>CM023453.1:93791287-93964595 GCA_013339765.2 Haemaphysalis longicornis | reverse complement strand
TCCCTCGGTGCCGCGTGGCGTCTGAGAAACGTTGAATTAATCGTCACGGCAACGAGTTGCGATAGGTAAGAAGCGTTACTGACGTGGCAGGCGCTGGTGGCAAAGTTTTTTTAGCGTGACCGGGCCAGGCCGGTCTATGATGGGCCACCACGCGCCAGCTGCTGCAAAACCGCCGCTTCCCCAATGGTCCAATACTGACGGACGACAGGCACAAAAGTTGGGCGAGCTGAGATTGTGCCGGCTGGTGCCTCAGAATGGCCACCGCTCTTCGTTTGGTATGGGTGTGAAATGACGTGTTTAACTATTGGACGATGAAAATTTGCCAGCTCAATTAGTAATTGGAACGACACAAAAACGTTCCTTTTGGTATTCTTTTAATCAAAATTCATGCAAGGACGTCTTTGATTTCAATTCAACATCCCCCCCTCTCACTCCCCCCCCCCGTTTTCAATCCCGTGTAGCTGATTTACTCTGCGCCGCTACAAGGCTCCTCCTCGCCATCGCCGAAATCTCCCTCCCAACCGCAATTCCCCTCCCCACCGCCGGTGCCTCTTTCACAAGTTGCGCTATCCGCTGACAACGGCAGTCGCAAGTTAGCAACGCCGTTAGCAGATGATTGCGGAAAACACTTAGAAGCGCGAATGGGAGTAAAAATGAACGGAAGCCGTCCCTGCTGTGGCCGCAACAAATTCCACCTCGCTGGTAGGTGTTAGTTGAAGAGCCACTTGCCCGGTTGGAACGCTGGCGTGAGCCTATATGAGTCATTCAACTTGAAAGGCTTTCCGAGCGACAATTTTGCGGGTGTATTTCACGCCTATGTATGCACCCATCACCCATTACTGGTTTATGCATGCACGGGTTGCAGGGGGGGGGGGGGGGGTAGCAAAGTGGGGCGTGCAGGAACAGCTGGGTTCCATGCCGTTACCGATAATGCCCGTTGTGCTGGTTCGAGATTTAAACGTGGAAGTCTGATGGCTCACTGCGCCCTGTCCGCTGTCCTCCGTAATCGACAGGTTTTGTTATGCTTTGGTGTGTTACAGAGGTAGCACGATGCCTACGACGGGGAAAGGAAACAGACAGTTACATGTTTGTCCGCTGGAATAAAACTTGAGACATTGTAGCTTTAACTCACTATGGAACCAACGCATGTCGTTCACTTGGAGGAAGAGCGGGAATTGAAGAAGTGTCGGCCCGAACAAAAGCACGAATAATAACGAAAACAATAAAATGCCGCTGCCGCCGCTGTGGCCGCCCCGTGTTCCAGCTAATCGAGTAGCTGCGAATCCTTCTCGGATTCGAATTCAACATTTTTTCTGAGCATATTGCAATGCTAATATTGACTGCAAGAAAGCTGTCACTACAGCTTGAAACGCAACTTTACCGCTTGATACGCCGACGTGGGCCAATATTACTTATTCAACCTAAGGGCTTTTAATACGATATTTTCTATGGTTTATTTCTCTGCTAAGCACGCGCACATCAATGGTGGCCGCCGTGCAAGGGTTGAGAGGGTTTGCGTTCTCGCTGAGATATAAGCACCCTGCACCGGCCAGAGGTCGCGGTGTGCGCCGCACTTTTCCTAATAAACCTGCCTGTAGGGCACGCCAAGGCATTGATAAAGAAGTGGAGATTTCTCGCCCACTTACCCTCGGCTAGGTCTAGGGTCCCCATTTTCTTGGTGTAGTGTGCCCATTTTCGGCTTGATATCCTATTGGCTACAGGTTCAGTAATCCATAGCCAGCTTTCTCGCTCAAAATTACAACCTCTCGGGAACCTAGAAAAACCACTTTAGGCAAATAATGTTTGGCATAAAGCTAGAAGTCACCGTGAAGATTAAAACGCTAAAAGAACATTTCAGGTTTCTGAATATGTTTTTGTGTAATTCGCTGTCAAATCTAACTCCCCATGCATTCTATGGGATAGTTCTCATGGCTCAGGAACCTAGTCGCGCAACGTGCGTGATTTGAAACTGTGCACAAAGCAAGTATTCACGCCAAATATTAGCTGTGCAAAAGAACGTTTCGTCTCGCTAAAAAATTGCAGAGTAATCACTGCTGAAGGGACTGCCATGAGTGGGAAAGCTGCACATGCAATATAAATTAGTATATGTGCTTTACGCCTCCAGTTTTACTGAGATTATGATGTTGTTTGTCTAAAAAGTTCCTTCCTCGAGAGAAAACACAGGCAGGTGCAGCGCGTTGGTTGATTTAGGTACGCTAAGGGCGCCGAAGGGCAAGGGCACCAGGGAGCATGTTTAAGTGAACAAATTATTTAATACCTATATACGTTTTTCCAGAGAACAATAAATAACTATTCATTGTAAACACTCGACATGACCAATACGTACGCACCACTTGATTATGTAGTTGTTTTATGGGCAGAACAGAGCCTAAGCGTTCCTGAAAGCTTTCATGAAAATCAGCCATAATGAGACATTCAAGCAACGCTCCTCCTCACTGCGACTATTGCGCTAACAGCCGCGTGGAGTATACTTGAACGCAGCGCAGACTCATGTGGTTAACAAACGAACTGCTTTCATCTTGTAACTTTTAGCAGCTGAGGAGTGGAGTGAATAGGGTTATTTGTTTTGAAAACGAAAGGTGTTGAAAACTAGCTGCATCATACGCCAATTTATAGTGGATTTGCCGGTTTGTTTAGTGAAATATAAACCGACATTTGAGAAGAATACCTAAATACAATAAGCAGAATCTGAATATTACATTGCATGCACGTCTCAAGCTCAAGGTGAACTTGACCTCCACATGTTCAACAAATTTCTGTAGAACCCCGTCAAAACCGCTGGCAATCAGGATAATTAACCTTACTGGGGGCGCCGTAGGCCTGTTTTATTTCGAGAGCCGGCAAGCAGGTTGTGGAATTGTATGTTAATCGCTTCTTTGCTTCCTCCAGGTGTATCAAAACTACTGTTGCACGGTAACATTCCAGGGCCATAAATGGTATCATTACCCATTAGATTAGCTTGGGTGAGTTGGTCACTGTAGCATAAAAAGAGCACTAATGACAAGGGGATGAAAAAACAAATGAGCTCGTTCAAGAATAATTTAGAGAGAATTAGGAATTTACATTCTGTATAGAACGAGTTCAAAACAGAAAACGCATCTACAAGTGGCCAGTAATAAAAGCTCCTATCAGCTAATACAGAGCGCTCACGTACAGGTCTAAAGAGGCACGTTTCATATCATTGAGACGAATAAAGGCAAGGCTTATGTTGTTTGCTCTGCCCGGCTGATTTCAAGTGCATTCTTGATAAGGCGAACACAGGTATCAGCACTTCTACATAAGACTTCAAAGGTGGAAATCCCTGGCATGCTGCCCAAGAAAAGATAATGGCCAGTAACGTGATTCTGAAAGCCTGTCTAACATTCTAGTCATTTTGTCGTAATCTGTTAATTAATTACGGTTTTCGATTGTCCTGAAAAGACATTGGAAAGCACACGTGAATGCGTTAAGGTGCATTTGGCCTTCAACACACATTACAAATTGCTTGTTGAGTTTTATGGAGCAGGGACCTTGTTTAAGCGCAAAGAGGTTCTTTTTTATGGTTACCCAAAATATAAGCATACGCAAACCAAACAAGAATATTTTAGGGCTATCGGAGTGTTTGAAATTTTCACAATTGTAGTGATGGGCCAATATAAAGGAGATTTTCATAGATTTTGCGTCCTCTCGCCAAGTGTCTGCTTTTCCAATTTTTTACCGTTTTCTCTTCCAGCGAAAGCAACATGTAATGGTACCGCACCCATTTCAGCCGGCAAAATTTACAAGGAGCTCCCGTTTTTATTTCTCTTCGTTCCCAAACGGAACCCTTTACGTATTTAAGTTTTGAGAAGGCCGAAACACCCAAATGAAACTTGATCATAATTAATTCTAAAATATTCCCAACTTCAGAATAGTTTGGTTGGTACGTGAGCCATGCGCAATCTACAATTCAATCCCTAGCGTTCGTTCGTAGTCGCGATCGTCCCACGCTGCAAACCTAGAGTTAATATTTGCGGGGAGTGTATTAACAAACATGTATACACCCTCATCATCATCATCATCATCCTCACCAGCCTGTCTACGCCCACTGCAGGGCAAAGGCCTCTCCCATTATTCTCCAATTACCTCGGTCCTGAGCCAACTGTGACCAATTTATCCCCGCAAAGTTCTTGATCTCATCTGCCCATCTAACTTTATGCCGCCCCCTGCAACGCTTGCCTTCTCTACGGATCCACTCTGTTACCCTTAATACCATCGGTTATCTCGCCTTCGCATTACATGCCCTGCCCACGTCCATTTCTTCTTCTTAATTTTTACTGATATGTCTTTAACATCAGTTAGCTCCCTGACCCACTCCGCTCTCTTCTCGTCCCTTAATGTTACACCTATGATTTTCCGCTCCATTGCCCACTGAGCCGTTCTCAATTTAAGTTGAACCCTCTTAGTGCGCCTCCAAGTTTCTGCCCCGTAAGTGAGTACCGGTAAGATGCAGCTGTCATACACTTTCTTTTTCAGCGACAATGGTAGGCTGCTATTCATTATCTGAGAATGTCTGCCATATGCACCCCACCCCATTGTGATCTTTCTAATTATTTCTGCCTCATGGTTGGGATCTGGGGTCACAACCTGACCTAAGTAGATATATTCGCTTACCACTTCCACTGCCTCGCCACCTATCTGAAACCGCTGTGCTGTCCCGAGGTTATTGATCATTACTTTAGTTTTCTGCATAATAATTTTCAGGCCCACGGTTCTACTCTGTTCGCCCAGTGTGGAAAGCATGCTTTGCAATTCGTCCCCCGAGTTACTTAGCAAGGCAACGTCATCAGCAAATCTGAGGTTACTGAGGTATTCTCCATTAACCCTTACTCCCACCTGTTCCCAATACAACGTTCTGAACACTTCTTGTAAACATGCTGTGAATAACATTGGAGAGATTGTGTCTCCTTGTCTGACACCCTTCCTTATAGGTATTTTACTGCTCTTCTTATGGATGATGATGGTAGCTGTGGACCCATTGTAGATATCCTCTACATACACAACGGGCTGCAATTAAAAGCATATCAGGAAGTTTGTGACAGGCTATGAAGCAGTCATTGGCGGCACAAAATTCACATTGATTTTGTTTATCAAGTACAAGGAACTTCGTGCACAAACGATTCTGAGATGATTTAATTGGTTTTAAACTTTAATAAACCCCTGATCTCTATTCTTCGCAAATTGAGTCTTTGCCTGGAGCACGTGCCTGGCTTCGACTCTGAAATCCCGCAAGACAGGGTTGTTCAAACACCCTCCCCGCCCCCCCCCCCCCCCCCCACGCCGTTGCAATCATACTTGGAGTTGTAACCGTCTCTGTATTCTTCAGCTCGCTGTGGCGGCGCCATTGACTCTCTGTAACTCTCTGTTATTAGCAGTGTTTTCATTTTCTTGTGATAATTCCTAACCTATACACTTCGGAGCCGGCACGATGGTGCACTGGTTGTTCCACTGCAAGGTAGAAGTCCATGAAATAATTTTTTTAGAATTCTGCGCTACATTGCAAACGCATTCATATATTGGACTATATATTGAATATAGGTAAAGCATAAGTGTGCATTATGTTTGCTTTACAGGGTTTTCTTCTTACTAACGCGCAGTGCGCGTAGCGAACCATTAGGTTGAAAACAAGCTAATTTGCACTGCTCAGAAAGTACGAAGTTCCTTGCATATACACTTGGGTTTTGTTTACAAATGGTGCTCATACAAATCTCGAGAAACATTTCAGGATTTGCTCTTACAAAACGGGTGAAAGGGCAAACGGAAATACCAGAGCTCATTAAGAAGAGGTGTTTTTGGATGGTTGACACTAAATACATTACAATAGTAGCGCACAAGTGCATTTTGGCTTCATTTTTATTATACGTATTTGGTAGAAAAATTCGGCGAGCTGTATGGTTGCTTTGGTGCAAGAGTCGTAAAAGAAGGCACTGTTTATCCCGGCATGCCACGTAATAATTTGCCCTCTCTCCCGATTTCACCCCTCCCGTTCTTCCACTTTTTCTCCCCACTCACAAGATCACTACAAAAACGATAATTTGACTGATATAATACTCCTTACGAACGCATCGCTCGGGCGCCATCGTATGGAGCACCGCACATCTTTTTGTTGGCTTTTCGAACGCCTTCTTTTTTTCTAGCAAAAACTAATTCAACTTGTATTCCTAATAAATGAGCGTGCTACTTTTCTGAGTTAGAGACCAAAAAGGGCCACCCGCTTTTGAACTGCCCCAAAGCGAAGATGTGATCTTCTTTGGACAGCGATTCCAACTCGTTTCTTACACACAATCAAGTTAACAGCGGCCCAGCCCACCCGGTTTCGAGTATAAAACAGCAGTTGTAGTAATTTTCCAACATGCCTCTTTGTGATTTATATACCCCCTTTGTATGCGGTTTAACGCGCCTAGGCCAACTATAAGGCTGCGGATAATTTGGACCATCTGGGGATCTTCACTGTCCGCCCAACTCTCGAACACACGGAGTTTTCCCCTACTCACCTACATTAGAAAAAATGGCCGCCGCCACCGGGAGTTCAACCCGGGCCCTTGGGCCTTGTAACACAGCGTCTTAGCCACTGAGGCATCCGGGTGGTTGATTATGCACCCTGATTTGCTTCAGAGGATAACATAGTGAAAACAAACATAGGTATTTTTTTCCAACGCAGCTTCGAGAAACGGCTCTGATGGTTTAGAATCTGGGACATAATATTTGTTATAATACAGTGACTAATGGTTATCTGACTTCTGATGAGTTAAATGCTCCTATCTGTATGATCGCTTGAGCAGAGCCACGTCATTCGATTTGTTCCTTGAGACTTTCTGTAAAACACGAGCTCCAAACGTATTCCGAGAGAGCGAGAGGAGACTTCTCTTGTTGCAAAACTGCCTCGTAACCGTAAACCGCCCGCACGAGCCCATCTACGGACAAAAGGTTGGAAGCTCTGTGTACAAGGGAATGGGGAATTACCAAATTATCATAACTGAAGAATAAATGTATATGTTATGTCAATTGAAATATTAACACAAAGAGCATCGTTTGGTTGTGTGTGCCAGTTCTACTGCGACTTTCAAAAACGGCTTCATGCAACGGCTTCATGTTATTTGTTATTGAAGTGTGTCTGATGTTTATCCACGGCAGCTGAAGCAATTTTATTGTTCATCTCGATCTCAAAATGGTGATCTTCACTTGGTACGACCGACGAATGGTCGATGCTGAAGTCGAAGGAGCAGACAGGTTCCCTTTCCTGATACCTACAGAGTTATTTCGCACCCCACATTTCTCCCCGGTATGTATAAATAAACACAATGGCAGTACAGCGGCACACTGTTAGCCATGTCACTTAGGGCAAAGACCCAAACTAAGCGAGCATTTCTGTTCGTGTACCTCCTCCTAGCTGGAAACTCCTGGGTTTTTCCACGAAAAAGAACCCGCCTCACAAGGGGCCCTAACACCAGACTACCGCAAGCGCAGTGGAGTAAGACAAGAAATGATTCTGTAGTTTGTCCTATTTTCGCGTGTGGTAGTGTCGTCTTGTATTCTTGTCCAGTCGTGATTCTGGTGTTCTGTTGTGTGTCGTATTCCTGTCCTGACTGTGATGTTCAGTCGTACGAAATTCCTATCTTGTGATCCTGATGTTCCATCAGCACTTGCACAAGCTTTGAATGTTACTGCCCATGTGAAGAGTTCTGTTTTAACTACAGGCATGTATGTCGTTGAGAAAATTTACCTTGTCGTTGCGACGGAAATGTGTGTCGTTGCAACAAAGTTTTTCTTGTCACAACAAAATTCTTGTTAGGTTTTTGCGGTATCCATGTTGTGGTTTTGGACTGGGAGGGCCAGGCATGAGATACTGCGTATTGAGCTGGTTGTTGTCCACAAAAACGAGACTAGTTGTAACTGTGTGCACAAATATTGTTCTGGCTTTTCAATTGTAGCATGACAGTGCAACTTAAGAAGACACACGATTAAAAATTTAAACAAGATGGGCACTGACTTTTTATCTACCTTTGTAAGACCCAGCTCCCGCTCATGCAGCTATGAAAACACATTTCCTCTAGCACTAGTTAAACAACACCGGAAAAAAACAAGAACCGAAAAACTCTCAAATCCCATCATCCTAACTCAGAAGGCCCGTCGTCTGAGGCGAACATGCAGGGAACGCCCACAATTGCGCTCCGCGCCACCAAAACCCTTTATTGCTCCAAGCCGTCCACAAACGCACGGAAGCCCAGGTAGCTGACATGAATAAGTAACATCGCACACTATCCGACATACCTCAGACATCGAGGTGACGGCCTCAGACGATAAGCTCATCTAACCGAAAAGCGGTGGCTGTAGATTGTTAGGTAAGATGTGCTTTTGCGGGAGCCTGCTACTAGTGAGTCTTTTGCCCGTCTGCCTACCGACTAAAACGCACGCGCTGTGTGCAGGTTCTATAGCAGTAATTACTGTCGTTGAGAAGAATAGAGGCATTGCCGACCGGTTCACGAAGTAACTGGTGGAAACATCCGTCTAAAACAAGAATCGTTCCTTACCACTACCATAGTAGCCGACTCCTCTTCGTACATTAACAGCATAACATACGGAAAAAACCACAAAGAGAGGATTCTCGCAGGGTTGCATCTCGCCCACTTCATTCGCTTAAGGAATACCTAGTTGGAGCAAACTGCTTGTTTGTGTACTATGTTAAAGTCGGTGTTCTTCCCGAATCGGTAGTTCAGGATGATTTGAGAGGGAGACAATGTCGGCACCAAATCCCAACAGTAGGTAGTTTGACAGTTAGATTGTAACGGCTTTGCTTGAAGGAGAAGCACTAGCATAGGTTTTGGAACAAAAAACAATACGCAAAGGTGCGTCGTTGCTTAGTGTTGGCTTGAACTGGTTGCCACTGGGCTACGTGCTTGAATTTAATACTCGCGTGCATCGAGTTCTTATATTTGCTACAAACTTGACATAGATCTCCCGGAGACCTGATATCCTTCAAATTCATTTATTTGTACTAGAAATTGTACAGCAGCGCTTCGAAATAGTTCTTTAAAAACTTTACACAAAACTGTAGAGCTCCTTGCTGTCGATAGGCTGTTGCCTTGGTTTGCACAACCTACACAAATATACGCAATACAAGGCGTACAATTACAACAGTTTTTACTCTTAACATTTCCAAGAGCTGCTATTCTTGAAATATTCACCTCCGTCCCTACGCTGCATCGCCCCTGCAGCTTGAGTGTATAATTTGGCATGATTTCACGGAAAATCTGGCAATGTGCTCCCTATAGAGAGTATGGAAATCTCGCATATATGCGTGAATTGTGTACTGTATGCAATATCGAAAGTTTGGTTGTGTGTCGCTTTTTTAGATCCCGCTCTATACGGAAACTGAAGTTCCTAAATATTACTCTCTAGGTAAATTTGGGTAGCTGTCCAATGTGTGGTGACGTTGATAAAGGCATTGAAAGGATATCTTCACAAGCATTTGAAGTAAAGTGGCTCTCTATAGCGCCAGAAAAAGAATATTGGGTTCCTGCCAAATATGAAACCAATTATGCACTCGAGTTTTTTATTTAGGCAAGGAGTTCAGAGACGGCCTTTCAGGACAACAGCTAGAAACGCCGGAGCCTTGCGTGTTGTTTCTTGTTGTTTCTAAACCTATACTAGTGAATTCTTTCGAATAATGCCGCTACGTTCGAACTGCTAAGCTCTTCACGGTTAGGATTTCGCGGCGACGTTGTCGTCGCCCCCATACTTAAGGGACTAGTTTAATGATTCAGGTACAATACCGACTGGAGGCCAGTACACGAAGAAGCAGTGTGCTCCACCCTCGTAGCCCTTCTCGGGCCTCAGTCATGGTCTTAATAAAACGATTTTCATAGAAAAGGCCGTTTACGGAGGTTAAGAACTTTCAGACAGTAGTGATGTTGCGTAGCGACATTCGCCACAACGTATGCAAATTATTCCATTGATAGTTTTGCCTCGATGAAAACAATGCAGCCTGTATTACAAATTTATATAACACCAAAAATAATACAGAAATCACAACTAAATTTTTCAAGCTGACAAAATTCGAACTGTTTTTGCGAAACTTTTTAAAGAAAAAAGCTGGCAGTCGTTCAGTCTTTTATATTAAAACATTTCGTTGGACTAAAGAATGTTCTTGGTTGAAAAAGCACCCAGTATCGAAACATGCTTGCTGCTCCGCCCTTAAGGTTGATACTGCCGTCTCAACGAAGCCAAACGACGTCTGCGACGGGAATTTATAAGTAAGGTTTCGAACAGTTACAAGCTATTTGTGATATTGTCGTATATAAGGTTGCACTAGGAAGCATGGTTTTCTAGAATTACGGCCCCGCCTCAGGGCGTGCCGCAAACTTTTGTTCTGGTATTAGGCATGCATTTTTTCGATATTAAAATATTTTAGGGGCCTTGAAATTCTTTTCTTTAACCGTCCCCAGTACTTTCCTTGGAATTCTAGGGCAAAAATGTTAGCTTGATATTTTGTGGCTATTCACTGCAGTTAGCGTCACAGCAACAACAATTTTGCCGAGCTGGCTTCTTATTGCTGAACCGCCATCATAGTCGCCTGCCAGTTATTTCAGAAATTTTATCACGAAGAGTTCACGTGGCGACTATTTCACTCCCCCACTGTCATTTGTGGGCGGTTCGATCTTTCTCGGAAAGTTAAGCGCGGAAATTGTCATTCGTAATGTTTGCACACTCATTCATTCCACCTACCTTCATAAGAGAAATACCTACCACAGAGGACTAAATCTGACATAACAAATTTCAGGACCTTATAAAATGAAAGGACCTACTTTTTTAGCTTCTGTAGTATTTTGCTTCTTTTTCCACTGCTTTTTTATCGTAACTGAGAGCACTGCTTTAGCCTTCAAAGGTCATCAGAAACGGATAAGATCATAAAAACGCTCTAGGTAAAATTCCCGATTTACTTTGCTTTGTTGAAGGTAAAAGGAAGAATGTAATTGTAATGATGACTGCGGACTGTTTCTTGATAAAACATGGTATTGTACTGCCCGCCAAAGCTCACAAACTTAAATGCAATGAAAGGTTTTCACAAAAAGCATTGTATTTCTGGATTGTCCTAGGCTAGAACAATGCGTATTTATGAGCCTATCCCTGTTGAACTGAAAGACCAGAGAAGATGCGTCGTAAAATGATATGACGCATGAGTGACCTCCTCTTTCATATGTTTTTGTGTGTACATCATGAACTTATCTTGGCACAGGTATTTCACACCGTATAGTAATCCGATACACGGGAAATATTTCGTATACCCCCCCCTTGTATACGCCGCAGATTCGCGATAGCCGCGCCGCCTGCCGTCGCTTCTCCGCGGCGTTTACGGGAGCAGTGCTGCGTGGCTCGATCATTTGGGATCATGCAGTGTTTTGGTTCTGTTTCACTTCCTTTTGCCTTTCTGCGCCCTAAACAACTTGATATGGTGATGTCTGGAAGCAAATAGTACTCCTAGGGCACCTAAAAAAACGGCTGCGTCTTGGTAAAGTGCTCGAAGGCCAACAAGAGCTATCCGCGGACGCCGTTATGCGCGATTTTAGGCCGCTCTTACGGGCGTCGGCGACAGCAACATCATATCACCACTGCCACCTCCGAGTACTTGAGGAGCAGGGGCATTATATCGTCACCTCATTTAGACCTGGTACTGACAGAATCAGAGGTTTGTGTCGTTTTTCAGCGGGAACAACGAATTCGGACTTGTTTCGAATATATACGTCGTATAAAAATACATTTCGGGCACGTGATTACCCAAGACATGACAATAACTCGTGCCTTTTATAGTTATATGAGCCATACGATAATGTTAAGTATATTCCACAGCGGTGGTTCGTTAAATACGGGCCCACTAACGCCTTATAGCAAGAAACAAGGAAAGTTAATGAAACCATAGAAAAATAAACGGTCTGCAAGTCGGGAAGAAACAGAACAGATCGTACGGAAATGAAAAAACCCAGTAACACTTCAAAAGTGCTCAAAACGTTGGTCGAAACTTAAGCAAGGTAGGACTCACCGGACCAACTAGATGCGAAATGCACTGATATTTGCAAAATATGGAGGAATAAGAGGAAGAGGCCCGCTTAACTATCCTTGTGTACAAATGCGGGAGAGAAATCAAGAAATTAACGCTTTAGGGATCACACACACACGCTGCGCGTTCACTTTACTTTTGTTTTTCGACTTCAACAAACAGCTGATCAGTCGGCGGAGGCATTTTTTCAAGTATACAGTAAGTTCACAAGCGATAAAAGGTGTTGTTGGAAGAGTGTGGTACGTGTTAAGGCCCTCTGATTTCAGTTTATGCTGGATTCTACAGGTTCTCTGTCTCGTATGACGATGTTTCGAAGAAGCATTTAGTTGTGCACGCAGTTTACTCTACAAGCCCGCCTCCGCGCTGCTCGCGGAAGATATATGTAGCAGATGATCCATTGCGAGCGCTCACTTCGCGGCAAGGCGACCCAGCCTTAAATGCTTTTTTTGGTGTGCTGACGCCCGCGTAGAATTTCGCGTTATTCATCGCCCTGATTTCGTAGAATGTTCGTGAATTTATGCCGCACTGGCTTGTCTAGGATGTATACTGATAAATATCTGAGGTATGAAGCGTAACTGGCGTGGTCAGGTAGGTATGAGTGCTCTGCTGGATTATGTAAGCACACAAAACCCATTTACATCGTTTCGTGTGCGTAGCATGACCATCTGAAGAAACATGGCTTACGAAGATACTGTTAGTAAATTTCCTGGCAGTGCAATTACAATCAGCTCCATGCATATGCCGGTTTCGCGATGCCGGCCCGCGACACACACCCGGCGCTTATACTTACCGAATGTACCGTCTTAAGATCGCGCCAGAACCATTTACACTCTCGTGAATACACCACATTTGCGAACAAAGTGACGTCCACACAAATGTGTTCAATGTGGCAAAAAAAATTTTTTTGCCCGGCATAATACTTCAGGTATCAAATCACATGAAATCAGATTAAAGCACTCATTGGCGACAACAAATGTTGGTTTTGATGGTAGATTTCGGTTCATTTTTTTTTCAGATTGGTTGACCTGCCATATCCCATACTTTTCTACTCGAAAACTGTTCCCCGTGCATTTAAGCGCTAATCACGCAGTCTCGTGACAAAAAAGAAATCTTAAAATACAACACGCCAATCATTGATAAGGTGCATAATAAGAACGTAACTACATGTCCGCCTTCCAAAGCACCCCAGCGAACTTCCGTGTAAAGTTCATGATAAGAAACTGTATATACAATCACTGCAAGTACAGAAGCTTTAGCACTACTTTATGCATTGGTGGAGTAAGAAATAACTAAGTATGAAAAAAATGAATAATACAATTCTGCTGTCCTTACTGCTTTTTGGTGCTACTGTGTCAAATAGAAAAAGTGAGATGTTTTAGGTTGGCCTTGCAGATAACAATGTGACTACAACCCCAATATTTTCTTGGGTGACAAAGTTTCATGCAACGGTGTGAACAGGCATCCAATATTATGACAATGGTAACACATGCACTCTTGACTAAGCTCATTCCTAAAGCCTAGAAACTGCTCCAGTATCATATACTCGTAGGTCTGCCCCGCTCATTTTTATGTACTTTCGGCTTGGTGTACCCGTAAAACGCGATACTGTTGTGCGTCATTTAGGTGTAATGATGGACCTAAAACTTGTTATCCACTCGCATGTGTACTACCTGACCAACTCCTGTCTCCGAACGCTCGGCGTGATTTCTCAGGCCACAAGTGAATTCACGAAAGGATCCTTTCTTGTTTCGCTCTACCGTGCCCTAATTTTACAGAAGGTCGACTTTGCCAGTGCAATGATGAATTGTTTAAGGAACAAACACGTGTTAAGGACATATTAGAAGAAATTAAAAGAAAGAAATGGATGTGGGCAGGGCATGTATTGCGAAGGCAAGATAACCGTAGGTCATTAAGGTTAACAGAGTGGATCTCTATAGAAAGCAAGCGTTGCAGGGGGCGGTAGAATGTTAGATGGGTAGATGAGATCGAGAAGTTTGCAGGGATAAATTGGTCACAGTTGGCACAGGACCGGGGTAATTGAAGAATAATGGGAGAGGCCTTTGCCCTGCAGTGGGCGTAGATAGGCTGGTTATGATGATGATGGTGATTATGACCACATTCCCCACTCCTTTCCTCCTCATGTCCCTAGAACAAATGAGCTCTTGACCTAAGCCCATTCCTAAGCCTAGAATACTGATTCACTAGTTATATACTCGTAAGTCTGCCCCGCTCATTTTCATGTGCTTTCTGCTTGGTGTACCCGTAAAACGCCATACTGTTGTGCGTGATTTGGGTGTAATGATGGACCTAAAACTTGTTTTCAACTCACATGTGTACTACCTGACCAACTCCTGTCTCCGAACTCTTGGTGTTATTTCCCAGGCCACAAGTGAATTTACGGACGAATCCTACCTTTTTTCGCTCTACCGCGCCGCCTTAATTTTACCGAATGCTGGAAACTTTGCCAGTGCAGTTAGGAATGGTTTGAGCCCTTCGTCGTCCTTTCGACTACAAAGGACTCAGATGCACTTCAATAGAACCGGATGTCATCGTTACTCACCAGTGAGTCATTATGAGTACGGTGAGCTTCTCAAGCTACTGAATCTTGATGCGCTCTGTATTAGGTGGTCCAGGCTTGAACTGGTTTTACTTTTTAACTGTATTAATCCCATGCTTGACTTTCTTTGCCTCGTAAGCTCTGTTCATTTGCGAGTGCAAGATATCACTAAGGCCGCATAGCTGTATTCATGTTTACAGAACAGTGAGCCTAGTACGAGCTACCCGATGCCAACATAGCTTCAACAGTCTGTTTTTGATTGACCATTTTCAGCAATTACAGTATTTACTGTACAGCAATTTTTCAGTATTGACAATTTTCAGCAATTACATGGTTCTTTTTAAACGCTCCTTAAAAAATTGACATTTTGCATACACAAGCTGTGGACAGGTCGCACCCCCACTTTTACCTCTGACCTTGTGTTTCTGCGCCAAATGCTCCACCTTGCCTAACCTTGTACATGTCGAGTTCTCTACACGCGACCCGCCAGATCTTGTTGTTGAGAAAGTGTTTTTGCCTTCTTAGAATAATCTCCATTTTGTTTTATACCTAAACATTTATGTTTGCCGGTTTTTTGTTTATTTCCCTTCCAAGATGTATTTTTGAATGCCTTTCGCACCTAGTCCATCACCCGAGAAGGCCCTGCGCTGTTGGTGAGCACTTCCAATAAATAAAGAAAAACAGTTTGCCCTAACACTAATGTCTTAAGGAAATGTAAATGACGTGTTATATTTATAACCTATTAACACACACTAAGCGCAATACTGCAGGAAAACCTTGAAAGAGCGTGTCAAATGTACTTGAAATTCACCCGGGGCCGGAGATGACGCCACAATTGGGTGGGGCTAGAAATTAGGGTTTTCAACGGAAGCGGCGTGCCCAGGCATCGTTCAGCCGCGTGCCCAGACTTTGTTCAGCCGCCGTAGGGAATTTAGGTCGTTGTCTTGGAGGGTCGACGAACAGGCCTCTACACGCATTGAAATTTGATCATTTGCAAGTGTGCAGGCCGGACGTCTGATAAGGCTATGGAGGTAGTATAGGCCTCCGTCAATTATGCATTTTTTCGCCCTCTATTTATAGAACACAGGTCGCGTCTCGAACCACCTCAACCTTTAGACCCCTAGCCCCCATTACTCACGTAAGAAGCCCTTCGTTGCGCAGATGTTCCCTGCGTAGCCTGCAGATTTTTTGTAATGGGCTTTGTCTGCCTGAATGTTAAACCATTTAAATGTTGCACTATGAATCCGTATTCTAAAATTCTTTACCCTATGCTGATACATTGCATTTTGCCTCCTCAATACTCCATGCAGAAAATGCTCGCGCTTGCCGATGCCTAAGAGTCTTTTATCGCATGTCCCAATTTTCGAATATTGGCATTTCCAATATACAAAATTTAATTGTTGTCTATACCAACTTTAACTGACTGTAAAGTGGGAATTACATATTCTTCTTAACTAAAGAAGAGTCTTTAGTATCCTATAAGGCACTGATAACAATGATCTAAAAAATTTTGCTGTCTTCTGGTCATAAGTCAATGAGGACTTCGCAAGTCAAGGCAAGCTGCCAAAAAATTTAAGTGCGCCCGTTTTCTGCACTGCGGACCGTTTTTGGTGGTAAGTATGAAGCTGTCGTGCCTCCAACCTATTTTACTTCTCCAAATCCCTCAGCGGTATGTAAATGTAATAAAGAAGGAACGCGTATTATTTCTTGTTTTCTGTAACAAGTACTGTAACAACGCATTTCACGGGCATGTGTACTAGCATATTCAAACTCAATTTTAAAGGAAAAAGGTATTTATACCTACCCATAGGTTTCGAAATGACAGGACGAAGAAAATGGACGTACTGAGCGAGCGCTTATAGAAAATTATAGTTACTCAAATGGGGAGAAACACGAACACTGAGGCGAACATAGCGAAGGAAACGTGAACAAAACTATTTTACAGTTCTGATTCACATGGTGCACAGAATTTAAACTCGCAGGACAGAAAAACTGTCAGACGCGTACATAAATACGTTTCTTTTAACTTCCACATTCAAAAGGTCCATTTCCTCTACCTCAAGAGGACATTTTGGGGGTCCGCAATGGTTTTCCCACTAACATAAATGTTTGCTGTATTCCGTGTTCGAATAACTAAAGTAAACCCTTTCAAAGGATTGACTAGGACGTTACATCTTCCTTACACGCCACATTGCCGATTGTCAACATATTTAGTAGATGCATATGAATGAAGTATTTGGGTACCTATTTTGAGGTCAATTGCTGTGCATCGATGTTCCGCAGTGGAACGTTCGTACTTGGCAACAATTTACATAGACCAATGCACACACAAATGGTTGAGGACCAATCCATTTTATTCAACCGCGAGTGCTCTGTAGTTGCAAGAACGAAAACTTCGCCCGGTAAAAATATTCTCAGCGCACTCAAATCTCTCTCCTTCGCCTCTGCCAATAATCACGTTTCGACCATTCCGTTAGGCACAGAATAGGGCAAGTGAACTTCGGAAACAACCTTACATAACTCGGGATGTCGTGACATTCCGTGAGATGACACCCTGGGAAAGCGCGGCGTAGTGCGAGCAGCAGCAAGTCAGTCTTCTCTTGCCCTTCGACAAAATTACGCAGCACTACTGCCTGGAGCAAACAATAAATCCCCCTGAAACCAAAAACCTGAAGAATGAAGAACGTCGCCTTCGAGGCATCTTAACTATCAACCTTCTCCAGCCGACTAAAACCCCCACCCTGTACTCCTCGCAATGGGCTTTTATCAGGTGCCGGGAACCTCTACCACATTGTTTGGGGCTGTGACAAGAACATCTACCTACCCTCGATGCCATTCCGCGCCCGTGAGCACCGGGAGAGAGCACGGTCCAGCTCGGACCCTAATGACATGCTTTCGCGGGTGAAGAGACCACAGAAGCCGGACGATCTCAAGGGGTCCTAAAATAAAGAATTTTCCCGAAGGCCAACTGCTCCATAGAGACATTTATCCTCCTTCCTCGTCTCGATAGCCGTAAACAGTTATTGACATCGCATCGCTCCATTTTATTGCTTATCAAGGAAATTAGCTCACGAGCAGGACGGGGAGCAGCCAGCTTTGGCGAGGTGGTTTTGTCTCTTAAGCTGTCAAAACTGTTGGCTGATAACTCCGCCAGGTTTCTACAGCGCCTTTATGACTCAGACTGCTTTGCCAGCTACGGCGCGTTGGGAGACCAGGCCAACCTGAGCGTGTTCTATGGCCTTTTCATGTCGGTGCCCACTGTGAAATTATACAATTGACGCGGCATTTGGGAGGCCATAAAGCGAAGAGAATGCTGAATTTGTTCTTTGGCGACGCCATAGCCAATCACTCTCAGAGAGATTCTTCGGTACCAGGATACAATCGCAGACGAGTTCAAAAAACCTGGGCGTAGGGAGGGTTGGCGTGGCGCACTAACTCTAAGCCAAACTTTTGCTTACTCCTGCAATCGGGAATGGCGACTGGCCTTCGCCGGCAAGGCAACCTGCAATGCACAGCTATCCTTGGCCTCACCTGCGTGCCCGATCTAATCAGCGCACAAGGTAAGTGTAAGCCACACCCCGAAATGTTTCGCAAGTTAAACAAGCAATATAGTGGGTAGCTAGATAAATGACGGTAAGGTAAATAGCCTCCCAGTATCTTCATATCTTTACGTGTGTATTCATTTGTAGAAGTAGGCACTATGCGGCTTAGAGACATAAACACAGCTGCGTGCATTAAAGTAAGCGCATTCATGCGCAATTGTGCCTGCAATATTCAGCTAAGAGGGCCCGCTTCTGAGAGCTAATTTTGCTTCCTCTTCCTGCGAAACTAATCGTCACGGAATGGTCCAGATTCCGAGCATCTGTATGACAAATTTCCGTCTGTTCCTTTAGCACTTGTGCATTGTATCGCACTTTTTGAGCGCGAACGGAGGTTGAGCAATATCTCCTTTCAAGCAGGAGTAAAGCACTCAAGAATAGCAAGAACAACGCTACGCATATTCTCATAAGTTGTGCTCACAGTTCTCAACCCCATCTGACATTGCCAGACGCGCCTGCAGCCGCCAAGCAGTGTTCTGCAGTCGAAAGTGTGAACATGCCATCACTCAATCATAATTCAGGGCTGCGTGCACGCAGATTCGAAATAATGACTAAAAGGCGGAAGAGTCGCGGAAGAATAATTTAAATCCTAATAAAGGAAAACTTTAATTTCTTCCAAATAAATATGGGAGGGGTACAAGGTTATAAAGGTGGCTCCCTTATGTGCTATATAGGCCTGTGATCCCAGAAACATGTTTTCTTTGTTACTGGGCTTTTTGAAAAGATTGGCGAAGTGCATTTTTTTTCTGACATCCGTTATTCAGACAGAAAATGGTTATAATCCCGTAGCAGTCTTCTGCCTGATTTATAAAAAGCGGTGCACGTCAAAGGACTCGTCTTCGAGAACGTGAGCCACAACAGCGGCCCAAATCACACATCGGCTCAAAATTTACCCCAAACTTCTGATGTCCTGTAGTACCTCGCAGGCTGGTACCAGGTCTGTTCTTGAAAACCCAATCCTATCGGCCACGAAAAAGTCCATGGCACTGCCAGCGTCGACATCAGCGCGTGGAGTTCGAACTCGAGATGATTAAATTCCGTTGGCGTTTGCGGATTTGTCTCTCAAGATACGGTTCTCCCTTTCCCCAGTAAAGTTTTATTTCCTACTCTCGCTTTTTTTCCCCACGCTAGATGTTTCCTCGCCACATTTTGATTCTTTCTTGCTTTTCCGCCATTTTTTTTATTTTGCTGCAGAGTGAAATGCCTGCTACTTTTAATTAGACGCTTAATGCGTTCACAAAACTCGTAATTGCAAGACTGAAAGTGTATAGCTTGCCCATGAGGACTCCGGCGCCAAATCTGCGGTTTGCGCGGGCAGCTGCTTCCTTTTGAAAGTGCTTGTAGAAGTATAAATTTTTGGTGCTACTGGTGAGACTACGTTTCCGCCGCCTGGGCAAACGTTGGAAACGTCGACGCGCTACTTGAGCAGGCGGTTTCATATATATAAGCCGTTTGAAAATCATTTGAAGCCTTCAGCGCCGCTTCGGCCTTGCTGAAGAAGCACGTGGCGGTGATCGAAGCGTTTGTGGTAAAAAAAAAAAGTATAGCTCCACGTAACTGACATGCAGAAGAACTAGCCCCTAACTGGCAGAATAGTTTTTTTTTCATATTTAAATTGCAGCCCTCCCTTTTCAGAGGTCACAAAAAGCTGCGCCTCGGGTTCAACTTCGGTCAAAGTTTTGAAATGGATCTACAAAGGCCGCTGAACTCACCTTATCAAAAGCGGCCCAAAAATAAATTACGACAAATATGACTCACATCGCGGAAATGCCACAGCAATAGTTCACACATTTGTAATGTAGAACTCCACAAGTTGGTGTTCTTTGAATGTAGCTAAGGTAATCCTAAAGAAAAAGCTTTCAATGAAAGCATAGTGCTGCGGAGGGATTAACTCGTTGCGGTTTAGCTACCAGGGGAGGAAGCCGTAGGACACCCTGATGGCGATGACTGAGTAAAGTTACAATGACGATGATAGTGATGCGGTATGTTCTAGGAGCCTCATCTTCTTTCTGTACAATTGACGACATTCTCCCGGCCACAAAAAAGATGCCGAAAAAACATTAACATCATGAGAATGGCTCCTGTTTAAACATAGCGCCTCAGTTCCTGGTGAAAGGCAAACGCTCGGGCCACTTGAACCTAGATAGCCTTTTTCTTACACCTTTTTTCCGTTCACTTGCTTTCTTCCGATGCATCCAGGTGGGAAAGCGCATTGCTTCCGACGTGTTCAAAAGATTATCATGCACACAGTGTCTCCTGTAATCACGAAGCCTGTAGCCATTGAAGTATGCCTGCGCGGCTGTCTCGTTTTGCGAAGCTCCTCACGCTACTTTGGGTTCCTGCACACGCTACCCTAGACGGCAACGAAGATGCACATGAGTTGGCTTGCGCTCTCACCAACCAAACCAACTTGCCAGTCGCATCACCGGACAATCCTCGGAACGACGGCAGGCTTCTAACGTATCGGGAAATTCTCAACTACTATAGCCAGGGCAGACGGTCGTATCTCGGCCATCAGTGCCTCGATAGAAAACAGGCTGTAGGCCTACGACTATTGCAGACCAATTCGTTTTCAAACCCAGTCCTGTATCACCAGATGTATCCCGACTTATATGACCCGAAATGTAAATTTTGTTCAGCGTGGGCTGCCCTCTCACACATGATGTGGAAGTGCCGGCACATCGCTACGAACCTTCAGGAACACAGTACATATTTACTAAACATTAACAACGATGAGCTGTGGGAGGCCGCGCTGCATACCTATAGCACTGAAGACCAACAGGCCTTGGTCCGAATATCAAGAGAGGCCGCTGACTCTGATAGGGTCGGGCCGAACCCTTGCAAGAAAGGGTTCGGCCTCTCGGAACGGCGGCAGGATTCTCACATATCGGGAAACTTCTCAACTACTACAGGGAGGGAGACGATCATATCCCGGCCCCCACACCAATCCCTCCATAGAAACAGGCTGTAGCGCTACGACTATTGCAGACCAATTCGTTTCCAAATCCAGTCCTGTATCAGCAGATGTATCCCGGCTTATATGACCCGAGATGTAAATTTTGTTCAGGGGGGACAATCCTCTCACACATGATGTGGAAATGCCCGAAGTTTGCTACGAATTCACAGGAACACGACACATATTTACTAAACATAAACAACGATTAGCATCGTGAGGCCGCGCTGCACAGCTATACCACTGAAGTTCAACGGGCCTTGTCCGAATATCAAGAGAGGCCGCTGACTTCCCTGGAGTCGGCTGAGCCCTTGCAAAAAAGAAGACATCAGACCAGTCTTCTTATTTAGGCCCAATAAAGTCTTTTCTCTTTCTCCCTCTCCTAATGTTGGCATACATTGCGTCTGATTCATTGGCTTTGGCGCAGTGCATATATCTGTGACCTGTAAAGCCTGGGGTGATCGCGGCAAGCGCCTCAATTGTTTTAAGAGTGGATGTTCGCTCTTACGCATTTAACATCTCTTATGGGGACTCAGCGGGAATGGAGCTGAAAATTATAGGTGTAACATTAAGGGACAAGAAGACAGCGGAGTGGGTAAGGGAGCAAACTGGTGTTAAAGACATATTAGTAGAAATTAAGAAGAACCCGCCGCGGTGGCTCAGTGGCTAAGGCGTTGCGCTGCTGAGCACGAGGTCGCGGGTTCGATTCCCGGCCGCGGCGGCCGCTTCTTCTGATGGAGGCTAAAAGCAAAAACGCCCGTGTGTACGAGATTTCGGCGCACGTTAAAGATCCCAGGTGGTCGAAATTAATCCGGAGCCCTCCACTACGGCGCGCCTCATCGCCGGCGTTGCGTCGGTGCGTTAAACGATAAAATCAAATAAAAAATCAGAAATTAAGAAGAAGAAATGGACGTGGGCAGGGCATGTAATGCGAAGGCCAGATAACCGCTGGCTATTAAGGGTAACAGAGTGGATCCCTAGAGAAAGCAAGCGCTGCACGGGGCGGCAGAAAGCTAGATGGGCAGATGAGATCAAGAAGTTTGCGGGGATAAATTGGTCACAGTTGGCACAGGACCGAGGTAATTGAAGAATAATGGGAGAGGCCTTTGCCCTGCAGTGGGCGTAGATAGGCCTGTGATGATGATGATGATGATGATGATGGCGCTCCGGGCGACTTATATGCTTGCTTGATAGTCAATAGCGCTGTAAGTCTGCCTCAAAACCCTTAAGTGCCCTTGCTTTTTTCCTTGCTGTGGTGTGCTGTGCGACGGATGCAGCACCTTGATATAAGGCACCAAGGGGTCCGTGTCAACTCCATGCAGGGTCCCGTTTTGATTGACATTGCGTGGCACTTGCCTACTAAACACGCAAAACCCCTCAGCCGTTGTCTGCTTCGCAGGGCTCAGTTCCCGGTTAGGGCCTTGAAGCGTCTGTAGAAACTTTATAGGCGTCATCATTGCTGCACCGATGAGGTCACCATCATCGGTGCCCATAGTCGCGTGAGCAGCCATAGCACGCGCTGCTTCGTCTTCCTCAGTCGCCATATTTCTAAATAGAAGCACCATCGTATCGCCGGGACGTCGCGGCTATTGGTCTCTTTTTAATTTACATTTTTGGTGCCGAAACCCGGGAAGAAGTCCCAGTGCGATTCGGATTCACCCGGAATTTGTCCTGCGAGAAGAAGGACCCCTCGAAGCTGACGACGAACCGTTTGATTGACATATCGACGATGGTGCTACCCATGGCCGACCGACGCGATGGGAAGACAAGACGACGAGGCATCCCCCCCTCCGAGGATTTTCTTCGATGGGTCTAGAAAGCGATTCTGCAGAAGGTGAGGGGAGTGCCGCAGCGCATCGCGCAATGAAAAACGAACTACCTTTTATGCACGAACAGGGTTGTTTTTTCAATGTACGATGAGCCTCCACGAACTGAAGAATGAAAGAGAAAAAAGGCGGTTAATCGCACGAGAACTGTGTCCGAAACGCAAAAGCAGTATTAGACTCGTCCGTAACGATCACTGATGTTGGCGGGTGTTAACAAGTTTTCTGAGCCAGCTACGGAAAAATGAAGTTTAATTGAGCTTGTTGAATAAGGAGATCGAACCGCTTATTGATATCGAAGATTTGGACCAGGAATTTACTACCAACATTGACTATGAAGACGAAATCACGCATATCATGATCCGATTGTACTACCGATTGAAAGATTAGAAATGTGACACCAAAGAGAAGTGCCAAATTATGGAGACCTTGCATTCATCAAAAAACTTCAATGAGTTTTTTACAATTACTGACAGTGCTACGATCCATGCGACTTGGAGACACCCGCGGAAACATGCCTTAGTACCAGAAAACATCACCTCAGCAAGATTTCCCATCGCAAACAGGACTTGAGAATGCGACATATATATTGTTTCCACTAGACCTTGAAACTCAAGGCGCCTTACTCTCGCGAGCATTGAAAGAGACGGCCCAAATGTACACGAACAAGACCGGCGAGAGGTCATCGAACCTCATAACGCCAGCAGAATCTCCGTATGGCGAATATATCACGCGGGAGACCATGGATTTGGAAACTGGAGTGCTTCAAGGGCAAGATACGACACAAAAAGGGAAACTGATGCACGACATTGGAGAGCGGGATGAGTACGTTTTTGTAAGCTGTGCGAGAAAGATGACCGCGGCACGTATTCGGCAATCCCTTCTAAAGAATACGATACACTGCAGAAATCATCTGAACAACAAGGTACGTTACAATAAAAAACCAATTACTAATGTCCGGAACTCCAGAAAGAAGCGGAGGCCTCCAAGACATTATTTTGAGATCGCAGCGAAGGAGCCTAAAGAACGTACATCAGGGTACAAGACCGTCCAAGACAGGCTTAAAATTTCGAACTGGCTACGTGGACTGCAGCGACAGACTTGGCGTGTGCTCAGAAGACGGCCAAAGTGACTGTTTTTGCCGTCTGACTGCTACACTGGATCAACTGGAACGAACATATGTACTGAACGGAGACAGACTGACAAGACTTTATTTGTGGCTGGCGAAGATGTAGAAATTTTATAGGCGTCATCATTGCTGCACCGATGAGATCACCATCATCGGTGTCCATAGTCGCGTGAGCAGCCATAGCACGCGCTGCTTCGTCTTCCTGAAGTCGCCATATCTTCTAAATAGAAGCACCATCGTATCTCCGGGACGTCTTGTAGGTTCCGCAGCAGTACTCTTGGGATATTTCTCGTATACGGCAGCATCCCTATCCTGAGTGTCGTGCATCGCTCTTCCTTGTGTGTTGCTTTGCCGAGCGAGCTCTTGTCCATCCGAGCGAGCTGTTTAAAGCTACTAAGCTTTGCATTTTATTGCAGCGACTGATGTCTCCTGTTATTATTGTCCAAGCCTTGTCAGATCCTACGAGCAGGTCGATATCTTGGTCTTTACATTACGTTCGTCAGCAAGATTGTAACCAAACTTCCGTTGATGCGTCCCAAAATCGCTTCTCATCTCTATAGTTGCGAAATTTAGGCAGACAATGGGTACTGCCACTTGCGTGGACTGTATGCTCTACGTCGTCAAACTGGCTGTGCAGTGGAACCTCAATGATTCTTCTTCCCACTTGAGATGACTGACGATGCAAAGGTACTGATGCCGGGGCTTGTTTCTCCTACGACTTTTAGTCGCAATTTAGCCACGACGTTTTTCCTTAATGAACCTTCGTTGGCTGCCGCCGTCCAAAATGCCTCGTATGTAACGCATGTTGTTAGGACCGATAACCCATGACCGGTCTGGTGGTGCCCCTCCTTCATCCTTCTGGCAGCTAGCGAGGGCTGGAGATGCTGAGTTGGTGGGCCAGCGTCTGCACCGGGAAATTGGAGGTGGTTTTGCTTCTGACCTTGCTTTGTAGCCTAGCTTGTAGCCAGGGTCCCACATGATGGTTGCAGTGCCTTCCCTTGCATGTCAAACACATTATCTTTCGTTGACACTCCTTCGATCGGTCCGCCGACCGCCATGCATCTATAGCGTCGTTCTGGTTTCAGGCCGCTACTCTTACTCTTCTATGCTCAACGAAGACTGGCATGCCTGATTGTTGTGTTTGCTGATTTGTAAATGAAGCACCCGTTGCTTTAGGCATCGATGCTTGCGAGGCGTGTGGCAACCGACGTTGATTTACCGTTACGTTGAAGGGGTCACTTGGACCGTGTCGAAGGTTTCACAGGAGCAAACATCTCTCTCGCCTCGAGTTTGATCTGCGTGTATCGCAAGAGTTTCTCGAGTTTCCGCCCACAGCTCGTTAAGTTTTCTTCCCCGGAAGATAACGCCGTGGTCGTTGAATTCTCCTGCAGGTGGCCATGCCGATGAAATCACGATGTCTTCCGGCAAGACCTCGAGAAACATGTCGCACAGCATAGCCGCGAAGCCGCTCGTTGGAACGTCGGAGAACGTTGAGGAGCCGCGGACATTCAGCTGGACGCAGTCGTAAAGTTTGCGCAGCTTTTTTCGTACCCGATGGAGATGTCACGTGCTGCAGCTCGCCGAGCATAACGAAATGCCGCTGCATGATTTGGCTTTTCTCGCCGAACATGTCCATGAGCAGCTGTATGGCAACCTCACAGCACGCCTCCATTGCTTCGCAGCCCCGCGATGGAAGCTGCTGCTGCACCTTCCGGGTAGTTTCAGAGTAGTAAAACTTGTAGGTCGTGGTCAACCCCTGGTTGGTGTGGACTGCGCCGCTGAATTGCTCCCACAATGACGTCCATTGACACACGTCCCCCATAAAAATGATTGATAGTGAGCGTTGGGAGACGAGGTCCACAGATATGGGAAGGAGCTGTCGTTCGGGCAGTTACGTAGTCATTGCAGCAGAGGGGCACGTTGCGCCGTACTGCTGACGCTGAGGTCCTCTAGTCGGCACGTAAGGCTAGTCAGAGCTCGAGCGTATGGGGGTTGTAGTGCGCCGCCTACTCGTACTCACTTCCCAGCTCCTCGAACCGGAATTGCGTCCTCGACCTGGGCGTCGATCTGGCTGACTTTTGTCGCGGCTGGCAAACGAGATTTTCTACCACCTTCCTGCGGATGTTCGGTCAGAGCAGCCTTTTGCTCGATCGGGACTTTGGCAAGTTGGGCTCGCCTGGCAGCGCGTTTCGCTTTCAGCCGGTTCATCGGTCAGTGAAAATTTCCGGCTTACTGGCTTGGCAGGCGGTCAGGTTGGGCGCGTTGCCTCCCTGGGTGCGGTTCCGAGGAGACCGAAGTTGCTTTGGCCACCGTTTCCGGAAGACACTGGTCGTCTCCTTCGCTCCTTGCACACGTCGTCGAGAACCGCTCCGTTTCCCTGGTTTCGCACCAAATGTTGCGGAGGCGACCTGCTCGTTGCGTTCTAGCTACGAGGTAACGAAGCCCGTGGACACCCTAATCGAGACCATCAGTAAACGTACAATGACGATGATAGTCATACCGTATATTCCAAGAGCCTCATCTTCTTTCTGCAAATACCAACACACAGGTTTTCACAGCTGGAGACAAGTGGAAACGGCTGAGGGAGAAACGTTGTCACAATTATTTTCGGACATCACGAAGAAGCCATATCGTCCGATCAGTTGAGTGGAATAAAGAATACCCCCGCATTTTTAATAGTGTTTTCTAGCACTGGTGTTTTCTAGCCCGCAAGACGGAAAAGAAACCATAGCTGCCAACATGGCGGCCGCTGCCAGTGCTCGCGCTTGCACCGGCTCTGCCGTAAAGGTGACTTGTTGGGGGAAATTTCAAGATAGATGGTTAAAAGTTGAAGAAAGGCCTTCGGAAAAATCGGTGGGTAAAGCAGGCACCAACGTGCGGCAAGCGGTTCAGCCTTACAAGTTCACCTCCAAGAGCTTACTCGTAACCAGGAGGTAGACGAGCCTGTCAGATTTTTATTATGCACGCCCTTCTTAATAAAAGGAAGTCTTCCAAGAAGCGCACTGCGACTGTATATTGGAACGTAAAAAGAGAACAAAAACATAGCATGCAATTTCTTCAAAAATTAGTCCTATTTCGCCTAGATACGCTGAAAAGCGCTCTCCTTGGGAGTCAATCCTTTGGCCCAGTGTTTGCCTGAGCAAAAACCTGATTATCTTAGTTTGGTGATCAGACCTGCAACAACCACTCCTGCCTTCAGCTGTCACCCCTCCTATGGGCATACGTGAACAGTAGAGGACATCACGCACATGCTTCATTACAGTTTTCGGTATGCAATTCAGGGTGTCCCGCGCGTTGCTGTCTCAAGGTGAGAGGACGGAGGGTGGCTCGTTCTCCTTAATATTCTTCCATCTGTTAAATCTCCCGCTGGGTATGCGCTATTCACGGTAATCATCATGAAAGCACCCCTGTCATTAAAGTAATCGTCCCGCGAAGGGCAGCCATGGCCCCGGTCTCGATTGCGTCGTTCTTCCGCTATATTTTCTGGTGCCGTTAAGCCCGGGAGAATGAACACGTGCGGCGAAGGAGACCACCGACGTCCCCTCCGGCTTGAGGTTCGTAGAACTCCACTCCTTTGACTGCTACTACGCTGCTTAGCTCCGCCCTCAGCCGGAGGTCAGCATGGCTGGCCCTAACCGCGTAGTGACGACCGACCGAATGCGTGCGATCGATAAGCTGCGCCGGCATCAACGTATCCTTCGCGACGCAAGTACCCTACTGCTAAAGGCAGCAAACGATCTTCATTGAAGCCGTCTGCAGTGACTCCTCACGACCTTCAAGAGGCCATTGACCTTCTCCAAAGTAGGGACGGCGCACTTTATGAGGTGGAGCAGGGAATCTCAATCTTCTTGACCCTGAGGATGTGGAACGTGCCTACTTCGACGCATTGGCGTACCGAGGATATATATGTCGCGCCATCAACAAGCTGCGCTCTGCCTTGTAAGTCTACGAAGGCTGCTGGCCTCAGACATAAGACCGACAGCTATTACGCCCATCCATATGACCGTCCTCAACGCAGCTCACACACATCGACCTGGGCAGCTGTCTTGCCGATGCTACAAGTTTTCTGCTTTGACGGTGAGCCACCTGGGTCCACGCGGATTGAGGACCATTTGGAGACTACGGCCCGACAGTCACCCGAACCTTCCCGATTTCGGCAGCGTGAGCACTGTAAACCGTGGGTGCTCAGCTTGCCGGCGCAGCAGACAGATGTCTTGACATTCACGTCCCTGGCGAGCGAACGGAACAAAGCCAGATGCGACCGCTTTGCCCCCACCATGACGTCCCGCAACCTCGACTCAGGGTAGCGTGAGGCCAGAAACTTCTGTTGCGAACTTCTGCTCTATGGCGGTGCAAAAAACCCATTCTGTACAACGCAGAGAAGGGCTGCCTACCTCAAACCGAACAAGATCAGGCGATCAAGAACAATTTTGTCTAGTAACGTCCCGCAAGTCCTTGTAAAGGAGCAAGCCGTAGTTGCAGCGCAAGATTGTTCAGACCAAAAGGCTGAAGATTGGGCTGAACCCCAGAACTTGCAAGAGGAGGCCTTCTTCAAGGTAGAATCGACCGTCCCCAACACAACACGGTTTGAAGAAAGTGAGGCAACGCCTGCCACAGACACGGACGACTGGGCTGCTTCCGCCCAAGGAGGCGACAAAAAACGTGAGGTAAAGGACGTGAAGAAACGTATGAGCCACACCGTACGTGTCCGAGTATATCTTCGTTGCAGAATTCATGAACAGAGAGCCATTACTCGAAGATTTGGAAACCCGCGGTAGGCACAAGACCGGCCTCAGAGCCCCGCTAGACTCGCTGCACAAGGGATACCGCAAAAGTGAAAGTTCCAGAGTTGCATGTAACCTTCACCGACATAGGTGCACCACTGAAGGAAGGCAGAAGTTTAAAGGAGCTTGCAGCGCAGTTTCGTTGGCGACCGCTTCAGCTTGGCGGCCCTTGGCGGTTCTGAAAGCGGCAAGACAGCGCAAGCACCTCTGGAAATGGAAGAGAAGAGAGTTTTCCAACAGCTTTCTCTGTATTGAACTGGATCGAATAGCAAGCTTTCGGATTGTGGACATATTGGTCGTCGTCGCACCATTTCTCTCGCGGGCGGAGGTGAGAGACGTGGTCAGTCGTGTCAGCAGTGCAACCCCAGATAACGGTGCCCGTGTCTGATGACGGATGAAACCAGCGGACTTTATCATCCCACTGTCTCACTCCACTCGCAAGACACCTGAGCAGAGGGAGCATTCCGCCAAGAAAACGAACGCCATCGCAATTCGCTCGTGCAGAAAATTGGCTAACGTGGCTAGAACGACGCGCAAATGATTCGCGCACTCAAGATGAAACCGCAACGCAGCGTGGGCACGTCTGAAACGCACCAGGAGCGACGCATCAGATCATAACGCAGCAACGTGTCCAAGCAGCCACAAGAGCTATCGAACGACCTAGGGATCTTGTTGCGCAAGCATCGTCCGTAAGGAACGTGTTACAGGACGCAAGAAGGGATTGGTTTGCTCTGCAACGCTTGTGCGAGAACATTGAAGGACTCTGCTTGTTCCCCTTAATAGCAGACGTTAACTTTGCGCGCGCGAGAGTGTGTTGAATCTCCCGAGGGGTATGCGAAGTAACCATCGTCATCATGTAGATTTCCCGCTGTCATTAAATCTGTCATCCCCAGTAAAACGCCCAACTACTCGCTCGCGTGAAAGCACTCGAAGCGGAACGCTCCACTCCACCACCTCCTCCTCCCCCTCCACCACCTCCCCCCTCTGCGACCATTACTGCAGCCCAAATAGAAGAAATTATCGACTCACGGTTCAACGACTACGTCCTGCCCCAGGTACAAAAATGAATGAGCAAGTCACAGCTCATTTCGCCAAGATGCTCACAGATGCTACAGAAACATTCATTCGCACCTTCAATGAACGTATCGGGCACTTGAACGAATAATGACCTCGACAACCCACCCGAAAACAAAGAAAAACCCGTATGCAGATGGACAATAAGCACCCGACCCAACCCCCGCTCACCATATATCAGTGGAACCGCCGATCCTTCAAAGGCAAAAAAAGGCGGCACTCGAACATTTCGTAGCTACGCAACCAGCGGACATAATTGCCCTCCAGGAAACAGATACGCCCCACCCCACCCTCAGAGGATTCGACACGTACGCGAACCCTCCCCACTCCCGTACGGCCATCCTAGTTGCACGCACACTCACAGCACAAGTGATCGCAATCGCATCATCGACGGACCACGTTTTAATTGAACTTATACCACGGAACCCCTCAAGCCCCAGCATATTCGTTTTGAATATCTACAGCCCCCCAACGCACTCCCTCACGGATATCGAAACCTTATTGAATGCCACAGCCCGGCAAGCCAACTCCAATCCCTGCATTGTACCTGGGCGACTTCAATGCCCCCACCATCACTTGGGGCTACCCGCGAGCGACTAAAAAGGGCACAACGCTGCTACAGGCCTCGCACGCAGCACCATTTTACGCTGCAGAACGACGTCACGCAACCCACCCGCATGGGCACAAGCGTCACGCGGGACACTATCCCAGACCTAACATTCGCGCGTCATACCAATAATCTCACCTGGAGTCTTCTACCGGAGACCTTAGGAAGTGACCACCACATTATCAAGATAACGCTTCCCTCTACTCATCATAGACACCGAATCGGGATAGCTAAATTGACAGACTGGAAAGCTTTCCGCGAGGATCCCCTCCCACGCCTCACACCTGCGGAAGACTTGGACCGCTGGGCACAGAGCCTCCTTGAAACTCAGTCTCGGCACACCAAAAGCATCAACCTAACTCCAGAAATCCCGGCAGTTGACGCCCACCTAGACCACCTCTGGGAAGCGAGACGTAGCCTCCTAAATCGCTGGCGACGCAACAAAAATAATCGCAACCTCAAACGTCGCATAGCCCAACTTTACCAAAACCGCTCTAGATTATGCGAAGCAAATACAAAACCAAAACTGGCAAACATTTTGCGATCAACTTGCCGGGACGCTCACGACCAAACGAGCATGGCACATTCTCCGAGGTCTCATGGGCACCAGCACCTCCAAACAGCCACCAACCAAACAATCTCTCCACTTATTCATAACAATACCCAGCCCCCGACAGCCTACTGGCCTCGCTACGAAACAGACTCTTCGCAACGGCTACAACACCTTCGCCGCACCCGGATTACAGGGAAACCCCCGAACGAGGCCCTGGCGCCCCTTTCACCCGCACCGAACTTCTACGGGCCCTATCCAGCCTCACTCGCAACACCGCCCCGGGCCACGACCGCATCACCTACAAACTCCTTCGCAATTTAGACGAAGACCACATTGACGGCCTCCTTGAGTATTACAATAAACAACGGGCCAATGGCACGCTACCCCCACAATGGCGGCATGCCGACATCAGCCTACTCCCCAAGCCAAACAAGCCCGTTAACCTGGACAACCTACGCCCAATCTCTCTAACATCGTGTACCGGAAAACTACTGGAGCACATTGTCGCACGCCGCCTAACTGCCCACCTCAACGATACAGAACAACTCCCGCACACCATGTTTGGCTTTCGGGCGCATCTATCAGCACAAGATACTCACCTACAACTGAAAGAAGATATAATTGATAAGCTCAGCAAGACGCATCCAAGCACCATATTGACGTTGGACATTAAAGGAGCGTTCGATAACGTGTCCCACAGCGCAATTCTCGATCAACTACAAAATACAGGCTGCGGCCAGTCCACCTACAACTACGTCCGCGCGTTCCTAACCGATCGTACGGCCACAATAAGCATCGGCCCCCATCGGTCCGATCGTTTTAGCACACCCGCCCAAGGAACACCACAAGGGTCAGTCATCTCGCCCCTGCTATTTAATATTGCTATGGCCGGACTCCCACCACTGCTCTCAAACATCCCGGATATCTCCCATGCACTCTATGCGGATGATATTACAATTTGGACCAACAAAGGCTCCCCGGGCCTCCAACAAGACAACCTGCAGCAAGCTACCGACACCGTCACTTCATATCTCCGCACATGTGGACTTCACTGCGCACCAGCCAAGTCGGCCCTCCAAATACTCCGAAGTAGAACGCGCGGCCGCCCCTTACAACCAACACCAGACCCCGAAATATCAATCGATGGCCAACCAGTCCCGACAGTACCCACACTACGCATCCTCGGAGTGCAATATCACCACGGTGGATCGGGGGCAGCATTCCTCCCCCGCCTGCAGAAAACGGTGGCTCAACTCACGCACCTAATACAACGGGTATGCTCTCGCCGCCACGGGCTCAAAGAGGCAGACACGTGTCGCATACTGCAAGCCATGCTCACGAGTCGCATCACTTATGGAGCCCCCTATCTGGCATTGAAACGACAAGAATCAGCAAAGATCGACATCCTGATACGCAAAGCCTACAAGTAAGCGCTAGGCCTACCGGCCTATACATCCACAGATCGCCTCCTCCAGCTTGGGCTCCACAATACCCTGTCGGAACTGATTGAAGCCCACACTACCAGCCAGCTTCAAAGACTTCAAATCACTGCTACTGGACGACACCTCCTTAAACGCCTGGGCCACCCTACGGCTCCAACCCCCGAAACATTCTGCAGCCTTTCTACAGCAGCCCGAGATGCCATTCATGTCCTTCCACTACCCAAACATATGCACCCCGTCTACAACGTAGGTCGCCCCCAAGATCGCGCACGCCTACTCCTCAAAAAGTACGGCGCCGACCCCGATACCTACTACACTGATGCAGCCCCATACCGCACATACCCGGCCCATGCCACAGCAGTAATCCACTCAACCAACATCATCACAGCTTCTGCCACAATACCAACCACATCCATTGATACAGCAGAGGAGGCTGCAATCGCTTTGGCCATCACCAATGCACCCTCATCGGACATCACAGTGCTGACCGACTCCCAGTCCGCTTGCCGCCGCTACGCCACGGGACGCATCACTCGCATCAGTTCCAGCATCCTAGCACGCCGACTATCGCTCCCAACGACCCGTATAGTGTGGATCCCTGGCCACACATCTCTTCCTGGGAACGAGGTGGCACACGCCACCGCCCGCGAACTCACTTACCGGGAATTCCCAGGAGAGACCAACGACGTACCGGCCCACGAAGACGTAACCCTCCACCCCCTGCCCCCAACGTACTCTGACATCTTAGCCCACTACCGGAATTCCCGACGACTCTATCCCCCCCCACACCCCTCCCTCACAACCACCGACGCCCGCATATGGCGGCGCCTACAAACACAGACGTATCACAATCACACTCGCCTTCACTATGTCTCCCCCACCCTCTACCCATTCAACTGCCCATACTGCAACTCTCCCCAACACCACCAGCCACCTAGTTTGGACATGTCCGTCCAATCCCCACCTCCCTACCCCCCTCTCCCCCTCTCCTGAGCATTGGGAGCGCGCGCTGCGCTGCAGCCAGCTCGAAGAACAGGAAGCCCTGATTCTCCGGGCGAAGACTGCAGCCACAGCCCGCGGCCTACCGGAATAGGATGGCCACCCAGTGCTCCACTTTTTAACCCAACTCCCTTCCCCTCTTTTCTTAATAAACGTTTTCAACAACAACAACAAGGGCAGCCATGTCCCAGGTCTGCCTTGCGTCCTTCTTCCGCTATACCATCAATCCGGATTTTGTGTTGGGAACTCGCGAACCTTTCTACAACATGTTTCGTAGGATCACCTGGGAACTTAGAAATTTCAGTATGATCAGCGTTAGGGCCGCCGTTAACTTTGGACGTTACTGGCCCGCTACGGTGGAGATTCGCTACTGCACGCCTAAACTTCCGGTTTTTATATCCGGGGCAGCGACAGGCATCCCGGCACCTACTAGTAGCTGATCCTACACTGTACCGTGTGTGCGTCGCTGATCCTGTCGAAGATGCACTGCCGACCCGATCAGGACAGTCGAGTCAAATAAACAAGTCAGGAGTGCGGCAACATGCGTCGCCTGTGTAACAGCTACGGGTGTAAGCTTTAAGGTCCGGCATTGTACTGACGAGTTCATTGTCGGCGGCAGGTTTTTTAGGGGCCAAGACCCAAAGATGCTCGGGTTTTAGGTCTCTTATGTCCGTTTTGTTCTCATGGATCCGACTACTAAAATACTAGTATACTGTTTACAACGCCTCGCGCTAAAACGTTTCATCTCCATAGCCAAAAACGCGTACTAAAAGAACGAACCAGCACGCGTGTTTTTCGTTCTCGTTTGCTTGCTTGCTTCGTTTCCACTCCGTTCTCACTTTAACTCTAAAATTTTCCAGTTCTCCATTTAGAATTTCGCTTCTCCTCATCATCGCAATTGGATGTCGCGTATACCAGCGCGCGCCATGTGGCAAGAGAGAGACTTACAACCTTTGAAGAGACAACATGCTTCGCCCCTTCCCAGGTACCGCGTTAGGAAATGGCCTGCCTTTTTATTTTTTTGTGTTGTTTATTTTTTCTGGGGTCAGGTGAGGTATTTATGCGTTCGGTTTTTTCCCGCCCTCGACTTCAGCTTCTATTTTGCCGTTATGCGTATTATCTCTAAGCAATAATCGTCATGAATGACGATGACTTAGGCAAAGTGCCGCAATGTGCTACCCAAATCATAAGTTCTGGGTATGCTGAGCCTCCTGCGGCTCGTCCCACCTTGTGCAACAATACTCCGCTATTCAGTGAAAACACGTTCAAGGCTATCGGAAAGAAAAACGTAAAGTGGCTTTGCTTCACATCCCAAGGGTCGATCACGTCTACGGAATCTGCCTTTTCATTCGACGGGCGCTGATACGAAAACATTAAAGTGCGTTAGTTGGCTTCACAAAAAATTCACCAGTGTCCTAGAGATTACGGCTAGCGTTGACAACTACTTGCTGCTGCTGAGTCACTTCAAGAGTATCATGCAAAACTGTTCTGAGCTTCCCAAACCGCCACTGAGAAAGTAAATACATCAGTGCAGTTGATGTGGGAGCAATACGACACCTCCTTGGAGATTTGCGACAACTCAAAGGGGCCAAAGAGCTTCAACCTAACGTGTCATCTCTTGAAGAGATTGGCGCTGGTCAGGCTTTAATAATATAATTAACCGTATACAACAGGAAATACATTAGACTTAGCAATACAGCCGCCCATCCAACATAACATAAGTTGGTTGCCAGGTGTTCCCGACGAAGGTATCTTCAGCGAAATGGCTGATGTAGCTGAGAAGTTAGAAATAAGTAAATATACCACGGAAAAGTCAAGAAGCCTACCTACACGGCCTGCCGATTCAAGGTAATCGCCTGTACACTGTACGATCACATAGATATACTCGCATTCACGCAAGTCATTAGAAACGATACACAGACTGGCGCATTCTGCCTTCCTGGTTTCCTAGTTTTTCAAAGCACAAATAAATTGTAGATGTCTAGGACTGTTTAAAAACAATTCTTTGTCAGTTTCTCAGTTTGCCAGTCTGTCAAAACTGACTGGTTTTGCACTAAGGGCTTTGAATGATAACGGGGCTATTTTTTTCTCAGGTTTAACGCCCGTGAGGTTTTGGGCACCCGTTGTCGACGACGACACTGCTAATTGTACGATTCGAGTGTCGGTTTTCGCGGGCCGTTGTGTCCATGACATTGTTTATCTAGGAACAAAGTGCAATGACCTTACTACGCCTATCGACCGTTTGTCTAAAATCGGATGGCGGGAATCGAGCTTGATCGGCGCCAGAAAATCGTCGGGGAAACACCAGCTTGCGTTGACCCGCCGTGTTGACAGCCTGAACCGCTGGGTCGCCGCCGCTCGCCGATGCTTTCGATCGCCACTTCGCTCTAAGCTGGTCAAGATCGGCGTTCGCGTCGAATAATGCTGCTTAAAATGCATGCGTTTGGTTTGGGATCAGAAGAAATTTATAATAAAGCAATATATCGAGTAAATCGATTTCGTTATAATGAGGGATTACTGTATATAGAAGAGATCAACAGGAGCTCCGGCTAGGCATTTCCATTTTACATTCCTAAAAATTTTGAAGCACGCTTGTAGCCGGCTCGGTCTCTCCAACTCCACGTGGCAAGGTGCCGCGTTCAAGCATACAGCGAAAAGAGTTTTGCAATGTCCTGAGAGTGTTTCAAGTAAAAAAAAAACAATTTTCCTGCAACCGCATTGCGACTTCGGTTGCTTAGTCTATTCTCCGGTAGAATGGTACCCATTTTGGATCCTCCGAGCCATTTTATTGGTTGGTTGTACAGAACCACCAATGCTTGCGCGGGGGCAATAGAGGCAAAAAATGTTGTCACACGCTGCACTGGGCACCTAAAAAATTTCTGAATTTACAAAGTCACCTTGCTTACGAAGCCAATGCGTAGAACTGATCGGCGGAAATAATTTATCGTCAAACGTTTGTAGACTACTCGTCCGGAATTTTTGCGGTAAGCGCTCGGTCGTCTTTAGTGTGATGAAACAAGAATTATAAATTCAAGATTGGACTGAACTGACTGAATGAGGGTTGCCTGGATTTGGATGGAAGTTGTTTTTTATAACACCCTACTGTATTGGGTCCTGCGGAAATGAGAGTTGCAAATAAACTCGTCGAATTTATTTAGGTATTGAGAATATTTCTGTGTTTATAACCCGAATCAGGGTTAGAATTTTTTCTCCTCCAGGCATACACGTCACTCTTAAATTAGTTTACTTGGATTTTTGCAGATGTGTTGTTTAAGCTTTCAGTTTCGCTGTATAACGTTACTGGAAAAAACTAAAGCAGTTCCACTCAATGTGAAAGCTTTCGGAAGGCAGAGCAGTGATTCGCCATAATGGGCTGTACCGCCGTTATCCACTTACTGCTTACCACCCTACTTAATTCAAATTTGCCGCCTTCGCAGTGCTCACGGCGCCCCCTGCCGGATACTGCGCAGCGGGAGTACTGTTTTTCTTTGTGTTTTTTCTACTGGCCCGTGCCGGCGTTGCACTGCCAAATTTTGCGTTTACTATCGCAAAACCAAACCTAACGGTCGTCCTTAACTAAAGGAACGCGGGCACTGCCGGTCAATTTCGTATGTTCTTTTCTCAAATGTACCTATACACGGTATTCGTTTGAAAAGTTAGCGGTCAATTTCTTCGCTTAGCAACACTGGAAACGGCCACAGAATGGCCGATGCGCCACGGACACGGCGCAGCCTGGGCCACTGCGGCCCGCACGCCGAAGAAAAAAATCCCATCTCCCCACGAGGGGGGACTCGAGTAAATGCGTCGCGTAGGGGGTGGGTGTATTGCGTTAACGTTAGTGTTTGGGGGTGGTGGTGGGGGGTGGTAGTGAATGTGTTAACTATTATTCCTTATTACTATTAATTATTATTATTTCTTTCATATATTATTATTACTTCGCGATTTTGCGACTCGAGTCCCCCCTCGTGGAGAGATGGGCCCAATTTTTCTTTTTTTTTTGTGACGCAAGAAGTGAAGGCAAGGAGTAGGTTGTTGTAAGTCGTTATTTATTTATTTGTTGCTGTTGTCGTTGTATTGGACGCTGAGAACGACGGCTTCGTGGTCGCTAAAGTGTACTGTTAAGGGGTCTTTAAGCAGTGGTCGTGCGTTGCAGCAACTGGTGAAGACGAGATCGATGCAGCTGCTGCCGTGTATCAGCAGCTTCTTGACGTAGTTTGAATGAGTCAAGGATATAAGGCGCGTTCGTACCCTTTGATTCTGTGTCGCTTTTGTGGCGCAGTGGGAAGAGCACCATGTACCTCGCGTTCCGCCCACAGGGTCGTGGAATCGAGAGCAGGCGCCGATAACTTTTTTTTATATATAGTGTAGTGGAGGGGTGCGGACCTGTTGTTGAGAGCGAGGAGGGTAGCGTGATGCGGGAGAGGAGGAGTGGGGGAGAGGGCGCACGTGCGCGCTGAGCTGTTGCGGACGGACGGCGGACGCTACATGTGAGTTAAAGAAAAGCTCTGCATTAAAAAAAAAACTACCACCTCCCCTCGTAGGAACCCCTCTGTAGATGCGACGCATAGGTGGTTCACGTTGCAGCGTTGCAATCCTATCCAATCCAATCCAATCCAATCCAAGCCAAGCCAAGCCAATTAAGCCAAGCAAAGCCAATCCATTCGAATCCAATCCAATGCCCCTCGCGAGAGAGGGGCATCGGAGAGGGGAGGGGTAGAGCGGCGGAGAGCGCAGCTCGCGCGGTGACGAGAATGGGGGAGGTGCTGACGCCGACGACGCCGGATGCAGGGATAAGGCGAGTGAATGAGATGCAGTCGCACCTAAAAGGCACCGGCGTGCGTCACCTGCTCCGTTCCAATCCGATTCTAAACAGTTGGGCCAACAGAGATGTTATTAATCGCACTCACAGTGAACTCGACGCATTACTTTGTGTTCGGCAAAGAGTTCGTAACGTGAAACAAAGTAATGTGTCTCACAGTCGTGCTTAGCACGGACAAGTGCCGCCATCCCGCGGAGCACGACGTAACGAGTGACGGCGCACTGTATCCTTCGCGGTCGGCTACCGTCGGCGCGCCACCGGCAGCAAAATCGCGAAGGACACGGGCGCACTCACACTGTTGCATGGAGGAGAAGAGGGGTGCCTGATCTGCGGGCCGTGCGCGCAACGTCGCCTAGCAACAGACGCTTGGCCACAGATATGGCGGCGCACACTTGGTTTCCTGCATACATTCCACGCCATTGAACACCGAGGATACCTGTAGTTTTCTTTGCGCTGAACAACGGGACGATGCATGACAAGCGCCAGCGTTTTACCAATTTCGAGCGCTTATGACTATATAAACCGCTTGGCTTTCAAAGCCTCTGGGGTACGCCTCGAACAACAGCGTTAACCCGGGGCGCCGCCTTGGTCCTCCATATATATACCTGGGTCGAGCGAGCGAGCTAGGAAGAAAAGGCGATCGGCTAAAGTTCTTTGCACTTAAAAAAATTAGTAGTGGCTTAGCTCTGCTATGCCAGGATATACGTAGCGTGAGCTAAGGTTCAGCAATCGAATCGAATCCAGTGCAGTCCACTCCAGTCCTGTCCAGTCACTGCTCCTCGCTCATGCTCAGCACGTCTCTTCACGAGTCATGCGAAACGGCTATCAAGCGGCTCTGGGGCAGGGTCAGACTTGGCTAGTGCGCAATTGAGGCGCACACCTTGGCAAGCGCCGGCGCCAGTGCGTCTGTCGCGGCTATGACACAACACCATCCAACAAAATCCACTTTAATCCAATCCAATCCAAATCCAATCCAAGCCAAGCCAAACCAATTCAATCCAATCCAATGCCCGTCGCGCATGCGCAGAACGGCCCTTCACGGCACCCGCGAAACTGCTCAACCTCGGCCAGTGTAGCTTACGCTACAAAATACCCAGAAAGAATTACAAGTGCACGTCAGCGTGCACCTCGTAAGGAGAGCTCGGCGTCAGCCAGGTTTGCGGCCGTGCTTGCGCTATGGAAGGAGCTCGCAAAGAAAGAAAACTACCGAGCCCACGTGCGCCTGCTTCTCGTGTGTTGTTCCCGGCGTTGAGCAGCTCGACTTATGAGAACGCTCTGCCCAGCGTTCGTGGCGTGGTTTTTCGCGTACTGTTTTAATCGCCGGTTCACGTGCGTTCGTTCCTGATGTCGTGAGCAACGACGCCGAGTTAGCGGAACCGACGCCGAGGTTGCGAAGGCGGTTGCCGCAGGTACTAGCACGTGCTAACGCGGTTCTCTTTTAGACAGATGTGAAAGGGTGTGGACAAAACGATGCTGTCCTGCCAGTCATGCCGACCTTTGAGCGGTGAGTTTGCAAATCCATGTTAGGTGCAACAATCGGGTCTTCAACGAAGGCAGAGGGGATGCCAGCCCTTTTGTTTCTCCGGCCTTGCACCAGTACTGCAAACTGTGCCAGTGTTTTTATGAACCTAGTGAGACTTCTGGGACTATTTTGTGTTGAACCTGCTTCATGCGACTCCCATTGAAGTCAAACTAGCAATTACCAATCAAGCAAAAAACTGTAGTAATGATCAAAGCTGTAAACGAGATGTGCAATCCGGATTAGGTTGTTGTATACGCTCCATGTATGTTTCATAATTACGCGCAGTTATATGCCATTTAAATACTTAAAACGACTTCAGTAACGAAAACAGATTTATAACTCTGTGAGCTGACGTTGGTTATCGTTTAATCCGTATATTGTATCCTATGTGCACAAAAACCGATCGATCGGCCGACTGGCGTAACTGTTTTAAAAAATGTCGATATCGGTCAAAGTCGCAAGCCATGCACCACTACGTGTATTTTTCCTCACACTACCTCTCCATCCCTTTCTTCTATAGTAACCAGTAGTCCCCCTTTTGCACTGAAGGCTCCTTACTACTGCTACTATTTTCTGATAAAGAAATCATAAACATGGCACTATTCAAAAGATATTCAAAATGTCCGCTCCTGTTTTCATGCGTCTAAACAAACCAAGGACTTCACTTCGTAGTATTATTTGTCATACTTTGATATTATTAGTGTTGATGTATTTGATCAGCACGCACGGTTTTTCTCAAAAATGCACGAGATAATATAGGAATTTCGCTTTTATTTGAAAAGAAACATAAAACTAAGGCGATTTTTGACTTTTTCAGATTTTCACAAATATATCCAAGGTTGGCCCTTGCCACATTCCGCAAAAAGGTATTGCTATATCTGTGTAGTTCTGTAGATATAAAGCAAGCAATATGATGTTGTAACACGTAGTGCGATGACGTAATGCATGGGTTTGGAACAGTCTTTAGACGTCAAACGTGAAACGCGAAAACGCCTATACAAATTTGCTCGTTCTGAGTGTTGTTGAAAACTAGCGATTATTCTAGGCTTTCCACGGAGCGATCACATCTTTGGTTTCCGAAAAGGGCGCAGAAGGAAATAGACATAGAAAGAAACATAGATAGAGACGTAGAGAGAGAGAGATCCTTTTTTTTCTACATATTCGATGGATGCAGGCAGCAAAGAAGGGCGCAAACTGTTCTGTATAAGCTCTGAGCGGCTTAATATAAAGTTCAACTGATTGACGTCTTGTTTCTATTTTCCCAAAGAAACAGAGTTAAAAAAACGTGTTGCCGCGCTTGATTCAAAGAATCTATGACTGCATACTCAAGAACTGGAGGAACATTTTGACCGCTTAGGAATGTAACGAATCTCTAAATATCCGCACATGGGTATTTTAAATACGCCTCTAGTTCAGACAAACAGCCGCCGGGCCCGGATCAGTGATCGAACCGGCATTTTTTCCAGCTTATTTGATGCTAAACCGTTACAGCGCATAATATAAGCCACGTTTTAGGACTTTGTAGGAGCGCGCACTTTTTAAGCATATAAAAAACACAAGAAGGAGGTGAATGGAAGGTGTGGGTCTTCGGATTTTCGCTGTGCTGCAATACTGGAGCCCGATTCTCCGGTACAGACACAACATAGAGATACCAAAGTGTGCCGAATGTCGGTGCGAATACATTTTGGCATGTAAAGACAACATGTTGAGGGTAGGTACAGTAGATTCCCGTTAATGCGGCAAAAACCTCGAATTATGCGAACTTTCAATTAAAAATAAAACCCAATAATAACATTTCCACGAGTCCGCAACTCGTCTCCCTTTTTTATCCTATTCAGAATCTCGGCTTTCGTTGGCAGTTAGAGCGCACAACACGGTATGTCCAGATAGAGACTTATCGCAAAATCGAACCCTGAAACGTCCATCGCGCAAACCACACGGAACTGTGCTCAACAAAGAAGGTTGACGACCTGGAAAGACAAAAACACTCACAAGACAATGGCGTTCGGTGGACAGAGTCTCAGCTGACCTTCCGCTTAGCGACTGTGCTAGAATTGCGATGGCCCCACCCTAGTGCAGAGCACGGCATGGTTTGGCTTTTGTGAGTTTGAATTTTAAAGGGCTATGACGGTCTCCTTGATGCTTTTTATCTACAATAACTTCTAATTAACCGCGATGGTGGGTTTTAGGCTAAAATTACCGACAGATTTCTTCTATTAAATTGCAGGTAAAAATGCCGGGTCTCGACAACCGCAGCCAATTAACCGAAAATTCCAATTAGGCGACTTCTAACTATCGCGAATCGACTGTAGTATCGTAATTGCTCTGACGAGGGGATCGGCGTGGGGCGAAATTTGTCTTCCGTGCAATTGAATATACTGGATGAGATTGACTGTGCATTATAAACGGCGAGTGGTCGAACCGTTCTGTTGTGTGCCGGCAACCGTTATTTATTTTTTTTGTTTCACTTCCTGGCTGGGTTCATCAGGCCCGAGAATTCACGCTCAGGCTTGGGTTTAGTTCTGGTGAACATACCCTTTAGGCTCCAAATTTAGTTTTTTTTTTCGATTTCGTTTCTACACCTTGGTGTGAATTCATTTTGCCGGTTAAGAACCGATTAAAGCACTCATTGTCAATGACGTTTTCCGCCAAATATGATACCAGATAACTTGCTACAGTGTGGGGTTCATTTGGGAGTGCATTGAAATTTGTTAAAGCTGGCGTGGGCTGTGTTTCATGCTGCGCGAGTCATACTGTATTGGAACAGCAGGCCTTTAGTGCACATGGGAAACCATCCCGCGCAGTAAAGTGCCATCTTGAAGTTCTGGAGATTTAGATTTTGAGTTTAAAGTATCTTCAAGCAATAACTTACAATAGCCGACAATGTTTTAGGGGCTTCGGGATGTCGGCGTCTCATGTCGTCGTCATAACCGTTGTCTCATTTAGAACACCGGGTACTAGAACCGGGTACTAGAACACCGGGACACCACTCGTTTACACCTAGAGCTCGAACACTCTGTAACGCCTACTAAAAAACACCGGGACACTCCTTCACGCCTTCGCTAGAACGCTTTGTTATTCAAATACACGACACTTTTACAGCAAAGCTGCATACCTCTACCCCCCCAATAGATTCATCTGCTTTGGCACAAAACAATGCCCACAGGCCAAGGATGCACTGATATGCTGCACGTTTGGCCCCTCCCCAGGGTTTACGTTAGTGGAGATGGCCCAGGATGTTTTGCTACTTTGTCAGGAGAGTTATTGTTTACTTTCTCGGAGACTGCCTGCTTCCAAAATAATCTGTGAGTTTAAATAAAGTTAAAAAAAATGATTGTAATGTCACTGTTGAATTTAAATAGGCAAGTCTTAAAACACCTCCGTTACAAGCAAATATATTTCCGAGACTGGAGAAAAAAAAGAGGCTGCACATTGCGTCTGGTTTCAGGTCCTCTCTGGTTCCTAGACATGCACTTTTTTTCCGCCTTACTTTCATTGTCAAGGGCGCTAAACATTCATACTCGTGAGTACAAAATTCACTTGTACATTTTACTTTTCTGGAGGTGAAATGGTGAATATGCAATTTATTTACTTCAAGATTCGAAATCGTTGCTAAGAAAATTATATATATATATATACTTATTTAGAAATTATATTCCTGCTCAAAAGGATTTTTTCGTGGACTTGGAACTTTTCTACCACTTGAATTACGTCACTAGAGCGATTTAGTAGCGATTGGGAGTTTTTTTTTTTGCAGTCTAAGCAATAAACATCTTCTGCAGCGACTTAAAAAAATTGCCAAAAAAGCACTGAAGAAATAGAATGCAAATCACGTCAACACACGCTGTGCCGTTATACGCTGTCGATAAAGATACCATTCACAGTGCCTCCAGACACAAAGGCGAAAAATCTGAAGTTTATCGGAAGCGATACAGAGTCGCTTGAAGTGCTTTTTGAAGAGCTACATGAAAAGAAAGAAGTCTGCACTTTTCTATAGCCTTTTGTTCCTTTGTCCTGAGCGCAGCAATCATGGGCATTGCACCTATTGAAATATTACGAGGCATGTACGCAATTTGGCGACCTCGCTGATAAATTTAATCTGCCCAAAATAGAACGGAAGGTCACGACAACTAGAGAAGCAATCGTCGGGATTGTCGTTCAGGTATGGGACACGGACCTTTGCATATAAAACTCGCGCGTTCTCATTACCACGACTGCGGTTGCATGCAATGTACGTTACAGCTCTATAACAGAGTAAAAAATGGTTAATATATCTGGCAGGATTCTAAATTTGATATGATGACTTCGGAGGTATTTTTTACCCTCAGCTAATAAGCTTGCCAGTCTCACCCAGTAACTATGTCTGCTAAAAAGTACTCCCGGGTAAACGTTTGGTACCGGCTAAAGGTACGACTACCGTAAAAAAGCGCAATATGGACATGTACCCGAATCACTTCCACATCACCTTGTCATGAACTATAATGGCCGTCACTCCGGGTGGTATATTCAAGCGTGCATTTCACAGAAAGAGGTGTTTCGTTATTAAGGAACCAGGCCGTAACCTTACGGCACGTTTTTATATCCTCCGAAACTGCTACATTTGCAGGCCTTTTCGATAAACCCGGTGCGCTCTTTATGTAAACGCAACTATCCACTGGCGCCTTTTTTTTCCAGCGAGGCTGCAATCTTCCTAATAGCCAGCGTTTCCGTACACCTTCTCGCCGGAGAGCCTGGAGACTCTGTGCGCTAGACCCTACTCTGGGGTGTTTTTTCTTTCGATGAGAACATCATTGAGGCTTTCCCCTCCTCCTTTCTCGATTCCCATTAAAGTGGTTCATTCATTCATTCATTCATTCATTCATTCATTCATTCATTCATTCATTCATTCATTCTTTCCTTCCTTCTTTCCATCCTTCATATTCATTCAATCACGCGTCAATCACCATTCATTCAAGCAAGGCCAGTTTACAATAGCTACACCTTTCAGGCAATAGCGCTGTTTCACAAGAGGCTGCCCGCTGTTTTGTTTTCGGCAGGTCTTTCGATGTACGCTTTTGCTGCATAAAAAGGAACGCAGTTTTCAAGCACAAAATAACCATACAAAAAAACGCTGCTCAAGCATAATACATTTACAAGCTGACAACTATTTCCGGAATATTTTTTTTCAGTTTCTTGTAGAGTGACGATATGGTAATCATTCGCCTTGAGATGTGTAGGAATAGCGTTGGTGAGGAGTGTGTTCTAAGATTTTATGGTCCTCCAAAGATGCATGCGTACTGTTTGATTCCTATGTTAAAACGCGCGCCGTCAACTCCAAAGGACATCTACTGCGTGCCTTCAAAACCAACATTGTATTGCAGTGGTCTACCTTGTTGGGTAAAATAGGTGTATGGCGCAGTGTCAATTCAACGATCACGATGCGGTAGCCCACCCCGTGGATTGTTGTGTCCGTTCGATATTGTCTTCTGTTGTGACGCTCTTCCGCACGCGTGGTGTTCCGTTTCTGGGAAATCGATTGTTTCAGAGACAGAGCATTTCTTGCTTAAGTAAAGAGCGAATTGAAAAACAGCAACAGAGAACATTAGATTCTCGCATAAATTTGAATACCCGCAACCGCACAAGCTTCAACCGCTGAGCTCATCAAACCCGCTTTAGAAAAGGCGAGTTGATTCCGCGTTCTGCCATGGCGTAAGTAAAGGCTTTGCCGTCCGCTGCTGGAATTATATGTGTGTGTATGTATGTATGTATGTATGTATGTATGTATGTATGTATGTATGTATGTATGTATGTATGTATGTATGTATGTATGTATGTATGTATGTATGTATGTATGTATGTATGTATGTATGTATGTATGTATGTATGTATTTAGGTAGGTACGCATATATGTATGTATGTACGTATGAATGAATTAGTTATTTAAAAGTGCGAGAAATAGCCACTCGCATCGCTCTACGTTTGATAAAACAGTCAAACCCGCTCACTGCGAACTCGAAAGTGCCGGAAAACCTGTTCGTTATATCAATAGTTCGTTGTATATGGACTCGCCTTTCAAAAGCGCGCAAATTAGCGTACATGTCGAACAACCACTTCGGTGACAAGACTTTCGCTTCATAAAGGGCGCCCACTGCTTGCATAAGATCCAACCAAACTGTGTTTGTACGAAACGTGGCGCTACCGGCACAATGCCCACGAAGACATTCATTGGTACGTCTTCCAAATCTCTACTCGCTGCAAAGGCTTCCGTAGCTATCAGCCGCGACAGGCTCATCGTACCGGGAGCTGCGTCGCTTAAGCCGGAGAAGAGCAAAGTTCGAAAGTTGGAATGCCTTCACGATTTGTTATCAGAAACTGGGCAAACGAAGTATCGGTGAACCGCCATCCCTATATGATAGCTAAGTAACCACCGGCGCTTTTAGGGGCGAAGCTCCTTAAGTCATGGGTCTGTCCATCCCTTGTGTCTCCTGGTACGTGGCGGCCGCATGCTTTCGGAGATGTCGCAAAGTGGGCCGCGTTGCACGCGCAAGAACCGGCTGCAACCGGCAGCGCAAACTCGGCACCGGGAGCGCGAGCTTGTCTGTGTTCGCCAACGGAGGCGCGAGCGCACGTGCACTGCGAGGGGGAGATCACGCAAGAGATCACGCCGCGAACGCAGGCAGTCGTTCTCAGAGATCGAACGAGACGCAAGGACCTTTGCTCGTTTCCTCTCGTCTTGTTCGGGCACAAGTTCGCCCTAAATAAAAGTTCCTTCTTTACCGTTGTGTCCCATCCTACGTGACAAATTGTGGTGGAGGTGCGGGGTAGTCCTCGATGGCGCGGGGTCTTTCACCAGGTCTGGGCCTGGGAGCATTGACTCCGAAAATAAAAGTTGATTTGTACAATGTACGCACACAGTCTTACGTCTTTCTTAATGATGTAATGGGCGAACTTTCACGGGAGAGTTACGGTTACCGATGATCTCCCCCTCTCGAGCTTCGCCCCACTTATCATCATTCATTCCGTGGATATGGCGTGATTTTTTTTGTAGCGTGCGGGGCCGGGGCCGTGTCGGTTCGGACGCCCTGAAGATCGACACCGGTGATAGGAACGCTTGAGCGGAAGTTTATACGAGCTGGCGCATAAGGTTCATTTATATCTTCTTGCATAGGCTTCAGTTTTTTATATGTTCACACGTGATTACCTTTACGGGGGGCGTACAAATTATGCCTGCTAATTACCGCCAGCTGACCGTCCCGGAGTCATGCTCACACATTTTGTTTTGTTCCTCACTGCCATTCTGCCTCTGAAGGAGTGCCTGGAAAGTGAGCGACATCGGTCGTGCGGTGCTCACCCATCTGGGATATCTTCCTCGCAATTAAACGGAAGATGTAAAGGTACCAGCACACCCCTCAATCATGCTTATGGACTGTTCTCAATTTTCTTTCGTTTTGTATGCACCATATTTTACCGTGACCGTGTCGGAAGTGTTCGTTTAAAAAATAGGAGCGTTTTGAAAAGGGTTCGGTATACATGAACGCAGTTTCATAGGGTAGCATAGGAAAACCGTAAGTGCTATGAAATATGACCATTATAACCGATAGATCATTATATCTGGGATGATTGTAAGTGGTTTCGATTGTATCGAAAAAGTAAATATGCAATCCTGTGCAATACTATAATAAACCGAAACTACTTTCGTACACGCCATCCTTGTATTTTTCTGTATATGTTATTATTTCTAATGCATGATAGCTACGTATAACATATAACTAGAGTACAGCGCTCGAGGGTGTGGCTGGATACCGTGGCAGCGAAACCCGTAATTTCGCGACCACAACAAGAAGCTTTTGTGTATGAGATCATCTATTAACTCGTCTGCCTCCACCGGTTTTCTAGCTCCTGGCGTCGATATTTTGTCAGGAAAAGAGCAGCGTCGGCACTGTTTTGGCAAAACTTGGTGCCATTATAACAATAAATGAAGTACTGCGGTATACATAAAATTACCTCAATAAATCGAAGGTGCACGTTTGCAACCCGTAGGAAGACAAGAAATGAGAGGTGTTGAGTGTTTGAGGGCATCCAATCAACCATTTAATTGAAAGGGGATGAGTGCCGCAGGCTGTTCGGTTCTTTATTAGTGCTCTGTTCCAACCACGTTTATGATGTTGCCATTTTCAAGCAGTTTTCTTGACTTCTGTCCTTTTCTAATCGCCCTAAGTGGCTTTTAGCCTTACAGTAGGGGAGAATATCAAACACGTAAATACCCCTACTAGTTACATTGACAAACAAGAGAAAATCTTTCCACATACTGAGAGGCAATTCAGAGATAGGATCACTCACACAACGAGAGGAACGAGTAAGAAAAATATATGTGCAATGCTCGTCAATTTACTCAATTGGTACCTATAAGCCTTATCGGTCTTATCAACTGGCACTTAACAGCTTAAACCTGTAAGAAATATGCGTGAGCTTCAAATGCTTTACAAGCAAAAGGCACGTCGCTTCCCATGCTTTCCATTTAGTTTGTGCCAGGACACACAAGACTACGAATCACGAGAAGACAAATAAAAAAGTAATGTACAAGCATCCTCAACTAGCAAGCTGCCACCTTGCTAAATTTCTGGCTGCTGCCATTGTTTCAGTACATGCATTTGTACGCGCTCTGTGAATATTAGAGAATTGCTTTTATCGGAATCCAGTATGCAATATTGCCGGTGTTTTGTTTTTGCCAATATCAATGTATTGCTCTTTTTATTTGCTGCTTTTTTCAAATTCATCTTAATTGTGTGGTAAAAGAATCTTTCTTTGACTAATTTTGTTGCAGTGTATTAAACTTTCTGATACATTTCTTACAATGTATCCAAACAAACCAAAACTAGCAACATTACAACTGGCACAAAATGAGGACGACATCACTTGCGCTATAACACACGGTGCCTTATTCGCCATCGAGTACCGAGGCAAAAGGCTTCCATAAAACTTATGACTCAATCATTTACTGTCGGTCAATCTAGAGGCATCACTGGGCAGAAGGAGTCATTTTTGTTCCTTGCTTCGAACATAATCATTTCCGTAACACACAACTCGAAAGGAGAGAAGCACGAAACCGAGAGGTTCCTGGACTGATGCCAGACGTCAGTGCTGGTACTGGACATCGCAAAATACTTCGGGACAGATTTGTTAAATTTCCCAAACAAGTTGTTGCGTACGGGATATTGGAGTTACGGAACGATATAACATGACAGTGAAACCGACACTGGCGAAAAGAAATTGTTTGGTCGTATAGTGGTTTTATGGCAATTTTGTTTCACCTAGCACACCCTGCCATACACGATCATTTTCTACACGTAAACACTGCACATTGCATTTGGGTTGTAAGCATGCAGTTCTGTGACATTGCAAGCAATCTACAACCAAGTCTTGTCATTGAGGAATAAGGTAGATTACACCAGTGAGCGACACGTACGCCTTCCCCAGAGTCAACGACTCCGATTGCGCAAACGCGACGAGATAAGAGGGAGTATATATAGTGGCACCCGGTACAGCACCGTTCGCAATCTTTTCTCCATTGGTGAGGTCCGACATAGAGAAGCGAGAGAAAGTATGGGACAGGCAGTTTTGCTGACCGTACTGCTGTTTGGTGCTGCTCTGGCCACTCAGAAAGGTGAGACGCTTTTTTAAACATAAGGATGTGATTAGAGCCTTCAAACTTTCCTTTGCTGAAAAAGGATAATAGCCATAGCGCCAATGCTCAGCCATTCGTATAACAGCGCGAATACATGCGCTACAGACTAAGCTAAATCTCTGTATTCCAGCAACTGCATCACTTGAAATGAATCGTACACACATGGGCCCACGTAAAAAAAAAGTCTCTCTCTTTTAGGCGTGTTGCCTGCGAAAACCAGCAGGTTGTGTTGATGCCGGTATTTAACTATAAAATAACGCATACTTTACCATTATCCTTGGGCAGAGCAATGCGGTCGCCCTGCAGTCCAGCCCGTGGTGGAACCCGGGGACCGAGTTTTCGGAGGCCAGGTCGCCATTCCTCACAGCTGGCCATGGATGGCTGGCTTGTACGCTAGTAACGGTGCCGATTTCTGCGGGGGTGCTTTGATCAGTGACCGACATGTCCTGACGGCTGCCCACTGCTTCTGGTGAGTTGAACCTTTTTGTAACTAGGCACATAGCGACTCCTTTAGTGGAAGTCGTAGGTTTTCCTGACTTGGCTTTCTTGAGTGGAGAGTCTGTAAAAGCCACTAATAACTATTCCTTGCCACAATGTTGCAGCAGAAAATGATAACGATCGAGTACAATTAACAGTGTCTTTGCGGCGTAAGACCTTTTATTTTCGCTCGCTATAGCCACTCAAAACTGTATTTTCACTGTAGAACACGTTACACGAGAAAGAACCGCCACACAACAACAATTTCGGGCCTTCAGTTTTTCCTAGTCAGCCTAAGCCCGTCCAATGAGGCACTAAGGTAACAATGCACTAAGGGAACAGTGGTGCACTAAACTTTAGAGGTATTTGTGCACTGAACTTTAGGGACATTAGACTTAGAAGAGAAAAATTGGGGAGACAACCTAGTATAAATATAGTAAGACAATCACTGGTATTCTAAGTGCTTCTACTCAGAAAATTATGCGGTCACGTTGTACTGCCAGACTGATCTGAGTAATGTTGTGTTGCGATACAAACAACATATAAATACGACCGCTGCAGCGTGGCCGCACCGAATAAGAATAAATGGGCAAAATGAACTTTCTACGTTTTACCATGGTTCTAAGCGATGCCCTCAATCAATCAAATAATGGATGATCACCGCATGAGATGCTTCATTCCTGTGCAATATTTTGGCCGGCATTGTGTGACAACTACAAGTTGATTTTCATGAGCCATAATGCAATATTTTAAGACATCCATAAACTCATGAAATAAGGGCACGCGGGCAGCTAATATGGCGTAAACGGCAAGGACTGTATCGGAGCTACCCAGATGCAAGTATTTCACCTCGTACAACCTGGTGGTGGTTTTGTCAGCCACGTAATCGAGAAAAGGTGCCTCCAAAAAGAGCTCTTCGTAAGGCGTGTCAAAGCCACCCCACCACATTTTTCGCTTATGGGGCACGGGACTTATACTGCGCCACCGAAATTATTGCAAGGCAAATATAATCTGTTCTGTGATCAGCGTCAGCACCCAAAATGCGGACGATGGCCTTATGTTTGGGTTTATCACCTGTCATCGATACTGATTGCACTTCCAAGACAATGGATTTACTTTGCTGTCTTCGTCGCAACGTAACTGTGTATCTGATAAAGAACACTATCCAGGGTAAAATACCTTTTTCGGCATTCTAGACGACGAGGTTTTCTCCATAGTGATACTTACGACTGGTATACACCATGAAAATACTTCCAGTAATTGAAAAAGCAGTTGGCTTCCGTTCACTTTATTTTCAGAAACATTGTTGTGTGAAACTGCTTTTGAACATCGTGGTTCCGTTTATACGCAATAGGCTGCACAGTAGCTTTTCTAAAACGAGAAGCAGCCAAATACGAACCGTAGGACACGGGTGGTGGTTTCCCTAGATACCTGATTGATATAATAAAACGGCAAAGGCAGATATTTGTAATTTGGAAATGAAGGGCTTCGGAGTTGAACTGCAGTGAAACATAAAAACTAACCAGTCCCTCTCCTAAATATAACAAAGGTGCACAGAAGCTTGTCACCTATCAGCATAAACCGAAACAAAGCTCAGAGGCCCATCAACTCCGACCCAAAGCCTGACACGACACAAACTGAACCCAACGCCATTCGCTGGCTGAGCTTGACCTTATCATGAAACAAAACCATACCAAACAAGCGCCAGATGAAGAATCACCCCTAATCACGCAAGGAATTACTTCATCGCATACACATTCACCTCCACTGACGTGCCTGCTGTACGGTATAGTCCTCAGCATCTTTCAAATCGATGGCTCATCTCTCGGCATGCGGCGCAGCTTATCAACGGCATTGTTCGTGCAAACCTCGCTGCGGTAAATGGGGACATGAGTCTTCGGCGCACCCATGTCAGCTCAGGCGCTCATCTCCTGGCGTGAAGTAAGGCCTGGGAACGGCAGCGTCCCTGAGAAAGACGCAGCGCAAGATCACCTTCAAGGGCTTTGCGATTGCAAACCGTGTCCGAATGGCCCAATAGGAAGAAGTCGCTCTCGTAACGCCAGTGACCCAGGTTCAATTGTGACCATTGGAACTGTGTTTTTTTATGGTGTGCTTGGTTTATAACACCATTATAAGCCTAAACCACGCAACCAATACAATAGAACCTTTTCTTGTCTATACATCCAATCTAAGGCAATGACAGAGGATCTGAGAAAAAACCAGTGTAAGAAGTATCATAGAATGGGCACTGTTATGCTTGTTATCCCTTCCAACTTTCGGTATGGGCAGTTTCTACAAAATCACTGTGGTGGTCATCTTACAAAAATTCGGTTGTTTGTTCTGCCTTGGTAAAGTTCGTGTAATTTGGGGGAGACGTGTTGTAAATATATCGGCGTTCCCACTCCAATAACAAAAGGGGGTGAGCTTCATGAAATTGTCTATACTTTGTGTAGCCGTGGATGTTCAAAGGAAAAGGGCTGATTTTAGGAGGACTCGCTATCACTAGCACCCTGCAGACGTTGCGCACCTAACCTTTTTGACTTGTTCCAACTTCTTTACAACACTATGTAACCGTTCGTCAGCAGCCGCCGAGTCAAGATACCATTGTCTGGACCTCTTCTGTCGCGATGCCCTTGTTGTCAAACTTTATCGGTAGCCCTTCAGTGTGGTGCGCCTTTGGGGCACTTGTAGCTCTTTGCTAAGGACGCCGGAATTTCTAATAACCTAACCGTTTTGAGCTATCATGTGTGGAGCGCAGTCAAGTGAATTCCACGCGCCTTTGGCGAAGCCTTCATATGCCACCAATCTGGAGGACTGCAAAATTTCGGTTCATTCGCCGTGATGGGGAAAAAAGTTGCCGGTTCTTCTGCCACGCCCAACGCATGTTACCTCAGTCCAAAGATGTCGTTTGCTCATTCAGACGAAGAACCAATACTATCTCCTATGTTTATAACTTGATCACTGGTTCATTTTTATAGAATAATATTACAGCTCTTCTCCTTTACCTTTTCCAGATGGCGTTGTATTAAATAAATGTCAATACACTTACCCACAAACAGAGGTGCACGAGACGAATTGGCAGCCACACATTCCTTACGCTGTTGAAGACCGAGCGCCGTAGTTCGCAGGCAAAGCAGTGCTTCCACCTTTTTTTATTATTCAAAGCCAGTGCCAGTATGTGAACTCCACGGGCAAATGAAAAAGCAACCTTGAAGAACGCACTATATTAGCCTCAACAATGAAGCAAATATTAGCGACAAAGAGGAATTGTATCACCTCTCAAAACTTGCCGGCACCTGCTTTTTGATGGAATGAAATTAAACTATCGTAGCTCATGCAGGGCATACCTGGGCATCCTTACTGCAAAGCTTAACTGTATGGCTTCCACAACGAGAGTCCATGCTTCGACAGAAACAAAAAGGCCTTAGGCAAAAACACACGAGACATATCACGGTATATAATTTTGATGAAAAAATTCACTAATTGAATAAGTCACTTTCTCACAACAACATTTTCTTTTTGACGGGAGTGTCTGATGTAAAGGCCGATAAAAAAACGTTTATAGTCACGAAGCCGCATCTCAACAAATTAGGACGCACTAAAATTCGCCAAATTTCAGAGAATTGTCGAGTAATGTGCAGCATTCTTATGCTGTTTATCGACATTGTCTGTGTTTTTCCACACAGGTTTGGCTATGAGTAGAGGAATACGTGGTTTACTTTACTGTTTTTAGGTTCTGTCTGTTTATTTTCTCCGATTGCGTAAATATCCACTACTTTAACGACTGCTTTTTTAGGTAATTATGTACTTTTCCGCAGATGAGAGGCGTAGTGCTGAATTGCCACTTCTTCGCGATTTCTATCATTGCCATTTGCAACGTTCTTTCCCATCTTTCTTTTTAGTTTTGCGTTCCGTGTTTTCGCGCCTAATTCTATAATGGGTATTTCATTTTGGTCAGTTCATTTATCTAAAGATACATATTTTTTATAATTTTCTCTTCTTTGGATTTTAAAAATGCCTTTTGGGTCAACTCCTTCTCCATTACGTACGCCATTATACCGATTGAAAGGGTCACTTCGTCAATATGCATATTAGTGGAAAATTCAGGGCGTTGTGTGGCGTGCTCTTTTCCGCATTTTATTCTTATTTTCAGTGTTCTTTTCCGCAGGTCATTATTGTTGCGGTAGTGTTTTTGGATGAGATGCAAAGGATACATATTATTGATTTTGCAAGTTCATTTTTGTGAAGTTTAGATGTTTCTTTTTTGTTCTTTTCTGGTTTTCGAAAACTCCGTTCGACCAAGAACCTCCATTTACGCTATTCTACCGATTGAATGTGTTACTAATGGCAATTGTGCATTTTTGTAGATATTCTGGGCGTTACCTAATCCCGGATGTGGTGGTACTCGGCGAAGGAATGCTACGCATTAATCTTCTTGAAAATATCGAACCTCCACTTTCACTGGCCGTATACTGCATCTTATGTAAGACGTATTGTGACAATCAGCCATATTTTTACCTGGCGTTTCGCCTGCTTCCCCTAGTGGTTGATTTCAATTGTAGTCTACACAAAGTTTGCGAACAACAGTTCATTGTATAATTTAAACCATCTTGACCATGTAACGACAACGTTTTGCTCCCTTTAAGGCTTGCACAACTGAAAATAAAGATTTTTGGGACAGAAGAAATACTGTTCTTTGTAAGAGCAAAGGGAAAAGTTTTACATATGGCAATGGCACTGTTTTACGGTGGTCATTATAATATCAACTATCTATTCTGTATTTCCAGTCCAGAACGGGATACCAAGTTCACTGTGCATCTGGGGTCTCACAAACGCGCCAGAAGAGACCGAAGTGAATCTGTGCACAAGGTCAAAGAAGTCTGTGTTCACCCTCAGTATCCCTGCGGCAAAGTGAGTTGCTCCGTTTTATACTTCCATATAGCGCCGAAAGATGACATGAGGGGTTAAAACAATGGTGCGAAATGACATACAAGCTGTAACTGGAAACCAATAAAAACGTTGCTGGCGTATTATTATGCGCAGGTAGCGCTTGCACTACTCGATACAAAATTATCCTAAAATTTGCAAAAACAAAAACTTCCTTTGTAAGGCTTTAGCTTAGGCCCTTTTATAGAAAATGTTTTTTCTGAATCTCGGAAGCGACATTTTGTCTCACCCGCCACGGTGGCTCAAAAGCTAGGGGGTTGTGCTGCTGAGCAAGAGGTCGTGAATTCGATTCCTGGCCGTAGTAGCCGCTTTCCTGATGGAGGCGAAAAGCAAAAAACGCCCGTGTGTACGAGATTTCATTGCACGTTAAAGATCATCAGGTGGTCAGAATTAATACAGGGCTCTGCACTACGGCAAGCCTCATGGCCTGCTTTGCGTCGGCGCGTTAAACCCTACAATCAATGACACAAGACATTTCTTCTCTGTAGGAGCACGTGTGTTTTCCGTGAATCCTTCGGTGCGCAATGGTAAATAGATATAAATGTACAGTTAAACCTAGGTGTAACGAAGTTGACAGGCCTTCGGAATTTTTCGTTACATGCTGGTTTCGAGCGAAGGCTTGCAGGAATAAAGCAGAAACAAAGCTAAAAGGATAGACATCAGTTAATGTGAACTCACCCTTCATTGATCTTTTCACAGTCAAAAACTGCGTCAGTTGCGCTTGCTGCTTCCGCACGAGCTTAGGCACTCTCAGAAGAAGCAAGGTTCACTACCCCGGTATTCACAAACGCATATATTTTTAAATATAACCTTCCCCTTGACACTTTTCGGTGCCTTAACACGTTTCAAAAACCAAACGTGTGTTGGCAGGGCGTTTTTTGCGTACCTTATGTACTATACACAAGTCAAAATTGTTGAGAGGGTGTTTGCTGGGATACACAACAAGGCGGAGACATTCTTGATCTCGCCGGTAGAGGCGCCATTTAAAATTGTGAGCTTGTCCTGAAAAGGCACAACTTTTCGTTTTTTTCGCAGCAGAAATGACCACCGACGAACCTCTACGAAAGATAGTTGTGAAGACGCGCGACTTCATGTCGATAGGACGGGCTTGCCGCCTAAAATCTGTCGCGAAAAAAGAGCGCACTCACACGTGGAAACGCATGGTAATTTGCGGTACTACAGGAAAGTGTAGTTACTCTTCCTACCTAGTGTGATGTCACGCTAAACAACCAAAAGCAGAAGTATATGCTACCTTAGTTACGGAATCATGCATGGCACTCCGTTAATCTTCACCAGCATAACGAATTCTGTTTTTAGGCGATTCTGGACTTTGTCGTTGCTGTTGGCTCTTAACAGTACTGCTATTATTCGTAAATTAGTTAACTTTTCCGATCGATTTTTTCCGTAGAATAGCAAAACAATGACTGATCAGCTTGTCGACCTCGTCCTATCAATGGTTACGCGCCGCAACATTTTGTTACTTACAGGTCGCAAATTCACGGGCTTCAAAGGAAGAGGCAACGAGAAATTGATAAACTTCGTTAAATCCAGGAATTGCTTATAAAGACATTCGTTATATCTATGTTTAAACTATGGCACACAAAAGTTTCAAGTGCTTATCGGGTTTTTTTTTTATTTTGCGGGTGCGGTGTTCACAAATATAACTACGGGGGATCACTTCATGACTGAGCAACCTACTTCTCCTAGCGGTGTTATATTGCGAAGAAGCTAGTAGTATATATCTGCCGTTTGCAAGAAAAAACATGAAGCCTAACTTATGTAACCCCGCTGCGAAGGCTGTTTTTTAAGCTTCTTTTTTTATATTATAACTCACTCGTGCAAATGTTGTTAAACAACTGAGCGGGAAAGCTATGCGTGTAGGTGGTGGCTCGAGGCCGAACTACTACGCCGTGCCGAACCTTTTTACGAACTAAACATGGCATTGCTCGGAACGTCGTATGTTCAACGTCAAGCTTAAATAACGTTAATTATGCACATCGATTCTTTTCTTTATTTCGAAATTTCAGTTATTAGCTCGTCAAACGCACCCAAAATAAACGCACTAAATGTATTCATTCGACGTCGAGCTATAGGCATGATTTAGTGCTTAACACCTAATTGCGGTCGGTCGAGCCAAAAGGCTAAGGGCTGCCTTCTATTCCGTTAATTTTCAAACGCTCTTGTCGTGAACATCAAATTTCAAAACTGAAGTAAAATCACTGTTTACTTCACCTTTTGTTCTAACAAAAACCAGGGGGTTGGGGCCCTTCTCGCGAGAAATATGTGAGACCGAATATCATATATTGGTACCATGAGCTATATACCAATAAGCTACCTACCTAAGAGGGGCGTCGTTTACGACAGAAGGAAAAGTGTTCCGAAATCAATTTATTTATAAGCAAATGTCAGAGATTGCAGTGCGTAATTACTCCTATCGGCGTTTCACAACAGCGTCAAGGAGTGATGCAATTGTGGGTGGTATCGTAGAAATACGCACATTGTTTTCTATTAGCCCTGCCTGAACTGTGGCTGCGACCAGTAAAATGTCGTGTGTGTCAGTCGACACACCAGCCAGCCAGCCGTTGCTAGCTGGTAACTGAACGCTTGGGATTAAGGTGGCTTCTTTCGCAATAACTGATGAAGCCCTGGTCCAAGAATTGTGCCTAAATTATATTGGCAATAATTAAAGTAACTGCTTAACACCTGTTCGTTTATTTAAGTAGTTTCTTTACTCAAGCTTTTTTGTGGTGCTTGCGAGCTCACTGCGTAGTACTTTAACACATGGCACTGTTCCATCGAGTGGCCGTGGATTAGGGGTATCTGCGATATACACTCTTCTGTATTATTTATTATGCGGCTATTGGGCACGAGCGTTTAACCTACGCTAAAGATTGTTGCTATCAGGAACGCTACCCTCCGGCAAACGATTCCTAAAACTGATCAGCTGTTCGAGTGAATGGTTTTGTATGCAAGGTTTGAAGTTATAAACGTCAAAGTGGTTTGAAAAACAAGTTCTCTGCATCATAGAGTTTAGGCAAACTAAGCACGTTTTATTTACCATACCAGTCGGGATCGTACTGCACACATTGTGCGCTCTCCACGTTTCACTTCGCGCACAAGTGTGTGCAGTATAGCACGACTGATTACAATGTGAGTATAATAAGAGTACCAAACGAACCCCGGACATTGTGCAATACTGGTCGCGCCATATGGCACTTGTAGTAGGAAAACACACCTAACGCGTGTACCCAGGGCCGCTGCCAGGCAGCACGAGGAGTACCGCAGCGGTACGGCTGGCGTTACCGCAATGGTGCGGCCAGTGTTGCCTTTTCCTGAATGGGCTATTTTTGATACAGTGGCTGTATTGCGTCATTCGCTATCGCGAAAATCAACCATCGGTGTATTTCTTCATAAGTAACACTAAAAATATAACATATGTATTGATGTTTCGCCTCAGATGTTCGTAACGTTTTTTTTTCTTTTGCTTGACAATTTTGACAAGTATGAACATTGTAACCAGAACTAAAAGTTTCGAAATAGCGTTGCGTATATAAACGTCTCGTTCACCGTATACGTCTAGCTATGGCCGAGGGGATGATTTGAGGGACAGAGAAACAGGCAGACGGACACACATACCAAAATTTCCGCCTCCATGTAGCACAAGAAAACACCCAAGTAGCCCAGTAGCCCAAATCTATAAAAGCAGTACCCTGAAAGCGAAACCTCGATATCAGCGACATGGTCTCGGTGCCGCAACACGCGCTAGAGCCTGGGTGACTTTGTACGCCCCTCGAATCCTGTGTTTTCGTAGTCACTTGCCAGGTTTAACTACACAGGCTCTCAACTACTATTCCTGTGACTTCGCGATCTCGCGTGGATTTTTTCAGCGCGTCTTTTATGTGGTAGACGATAACTCAGCTGCCTTTCGCCTCCACACTCTTAAAATTCATTGGAGTATTTGTTGAACCCCATGACTCTTTGAAATCGGTGGCACTTCTATGTACAACTTTACGCGCAACTGTTCCGTTTAAAGCGAAGCTTTTGACGTCCCTGCTCTTTTACTCGGGTTCAGAGAAAGTCAGCGCTCGTCCTGTCCTGTTCAGTTCAGTTCAGCGTGAGTCAGTTGTTCAGTTCAGTCGTGAGTCAGCGCTCGTCCTGTCGGTTCCCTTCGTCCACGTCTTTTTCCGCGCTGTTGTCCAGAATGACGCCATACCAACTTGCCCAGCTCACCACTCTGTTACAGCTTATATTTATTTCACAGTGCAAAAAAAATGAGCGGTGCTTTAGTTTACATAAAATATTTCTCATTTCGCTGCGCTGATAAGGTTTCTAGAGAACAAAAATAATAAGCTATTTTGTAACTCTGGAACGAAAAAGTAATGAGCCAATTAGCAGAAGATTTTAAATACAACAACATGGGCGCAAAATGGACCGAACACAACGTTATGTACAATCACCCACTTGCAAAGAAGTGGGGTGAAAATCGAACCTGGGCCCCTCGTGTTATGAAGCCGATGTCTAAGTGATCGCCCATGCCGACACTTTTCTTTATTACCCACAGATGCACAATGGGAGCAGCGTGGACTTTGTGAACGGTGCATAGACGTGCAAAATAAGACAGAAAATCCCCAATCGCGACGATGGTTTAACGCTAGGGAAAGATTTGGAATTCTAGTACGATTAAAGCACTAGGGAACACAATCGCAGTGCACTAAACCGTCCCTACAAATAATACCTTTTTTGACATGTGGGTCCGCTCGCTTTTCATTTATTTCTTTGGGGTTGCAATTATTTTGGAAGGTTTTGCGTTCCCCCATCGTTGTGGTTTCTGCAGAGGGTAACTTCATTCTTTATGGCAAAGTATCGGTTCTCACGAGCTGGAGACCATAATTTATTGTAAGCGTTTTCCCATTTCAATTGAGCGATTTTGACGCCATGGGGCATGAGCTCAATAACGAGATTTTCACGTTTTCTATTAGTGGTGATATGTCTGAGGGGCACCACCTGGCTCTGACTTCGGCTTAGCGACATGCGCCGCTGTCGTCTGATACCCTCGCGCCGCTGTTGCGCGCTTGAGTAGGGAAGCAGTGCCTGTGGTAAAAATCGCCCGCTTTGGTGCTTTGCTGCGTTCAAAAGTGTATTTCCAGTCATTCAGTTATTTTACCAGCTCCTCAAACCTCCGTGTAATTTCAAGCCGTATCCCTCACAAGTTTACAACACACGAGGAGAGAGGGAACAACTTTCATCGGAGCATCGCTGAGATAATAGTAACTCGTTTTTTCTAGCTCATTTCATGTTTAGCGCTAAGAGCTCCTCGATAAGTACACAAAATGCGTCGGCTTCCCTATAATATTTTTGAGATTCTCTTACGAAGACTCATCAGCCTAATGCTACGCACCAAGCAGCAGCTCCCTACACGCGTAAATTTTCTGCATCGTCACAAACGTCGTATTAGGCGGTTTGAGGATATTTGGGAGGCTCACAAAGTTCGTGTGGGTATTTTCTGCAGGCTGTAAGGCATACAGTACCTACTTCAGACATTGGCTTTTGTTATGGCTGCATGCAAGAAGGTGCATATCCCCAGCGTGCGTTCGTTTATTCACATGCAGATGCAATCAGAAGGGTTGTGCTACGCCACCACGAAACGCCGCAGACAACGCTGTCCAGTGTACTCGAAGGCGGATTTTGCGCCCCGAGTTTTTACCTTAACCATCGTTACCGTAACGAACTGAACCTTAACCTACACAGTTATAACATGATTACGGTGTTGAAATCTTGACGCACTCGCTAACGAACGCAATAAATACTGTACATGCCGGTTTTCAGTATAACAAGAATCAAAACCGATGAAAATGTCCCAAGAGCTCTTTATTGTTTTCCAACCCCTTCAGGCGTAAAGAACAAAATCTTGCCTACTTGGGATGACCTTACATGAATTGCAGACACCTCTTACCCTCTTGTCCCCGTACAGAGTAGCTCGTCCAGTAACCAGCTCAATTTTACTATTAAATAACTTTGCTTCTTCTCCTCCTCTTGAATGCAGTGTTAGTATAACGCATATGTGAACACTGGGGAGATAAGGCTTTGGGAAATGTTCCAAAACATACCTCAAGGTGTCAACAAACATAGTGTTCCTATATTTTTTCCATACACGGTAATCGTTTGGCCCAATAGGCCTCCCTAATGCTTATAAGCCTCGAATAAAGTCCGCACGCGCCTATAAACAGAGTAAGTTACTTCGAACTCAACCAGCATTTTTGCGCCCCACATTGCATTTAGGCATACTTTCATATCATGACAACGTACCGTGATATGATACAATATTTTGCACCCCCCGTCAAGGTTACAAAAACTGTTTTACATTACATACGATTACCGGGAATTGTAATACCTTCTGCCAAAGCCGGCAGTTCCGCTTTCCTGGAATTTTTTTGCTCTTAAATTTTTACTGCTGTCGGTAATTAGACTCTGTCTGTTCCCTCTGTTCGAAAGATTGCTGAAACAGAAGCTGACTCCTAGCTCTGAGTCTTCGCGCACCGCCCAGGGCCGGCTTCCTGGGAATGGGGTGACACCGGCAAAGTTCCTTCCGGAGCGCTATCAAACACCATACTTTAAATCACGCCTTCGGCGAGTGTATGCCATCTAAGTCTTTTATTATCATAGGAAGTTGCGCATGATCGAAGTCTTGTGCGCACAAGCATCAGAAGTTAACCCAGTGCAAAGAAACAGCAGGGAGGGCGAGCCCGGCTGAAGCAGACGAGAAATGCGAGAACCGCTAAGTCGACGTCACAAAGACGCGCTTCGCAGCGGCGCCCGCTGTCACTCTCACCGCATGGGGCCCAAAAGTGGCTAAGAGTGAACGCATATTTCAAAAATGGCGCCAGTTGCCGCAACGAGGGTTACGGACCTAGTGCCAAAATGCATATTATTCTGAGTTGCGTGTCACCTACAACTCTTGTTACGATTGAGCGCGCCGCTACCCTGTTCGCGCGTGCTACAAGTGGGTGTACATTGGCGACGTACCTATGCTTTGCGGAAAGCCCGTGTTCCTCGAATATCTAAATACATGCGCCTGACGCGCCGGTCCCGCTGGCGGTGAATCAGGCCGTTGCAGCTGCAGAATACGAAAAACGGTGTTCTTTGTGTTGAGACTTGCCCCCGGTGAAACAGGCGCCTGAGCCGTTATCTCCTCTCTCCCCTGTCTCAGACTCAACGACCGTGCTACTACCGGACCTAGCAAAGTCAGGAAAGAGTGTGTGTGTCTGTACTGTGCTCGTGTCGCGTGCAAAGCCCTATGTAAGCTGTCTGATCATTAGCACTTCGGCGATTAATACGCCGTTTTTCCGAACGGAGAACCGATTCCATTGACAGCATTAGATCCAGCTGTCGCTCTGTTCGAGTTATGCTGTAATCTCGCCCGAAAGGGTGCTGTTCTTGTGCCGTCGTTGTTTATGTCTCACCAGGCAACTTTTTGTCGTCATCACCACGGCCACAACTTTTCTTGCTGCTCGATCACCACGCCACCACTTCATGACGGGGGCGACGAAGCCCGATTTGGGGACGCCTTCCCGAATATAGCACTGCCTTTCAGAACACAATGTCTTCTTGTAGAGGCATTGAAGCAGAACTTGCTTGCGTTGGGCCGGAAAAACACTACTCGTCAAATAATCTTCCACCCCAAAACACGAACGAGGCATCCTCTCGCCATGGCCGCACATCTTAGTTACAAAAGTTTGCGCACTTTGAAGAATTACGGCAAAATACGCGTTGCCGTGTTTACACCCCACCGACTGCGTACGATGTTACCGCCGCTGCCAGGGCGCAAAAAGCCGCTAAAGAAAGCCGCTGCACTTCTATATCTACTCGCCGTCCATCACGAATATTTCAAATGATCGAAAGTGGCCTTGTACACCCGTTGTCTGGGTCGAGACAGAACAAAATTAATTGTTGTGGCCACCAGCTACGTGAAACGCTACGCAGTAAGCGCCGCTCTTCATAAAGGGATTACGCCGTAAGCGCCGGTCTTCTTAACGGGATTTCCAGTAAGTGGCGAAACGTTTTAGCGACGAGAACACCAAGACTTGAAGTCCTAATCACGAACCGAGAAACAGCTTTCAAGAACCAGGTAGTGTAAGGAGTATTACGCTTTAGTTACGCGAGTCACCGAAGGGTCACAGTGCACCGCTTCCAGACGAACGGACTTAAGGAGACTCTGTAACACGTTTTTTTAACTTTTTTTGGAATCCCAAATGTTTGCAGAGCATAGTCAGCCAACACATTTGGTATTAGCTTAGGGGTCGCAAAGTACCCCAGTAAAATATGCTGCTCAATGCCAGTCAAAAAACGTAGAGAGTTGCTCAAAAGCCTTTTCTTTCTTTAACGTACTTGGCGTTCTTCGACCTCTGGAATTACGTCATTACAGCGGTGTCATGGCTATTGGCCGGCTTTCCTTCAGTTGCAGAAATCAACGCATTCGATAGCCCTTTTTTAGAAAAAAAGCCAAGAAAGCAATGCGGAAACGGAATGCGTATACCTGCTGAGACGAACACATCACGCTGTGCCACTTCATGCTGGCGGTAACTGTAGCTTTCGCAGGGCTTCAAGACGCGAAGGAAAGAGTGAAAGTGTTTGTCAGAAGTGTTGCTGATACTCTTTAAAGGAGCCATGAAGAGAAAACACAAGTTTGGTTCATTCGAAAGATAGCCTCGTTTGAACCATACTGACACCACTTTTAACACAAGCTTCGCTCAAATATGCTACATAATTAGGAAAAAAGGGAATGACCATGCGACCCACCAGCTCATTTCCCGCAACAGAACCTATGATGTCACACGAGAATGCTCTGCGATTGGCGGAGGCCGGCAAAAGCAAACGCAAGTTAGGCAGGGCTTACCAGTTTGCATAGTGAGGTATATGCCCGTTAAACATACTGCACATTCCTTTTATGACACTAAGAACGGTGGAGTAAACGGTTGAAGTTCCGAATAAACACGCAAGCGTGTACGCCAATGCGTACGAAACTACCGCCAGCCGAACTCGACATCTCGCCGTCGCCACCGTCGCGCAGACGAATTTTCGGGTTCGAGGCTCTTCGGGGCCAACGAACCGTCCCAGCACGCACAGCCGCGACCTTGCTTGGTATCGTAATCCCTTCACAGGAGGTTGGCCGTCATATCGCCAACCAGCAAAGGTAAAAATAGAAACGAGGGGAGTAAGGAACAGCAAGCAGCGACGAGATAGTGACAGTCGTCGCAGTTTCGGAATGGTGTTGGCTTGCTGCTATTGTTAGGAGCTCGTTTCCAGTTTACAACCACTGAAAACTTCAGTTTGTTCGAGTACTTTACAATGAAATTTCGTTGCTACGTTTTGAAATGCCCATGTAGTACGGGCAAATCGTCGAGGGAGTGCGACATCCCCGCCGGTGAGGAGATCTCCTTTCATGTTCTGCCAACGACCTAACCTCGGCGAAGCAAGTGGCTACGTTTTGTGAACTTTGCAAACGGAGGAGAAAGAGAGCTAAAGGAAGTACGAGTGTGCTCGCTTCATTTCCGAGGAAGTGATTACGGCAGGGACCCTTACGTTAGCTCACTCCTGGGACATGCTGGCGCTCGTCGCCGACTTCGTCAAATCGCCGTCAAAGCGCTCTGACCTTGGGGGGAAAAAATGCCGTACACACCGCGCATTGACGCTCGTATCTTTCTGGTCGAAGCAGAGAGCTCGCGCGAACGGCTTTCCATACACGACACCGGCCAACTGGCACAAGCGATACTGCTACTGAAATTGAACTATTATTAACCGTAATAAAAATACGGCACATACGTACCAGTCTGTATTCGTCCGTCGCGACGGGGCTGACGAGGCAGCGGTGCCGACGGCTGGGCGTTCGTCTGTTGTGGCTATCGCGGAATGGTCGCTTTCCGGTCCATCCGCGTATCCAACAACTCCTGCCGCTCGTGCACTTAGAAGCATTGAGCGTTCAAGTGGTGTGAGGTTGTTAAATGCAAGCCCGAGCTTCTCGGCGAGAGTTTTGTTTTCCGGATCAGGCGATTCCATGACTAGGGCTGCGGGTGCACTAGGTTTTACTAGTATTTTTAAAATGGCCGCCGCCTCGGTTTCGGCACGAGTTCCGGTTCCTGTTTGATTCCCGCGTGTGGGTGCTATATGGAGTCGACATACTAAGTATCTGTTTCATGGACCGGCTCGTATGACGCCATTGTTCACGTCACGAAATGTGCAATTTAGCGGGAGATTTAAAATTTTGGCTTAAATTGCCTTATTTCTCTGTGAATAAAGCATCATTTGCTTCCGGGAAAGCGCTTAGGGTACTATGAAACACCTAATCTTTTGAATAAAACAAACTTTTGTTTTCTCTTCATGGCTCCTTTAAGTAACCCCTGCACAAAGCAAGCGGTGATATGCTTTCTTGGCGAACTGTTCGTGAAAAGTTCGAGTGCTCCCCGACCAGCCGTGGTACGCTATTGTGGCGGCGCCATAAATAGCTCTTGCTGACGGGCCCTGGTTGCGAGATAAAAGAGAAAAAGAAGATACACCTCTCAAGATTTATCTGTGTCGCCACTCAAGAACCATTCTGCCTCCTTTTCCTTTAACACGCCGTTGATAGCAGTGCCGCGACAGCGGAGCCTGGACTCTACTGGTGTGGTCACTCTCCCTTAAAAAAATTTGGAGCGCTGTACGTTGCAGGCCGAAGGATCCGGCAGCTACAGACTCGGACGCCCCTACCATAGGCCGACGCTCCAGAGGGGGCGGGTTTGCGTCTGCGCAAGAACCCGAGAATGATCCCTCTGCCACAAGCTCCTGCGACGGTTTTTTGGGACCATAGATTTTTCAACTGCTTGTTGGGCTATCTTTTGTACGAGGTTGGAAAATTAAATGTTGTCACATTTCCGTTGCTAACCAGAATGCTCGTGTTTGATCGATAAAATTCCTAACTCTATCGGATCCTTCTAAAACTTAGTGTGTTTCGAGTAAATTAATTCCCTGGAAACGCCGCGGCAGTCGTTTCCGCGTCACTCAGCTCTGCATGTTACTCATCCGCTGCTTCTAGGACATTTGTCTTTCCCAGTTTAAAATGAGAACCCCGTATATATGCCTTTGTTTTCTCCACTGAGAACTTCCGTTCTTGGCTGGCAATTACGATACTCCCTAATGCGATATTTGGGCGAAGAAGCAGTGGGCTCGGGCAGAACTCACTCGTTGGTTCTCTCGACGGCAGCGGTGATGAGCCTCTGCGTCGGTGGCGCGAAGTGCGTCTGAGGAAGGGACCGCGAACTGCGTCTTGAGCGGACGCACATCATAGTCACGTGCACGCCCCTCACGTTTTCGCCAAGTTTGGCGCCATCGAGCGACTCATTCGGGCAACGCATACTACCCCCTTCTCTCCCCCACCGCACACTTTCGGAGAGCGCTGTCTTGCGCCGCCACGCCCTCCCTTTCGAATTTCGCGACACTCTCCTCCTTTTTTCGTTTCATCATTGGCTTTTTTCTTTCACTCGTCGGTCCAGCCATCCTTCGCTCGATCACGACAACGGCGACGCGGCTCAGCACACGAAGGCGCGACAAAGGGATGCTCCCTAAAAACAGCTTGCTACTGAACCCCTTGCTCTTCGAATGCAACTAGAGCCCGGGCGGTGTATAGTGGTGAGGGCAGCGAAGTATGGATGAAAGCTGGACAGAAACAGTAACGCGAAAGCAAGAGGGGGAAATACGTATTCGTTCAGACTGCCGTCACCGTAAGAGCAAGAAGGACGTTGAAGTGCCGCCGCTGGGCGCGGTTACGTGTACGGTTACGTCAATGTGTCCCGCTAGCCTGTTCACTCAGATGCACCTCTCGTGCGGAGCCATCAATGAACGTGAAACATAGCGAACGTGGAACCATAAGAATTGTGCGTGTCTTTTATGAGTCACCGCTCTAGCTTTCTCCTTCAGGTGTTATAAACAACATAGGAGCCGTCAGCATTTTGTCGGACTGCAGGGTCCATCCAACGTACAATATATACTGAAGGAATCCGTCACCGTTCTCTCTCACGAAACCAAAGCTGTGGGATGCTGAAGTGTTGAGGCTTCGCGTGTTGAACGAGCTATAATGGTCGGACGCTTTTCGCATCGCAATAACACTAACTTGTCAGGCTCCCAGCGGAGCCTGCGAGAGCTGAGATCTTTAGCTCATGCTCACACCGCATCTATAGGGAGATTGCCGTATTGTCCTAGGTGTTTGAGCGGGTGCCGCAGAGTGGTCGTATGGTATTTTTCACTCCTGCAAATTTTTCACTCCTACGCACTTCGCTGCTACGGATTAGCTCTACGTGTTGAAGTTATGGGCAATAAATTACGCGTTGCAATTACTCTGCGTGTTTAAATTACTCTACGTGCTGAAATTACGCGCGATTAAGCCTTGCTGGAGATCATTGGGAGATGCGCTCGTCCTGCGGTCGGCACAACCAGGCTGATAATGATGGTGGACGATGAACTATTTCTGTAGTACTAGCAGTATCCTCCCACAAGCATTTATTCGATCCTAAAAGGAAATCAGAGGATGCGGCGGGCAAGAAGCTGCCCTAATAATGCAAAGCAAACCATATACAGCGAACGCCCGCTAAGACAATCTCGAACGGACCATGATAAGTTTTTCGTCTTATCAGAATCTCTCCCGAAAAAAGAATTGCAACTCGCCCAGCTGCATGCAAATATCTCCCTTCAAGACGGGGAATGAAGAAGACTTGAAATGAATAAAAGGGCAAAACGAAATCAATTATTTCAGTGCGCAACTTCTTTGAAGCCTGTCTTCAAGTGTTCCTGCCTGGTTTTATTAAGTCCAAGCGGCGACGGAAAGCGTACACCCGTTACCTCAAGCGACAACCCAGCAGAGGCAAAGCGGGAAGTCCTCGCTTTCTCGGGGGTGACGCTGCTGGAGTCACGACGAGAGCCGAAGCGAACTCACATGCTCCCGCTGAGAAACGGCATGGGTCAGGAGAGCTGCGACGTACGCCAACTGAAGTCTCCGTGGTCAATTTTTAAAACTTTTTTATCCTCCTTGTTTTGGGCCTCTCTCCTCGGGAGCACAGCGGCCACAAAACGCGACTTCGCTCGATTTTTATTTGCTTTGTCGCTGGCTCTGGGGGCTGAAGCGTAGGAGACTTGGTACTTTCATGCGCGTCTCTTTTTTTTCTCGCTCCCGCCCTTCCTCTGCTTCGCTTTACGCTAAGGTTTTCTTTTCGTTTCCTCTCTTTTTGGTCACGTGAATTCCTCGCCGCACACAGCCCAGACTTGCATGTTTTCTACCCAGAATCGCCAGCAGTTGTGGTCACCCCGAAAGTTGTTCGTCTTAACCGAAGAGTACGTCCAAAGCTGTTCGTCTTCAGGGAATTTTGTTTTCGTTGGGATTATGGAAAATCAAACAAATACTCCCACGTTTTGGGCACAAATGAGAATTGGCGTTAACCGAGTTCGTCTTAACGGGAATTCGCTGTAACTCTTTCACACTCAAACCCCTCTATACTGATCTCGTGTGGCGCCCAGGAGAGTACCTCCTACCTGCCGTTCGCAACATTTTTGCGCACTACGGAAGCCGATGGTCCGGCATTGTTTTCTTGCCGTCGCTTCGTCCGCCGACTCCGCGACCCCGTTTGACCTGGAACTGCGTTCTTAGATTTTCAGCATATCGGCTAGCAGAGGCTTACGCTACGGCGGCAGGTTACAGGGGCCCAACTAGGTATACGCGCGTGGGGAAGGTGAGAAGGCCGCCCCATCAGAGGAACGAATGCGCAGGAAATGCGAGGAATGGCCCGCGGAACTTTAATCCACCCTATGGGAACGAATCCGCAAATGCCCAGACGAGTCCCGGGAGCCGCCGCCGTAGCGTTAGCGGATGCTACCCGCTAGGCTAAAGCTCTTTATTATTTCCCTGTGTAAGCTCGGCCTCAGGCCTTCCCATGGGGCTTCCGTTTTTTGCACTCTGACCTTGATAAAGGGCCTTATAGTTTTCATCGTTTTCTTTTAGCTACAAGAGCGGAACTGTCCCCATGGCGGCGGATGTGCTGCCGCACAAGCTCCTGGTAGTGTTCGTCTGATGCGCTGAGCCCGCAAACACTTGGTCTTGCATAGATACCCTGAAGATATATAGATATAACATTATACAGTATTGAAGTTATCTACGTCGACTCAATCCTGGCGCCAGATTGATTGTTTTGCCGTTTCTGAATAGATGGCAACGACAATGCCCACAATTTTTAACTTTGATCAGTCGTCAAGGTCTTATACAAAAAACCTATGGTTACAGAAATCAGCTCCAACTACCTGGTGTTTTTTAACCATGCCAAAAATCAATGCTTAGTCGACAAGATAAATGTAGAAAATTTTACCTCAGCCGACAAAAGGAACAATTTTCAATTATAATCTAACAAATAACTTCCGGCCACCAATATCAGTCATTGGAACGGTGAGCCCGATGGTCGTCTACTTCCTAAATACTGGGGACCTTCCAATTTTTACAGCACGCTAAATAGGTAAGTGTTTTCAATGATAGTAATATAAGTAATATTATTTCCTTTATTTTCAATCCGATATTATTGGGGCATGTCGGGAAAAAAAAGCTGGTAAAAAAGAGGGACAACAATGAAAACGAAAACCAAAAACAGGTTCACTTGTTTCCTACCCCGCATTGAGGAAAAATACGGAAAGATACTAAGAAAAATCGGCAAACGGGGCAGAATACGTCGTGCGCATACACGTTGCACACATAAAAATAAAAAATACACTATCAAATACAATAAGGAACGCGTCATTGTTTGAACAAAAATATCACAACTGGAAAAACAGCCTTTCTCATTCCACATGTTGCTCTTTATACCAGATTTAACGCAATATGCAGATATATACAAGCACGCCACACAACCATATACACACGCATAGGTAAAGTTACATATATACATATATGCATACCAATATACTTACACGCGTTCATGCACACCTGAACAGAAGAAATAACTAGCAAATAAGAACGACCGTCTTTTGTTTCCAGTACTTGACTTCCCGCCCTTGAATAAGGTAAAAATAGAGAATTCCCCAATTCCAATTTGAAGTCAATTTGTCGTCAATTTTGAATTTTTTTTTATTGCTGATATAACAAATACACGGTCTACTCACTTCTCGGAGTCCTTGCCAGGGCGGCGGGTTTTCTCATGCAGGCGAAAAGCGAAAACGCCCGTGGGTCGATATTTCGGCGCGCGTGAACAGAATTATTCCGGAGCCCTCTCCTACAGCGCACCTCAGATCAGGGTGCAGCTTCGGCGCATTAAACCCCACAATCATTCAATCCCTTCAGTGGAGATCGCTGTAGACGATATTATTTCTGTAATTTCATTGCAATACCAGTGCCCCATGTAGCGCGGCCTTTGGTATCGTCCTATGAGCGGAACAATTTCTTAGTCTTACTATAGGTTAAAACCAGGTTTCTCTACCGATGAGTGCTTTTACTTCTATACTGGTATAAAGGTGTTCATGTTTCAAAGTGTCCGGCCCAGGCTTCAGCGCTACGTTGATAGCTAATAGTACAATATTAAAAGTCACTGAATGGCATTTGAGCAAAAATTTTTAGAAGCGACCCAGCAATACTAATAATGATGCTGCTTTTACAACATCGCTTATGCGTACTAACCAACAGAAGCTGAATAAAAGATTCAGTCATCTTTATGTGGAAACTTCGCCATGCCAACAAGATTCTGTGTGGACGACCTCTTCTATGTACTCCGCAGGGCAAGTTGTCAAAGCTATTTGCGCAATATGGTGACACGACTGTCCATTACAAATGGCGATGCCCTATGTACATTGCTAAAGGTTTAAGCCAAACACCATCCAACAGTAAGGCCCATGTTCGAAACATAAGCTGCACGGTAAAATTGTGCAGCAAAGCCTATAAGTAGGAAATAAGTTCAGAAGTGTCCATCTGAAAGTATCGGCAGTCCCAATGGATTTCTTGCTCCCTACTTGTCATGTACCCTCAGTGACGCGAGGAGGCAATTCTGCCAGTGATTGTGTCCTGTGCGTTTGTGCTTCCTTTCACTAGGCTTAATTAAAAATGATTCGCATGCAAGGATTTTTCACTTCACTGCATAGCGCTGGTGAAGCAAGCTTTCGCGCGACCTTCCTTGTGGTGATGCAAATTTATGACTAGACATCGGGAGGACTGCTCTGACCACGAAAGCTCGCGATAGAAAACATTCTTTCGGCTGATATTTTAGTGTCGATGAATCATTGAGATAGAAAATGTTCGGGACCTCTTAGCCATTGCACTCCAACTGCAACTAAATAAACTAATAGCGGCTATTAACAAAGTTGGTTTATATCTTACGTTTAAACAGTTCTTCGTTAGAAAATTATGACACAGAAAGTCATGGCTGCGTCAACCCGTCAACCAATTGTAGGTTTTAATGTTTCTTGCGATGTTGCCCTCACGTGCAAAACATAAAATGAACATAAATCTGCACTTGTTGCTTCCAAGAATTCACTTAAATTTTCTTTTTCTGCATTTCCCCTCCTCAATTTATAGAAGGAAGGAGGCTGGCCTCAATCGAATGACATCGCCATCATTACGCTCCGGAACAAAGTGAACTTCTCTGACGCCATATCTCCTGTATGTCTTCCCAGTAATCGCGAAGCACTGCCAATGGGATCTACGTACCACGTCACAGGATGGGGGCGTACCACATGTAAGTGATGCATAATCCGCAACAACGCCTAATGGCACACAAAAAACCGTGAAGACACAGCTTTGATTCATGCTATTAGTATATAAAAATGCGCCCAGCTTCCAACATCACACACCAACCATGACGCCACCCAAACATGTAATCATCTCGACTAAAAATTAAAAGCACAAACAAGTTGTGCTCGCTTTTTTGCCGAACGCCGCTAACGCATAGCCTCTATCGCGTATAATTGCAAAATACTCGATCTTTGCGATATAGCGAAAGACATCAATGGATGTAAGTAACATATGTTCGTCGCTTACAACTGACTGACAAACTGGCTGGCCGTTAATTTTTCATCCGCGCGGCCAATCGAGTGACGGACAGAGCGATAGACAGGCTGACTGACTGACTGAATGAATGATGGACCTTTTACCTAAGTGAGTACACACTGTAAAAGGTTTAAATCCCGCACTGTACGTGGTTGTGTGGCACTGCGGCCTACTATTTTAATTTATTTGTGTAGAACTGTGCGGAGAGACAACCCGCTTACTAGCTGTAACATGACTCTCTCAGGAAATACAAAGTAGACGTGTTGTCCAAGGAATGATCTAAGAACGAATGCGGACGTTGCATTAGCCGATGAACCAGTGTGAAGCCGTCGGTGACAGTTTTATGAAGAGCGCCTTGTTAGGGAACAGCGTAGTTGTACCAACCAGTAGGCAGAATTTATTAGGTAGTCCTGAACTTGGTGATGCGTAAATTCAGGCACACAAAAAGCATTCAAGAGATTTCGTGGCCAGTGGTGTCATATGCGCAGTCAAAACAGTGGGGAACGCTTTCTTTAGGAGACCTGAGACTATAAAGAAAGTGCCAGTACGGAAATGAATAAGACAGCGGCTCAGTGTGAAGATAAATTCCCTAACGCCATGCTAGAGCCGGGACAAAATCAAGGTTGCAATACAATGGCGCTACATCCGGGCTGTTTTTTTTACGTCGGAGCATGTTGCTAAATTGTAAAAGGCTGAATACCACATTGCCTCAACGGTCAGGTTTTAGCTCCTTGAGACTGCTATCATTTTTTATATACAAAATAGTGTGTGGGACCTTATTTTTAAAAAGAAAACAATCTCATTGCGCCTTTTAGAGAGTGGCCTGCGTCCCCACGTAACCTTCGTCGAGTGCAGGAGGCAGCAGGATTTTTTAGTGGCGTTTGCCGCTTACAGTGGAGTTGTATAATGCCAAAGGTGACAAATGATATTTAAAATATGGCATTACTTTCTTCTATTTTTCATTTTTAAAATCCATCTCTCAGGTAAAGTGAAACAGAATTGCTGGTTTTCAGTTTCGCCTTAAGTGTTGCATGTGGCCTAATAATCAAGCATTTTAATTTTTTCACAGCAACTACAAGAAAGGAAAAGCCCACCGAACTAAAACAAGCCTTGATACAAGAGGTCCCGTGTTCGAAATCGATAGTTAACAGGGACAGATTTATCTGTGTCCGTGGTGTTACCGGAATTCATCGACGAGTGAGTATCCATTTAGGTAGTTGAACTACCGTGATTGGTGTGCTCTAGCTGAACCATTCACTTCCATTTGGTGAGAAGTGCGTGCACAAAAAAAAAAAAACTAGCCGTTGGTAAGCTACAAGAAAGACATTCGTAGTCCATACGACATATCGGTGACAATTGCTTAATGTTGATTCAGAACGAAATGATCAATCACCTGCATTCGAGAAAAGTGCGCCGTAGAGCTACGACGGCCGACCGTCATATGAGATCAAGTGAGTTTGGCGTCGGTGATTATCTTAAAAAAACACCACACGCACACGTGATGAAATTCGCCCACATGACCACAAGGATATAAAACTAAATTATTGTGCTACGGTTGCGCTTATCTAACCTTATTATTAATCGCAATGGCCATAATTTAATAATATTGCGACAGTGCCCTCATTGCACTGTAATTTCTCATTTTATCATTATTCCAACAATTCAAATTAGCAACTTATGTTTTCTACAGTGGGAGTAACGGACAAACTTTATCTAATGTTTATTATCTAGAAGCGCTAAAAGAAGGGAAGTATGCCCGAATTGTTTTTACTGCTTTGTGCCCGATGCTTTTTTTGTATTTATAATATTTTAACTTATACATTAGGCATTGTACAGTGCCTTCATAATGCGACGCTGAAAATCTCATTTTCGACTACCTAGGGCGACAGTGGCGGACCAGTGGTTCACGGAAAAAATGGGACATGGACCGTGTTTGGACTCGTTCACTCTGGTTTGAGGTTCTTCAACAATCTTCGTGACGCATCAGCGACAGAAACAAGGGTTTCACACTACGTCAGCGATTTTATACAGCCTTATTTGAACCGGAATTCATCGAAGCTGAACATTTGTGGTATCTAGTAGCGCAACTTTTTGTTGCGGCCCGGAGTTTTCCCCCAGCAGGTTTTCTATAAACATTTTGCTTGTACATGCCCCAATTTGCTATGACCAGGTAGAAGCACTTCAAACAAAGCTTAAGCTGTATTTGGCCTCTTTCCGGCATTCTCAATAAAGCGATCCCGTGGTGTCCACAGGCAGCAAATTGACAATATTTGACAATAAAGGCTATTTCTGGGGAAATAATAATATATTTGCTTGCACAGATGATTTTCTTGGTGTGGCATCCAACCAAACCTTTCCTTGCAGCTGGTCTTCGGTGCCCTGATACGATTCAAGAGCAGAAATTGGGGTTCAGCAAGAAACAGGCCTGCCTAAGTATTTATTACGATAAAGGAAAAAAATTAGCTGCAGCCAATATTGAAAACATTGAAGACTTTCATCGTCCATGCCTATCTCGCTGCCAGAAAGCTTACAATTAATGCGAGAAAAAAAGATGTCTCCCTCCTTGAACCATAATTTCAAGCAACATCTGTAAAAGACGGCAACGTTCTGCATTGAATGTTGCAAATAAGTGACTACAATTTCTGTCTATGCTTCCTTGGATATGTGGCGTACGCTGACCGCCACCTACCAATCTCCGGCAAAAAAAAACCCGTAAAGCTATTTTCACCATTTTGCGGCAGTTCATGTAAACTCAATTCGCTTTTTCCGTATATCGTCCCGTAGAGAACCGTGAGGGAGGCTTTCTGTTGAAATTGCATTGATTCAGCGGCCTTGTTTCCCGCTATAAACTAGCAGAAAATAGAAGCGTAGAGGCAGCAGTCAACAAAATGACGTGCTCTGTTCGAGCGTCCGCGATTTGAATGCCATGACGTTTGTCCTGCTAGCATTTACCACTCGTCCCTGTTTTTTCTAAAGTATAGAAATATTTCAAGGACACTGTCTATCTAAGAAGAACAGTATAGGCTAGTGTCTACACGGTGGAACCTCATTCGGCCTTGAGGCTTGTACAGTAAGGTTTACTGGTAAAGAGAACAAGACGCTGTGCTGTACAAGGTCTTTTAGCGATGGGGAACAGGTGTGAAGAACGCAGAAGGGTGTGCCTCGAACGTTTGTTCCTCCACATGAGGGGAGGCACTCAACGCGCCTTCAAATGGGCATCGGGGTACATTCAGGCAATGTAAGAAGTAAATTTCTGAGTTATTTTTAAGAGTAGAGCGCACTGTACAGATAACCAGAAATTGCAAGAATTTTACCACGTGTATCTAAACCACACATCGTTCCACTAGAAAAACACCTTTACAAAAACCACTGTACACAGTTTAAGAGATGGATAATCAAGGTTCAGATAATATAAAACAATTTAAATAATGTTTAAATAGGCCTCTACAAGTAAAGCGCTTCTAAATCGAAGTCTTACTACGTAAGACAAATATGTCATACTGATTCGTCCGTGATCGCCGAAAGCGAACAGGCAGGAACCCCAATATTCTATGTGGATGATATCGACCGTGAAAGCACTTCAAGAAAAAAGAAACGCTTCTTGTGGACGGATCTGAACCAGGGTCCCTTGCGTTACCAGTCCCACGACTGTCCGATGGGGCCATTTTTTTATTGTGAGAGCTGCATTCCCAAACGCAAAAGGAGATTTAATTTCGAGAAGGGTCACGAAAGTGCCAACATTACAAAGAGAAATTATGCACTCCTCCGCCTAACGAAGAGGATGCTTAAAGGGGAAGCTTTCATCGTGTGCAACCAAATAGCGAAGAGTTAGAGCCAAAGCTACTTGGATCAAAACTCCAAACTGCATGAGACTAAGAGTCAAAGCTCGTTGAGTCGAAGTCCAAAGAGTCTGCGAGTCAAAGTCCAAGCTCAGACGAGAACCGAAAAATCCCTTACGGCAAAGCTTCGCGTTGAACAATCGTTGTTGTTGGCTAGGGGTGCATAATTCTTAACAGCAGAGCTGTTTAAGCATTTAATTTCGCCCTTCAGCGTTACCAAAAAAAGTTACGCCCACCTCCCCTCGCGAGAACCCTGGTGTGATGCGACGCTGAAGGAGGCTTCATGGTGCGTTTCCGTTGGGTCGATTACTCGAATTGCGTGAGCAATCGTCGGGTAATGAGAGAGAGAGAAAGAGAGAGAGAGAGCAAGCGTAGTGCGTACGACCGTCGACTGAGAGACCGGCCGGAGCGCGGCCCTCCACTTGTATGTGCAGCGCGTCCGAAGGAGAGGAGACCGCGGAGAAAGAGGGCGCTGCACATGCGTACAGCGCCTCCCACCGGTGGAGAGAGCGCGCCGTACTGCGCGCGCCACAGATGTTGGGGGAGAGGGCGCGCTATCACGGCGAGAGGAGAGGGGGTGAGCGGAGGGGAGACGCAGCTGTGCGGACGCGGACGACAACGACGCAGGAAGGACAGGGCCACCGGCAAGAGATGCTCCTCTCAGCGTCGCATCTAATACGACGAAAAGGAACCGAGCGCACAGGCCTTGCATCTCGTGAGTAGTGGCCGGCGTCGTCCTGGGATGCTCATGTGCTTGCTTTACGGGAGGAGGTCGCAAAAAATACCAAGAAGAAATAGTGAAACAACGTGAGTATGCCCCTCGTGAGGAGAGTAGGGCGTTGGCCAGCTCGACTTCCGAGAAAACTCTGCCCAGCGTTCGTGACGTGATCCCTCGTGTGCTGCTCTCATCGCCAGTTGACGTGTGTTCGTGCCTGAAGTGGCAGAACAGTCGCCGAGTTAGCGCTATGTACGGCGAGTTCGCAAGGCCATTTGCCGCGGGTTCTATCGCGTGGAAACGCTGTCCACTGGGTGTAGAAGCCGGCAGAAAAAACAATCCGGGCCTGGCAATCATGCGGAACTTTCAGCGGCAAGCTCTTACATCAATGTGAGGTACAACCGCCTGGTCTTTAACGAAGAGAGAGGGACCGCCAGCTCTGCTGTTTCTTCTGTCTTGCACCACTTGCGCAAGCAGCACTCTTTTGTTGTGAAGAAATTGTGCTTTTCTGTTAAATTTTGATGACAACATTGTTGGATAAATTAAAACAAATCCCTGCACCTGTTGTTGAGACGCACGTACGTTTTAAGTTTACGGGAGAGTAAAAGGAATAGCAGCGGCAGTGCGCACAACCGTTAAGAAGTCAACAGTTTTAATTTGCGCTGCACGAAATTGTCCCGTGATTTGGTCGTACGAAGAGTGTTAGCCAGAGTACCCTCCTTTTTTTATGCAACTTATTGCAGAGGACAATGTGTCCGGTAAGGACAATTGCTATGACATTGTGAACAAGCAACGGGAAACGTACGAATTCAGGTGCGCGGATCACCCACTTTAGTTTTGGTATTTGCAAAACATTGAGAAACATTTGATATTTTTACTCTAGCAAAGGTAAGAGAAAAACGGAGAGGCAGATATATAGTTCGAGGTTATTTTGTAATATTGGGAAATATTTATTGGCTGTCGATATAACCGCACATTTGTAGGGAAGCGGATTGGCTTTTTTGCAGTTGATGAATTTTCTTTACGTTTACAAAACATGTGGACATCAAAAGAAGAAGGCAATTTCAAAACGGAAAAATATTGCGTATAGTATGTTGCTAATTCAAGATTGAGAGGTAAGACATTCAAATCTCGTAATATTGAAACCACCACCTCTTCCAGCGATTTTCTCTGGCAATAAACATCGCTATTCCATTAGAACTCAGACGGAAAAGTTAATTATTTTATTCACTTGGCTACTTTTGAGCATCATGTTATCCGAATTTAGCACGTAATTTTAGATCCTGAAGAAAAACATTGGCTCCAATCTACGCTGTAAAAATGGTTGTAATGCAGAACTTTGAACGACACCGTCAACGATTGCCAATGCGACGTCACTTGAATCCACACACGTGGCTCTACAAAGAGTGAAACCAGACATTCTGCCAGCCGCTACCTGGAATTCGCTGGGGCGGTGTCCCAAACGCAGCAGCAGCGTCGACAACGGCCGGGCTACACCAAGGAGGTTAAAAAAAATTTCTGGAGTGGATTGGGCGCCCGTAAAGTGAAGCCGCTGTGACGCCACCTTGCTAGGGGAGAAGACGCGTAGTTGTTGCAGCGCGCGTTCCGTGCGTGCGTGAAAAAGTGTTGTTGATTCGCGTGCGCGCCATGTAACGCGATCAAAACAAGTATGGTTTGTTCGTGCGTGGCTTACGGTTATGAAAACAGTGTAAATGCGACGCCGGGAGACAAATTTACCACGTACGTTGCACGCGTGCAAGCTTATTCTAAACTGGTCATGCTCGTTGCATTGTGACCCGCAGTATTTTCGCTTTGAACGTTTAATTTCTTTGCTGCTAGGTTTCCGAACGATGCTCAGTCAGTGTCTTTTGTCAGTGTCTTCTGTTTGCGATTTGATAGTATGTTTTATAAATTGCATGTCTTGGATCATAAATCTGTCTTCTTTCAAACAATAAACACTTTGTTTTCAATACCACAAACTAGATCACCCTTTTCAGTAGTTCATGTCACTGGCAATGTAATCTCATGGTGTAATTTACTAGAAAGGTTGTTGGTTCTCTTTTTGCAGTTTATTGCAGCAATGCAATTAACGTAATACATTGGTTACTGTCATACTCATGAAAATTTTCTGTGTAGGTTTTTTGTCACTCAAATGGGTCTGTTATCACAATACTGGAATTGGGTGTTTCCTATTGTTTTTCTGAAAATGCTGCATTTCATGGTCCCTTAGTTTGATGCATAACTGTTGTTTTTCACTCTACAGTGGCAACTATCATTTGCTTTTGCTTTGACCACTTTCATAATCAATTTCTCCATTTGAACAGTTTACAATAAAAAAACATGCGTTTTAACGACATTGCGAGTTCTTATGTAGTTGTTTTTACTTTGTGGCAGCTGCATATCCCAGCCTATAAGGCGAAAAAAAAACATATCTCTGTATGTACTCGGAGATCCGAGTTTTAACAAAATTCACTTGGTAAAAATCAATACGGAGACGTCCTATATGGCTCGCAGTCTTGAATTATAGCTTGAGAATCTGTTACGTAATTTAGAACCACTGGGAAAGTCCGGAAAGACCGCTGCGAAGCACTTGGCTGGTTTCTTGCCCCCCGCAAGATGGCCGCCGCCGGCTTCAGCCGAGCCTATTGGTTGGTATAGGAGACTTCCAGTCCAGCAATTTTTTTAAACTCCTTGGGCTAAACTGGCGGACGCCGCCGCTGTAGCCCGGCCGTGAGTCGGAGAACCAAAACGGAGAGGAGCGTCTTTCGAAGGATGGGACAACGGAACCCAGCCATCATGATGTGCTAGCTTGGTGCTACACCACCGCGCGACACTAGCGCAGGCATCAAAACAATCCGGCATTTGAGCTTAGTGATTCCCATTTATATCAATTTAAACTGCTTATTTTAGTAAGTTTTAGAATTGCGAGAAAGCTGAGGGAACTTTTTTAATAGCTATTCATGAGAAGCCGTTGCTACTTTCGCCCATTGTAGTACCTCTTAAAACAAAACGTAATTGGTATTGACCAATTTATAAAATGGTGTCGCATTCGTGGCAAGCAGTGTGCAAAAGGTAGCGTTTCTCTAGCGGCCACATGTCTGTATGGGGTTTGCAGATTTTGTTTTCCCGCCCTGCAAACCAATCATTAACGCATCTGAAGGGTACTACCACTGAATTCCGTTGGTGCGGGTTACCCGGGAGGTGGGGTCGAACAAGTCAATCAAGCCGTGCGAAGGAAGCTTTTATTGAACGCGAAGCTACACCGAAACAGACCGAAAACAACCGTCGCTAAAGGAGACGACAAAGCCGTAGAGCGAGGCCGCCGCCGGAGAGCAGGCACCTCCGAGGGGGAAACGCTGGGTAAAGTCGCGGCGCCCTCTAAGGTGTGCTCCGTGAATGAAATCCTCCGCCACCGCCTACAACGCGTTTGGAATTTGTTGTCCCGCACGCCACGAAAGAACTGTTGGCTGGTAGAGCTAAAAAGCTTTGCTTAAAAAAGCCATAGACGTATTTCATTATATTTGTGGCGCTACACCTACACCTCTCAGAATTTTTGAAAAGTCATACATTCTATTTTTATGGTGGCGTCATGACGGCAAGCGCTAGGAGCCAGTACAGTTGTCTAGTTCATATGAAGTAACATTTGGGTACTTTTTTATATTAACAAGACCGATATTGAATTAACAGAAATTAACCATAATAAATTAACAGAAAACAGTCCTACAACACTGTTGTGGTCACGAAACGACTATGCTACTCTATGGAAAAACTTGATATTCTTTCAAAAACGTCCGATAAGCGGCACTGTCTCTCTTAAAGGAGTACTCACACGAAATTTCTCGCTTTCAGTTTTTATGCTTTAAAGAATACCTATTGGCCCAGTAATTACGAAAATCGAACCGAAAGTCGTCAGCCGCCAACACAGAATTAATTATAGCATGTTTATTGCAACCAGTTTCAAATTCGCTCGCCGCACGGGAAAATAGCCGTTCGAAGGCCAGCCTGCAAGCAGGCCAGTCTGACGTCACGGTCTCACCCGTGACGTCAGGGGCGTTCGCCGCATCGTCTGCTACGATTGCACATGGTCCGCACTCGCCCGAGCATTCGACATGTCGTCTGAATCGTCAGACTTGGATGTGTCGCAGCCACCCGACAGACAGAGCAACTTTATTTGGCCAGGAAATTAGGCCGGCGATGTCTTCGCCGTGGTCCGTTATTTAATATCACTGCGGCTCCAACCGGCGCAGACCGTGATAGCAACAGCTTGTCGCTACTCATATAATCAATCTGATCGCGAAAAAGAAGTTCCACATCCGAGAAAGTAGATGTTAGTGTGGTGAAAAATTGAGCAAGGATTTGTTATCAGCGCTGAATTTAAAAGCGGCGTTCAGATATTTGCCGCGATGGTAAGCCTACGCTGACCGGTAGCGGAGGTTCGGCGCTCCGACCCAGCACTGCCGGCACCGCGGTGCGGCGAGCGGCCGAAAGATGGCGCCACCTGCGCGCTAGAATCAAAACAAGCCACGGCAGATGTCTTGGTCACCGATTGCTAAAACGGCAATTATCGCCAAAATAAAGCTCAGTATGCGAAAAAGAGATGATAGCGTGTTGAAAAGTTGTGTAAGGGATGGTCATTCGCAGTTGTACAGATACCGGCGATCAAATATTTGCCACGATACTAAGCCTGAAGTTCCCAACACCCAAGCTGATCCGAGCAACGCCGAGCCCGCTGGTTTGGGCGACAGTTCTTGCGGCCGCCGCCGCTCACGAACTCAGTCCACGTTTAGCGCTGCATGTCGTCACGTGGAAAATAATGCATCTTGGCGTCGTCGCCGATTTTCTCGGACAGGCTTCCACGAGCAGCACTTCGCATTCCGCGAGCTTGCCTTAGCACAACTTGGGCGAGCTCGGCGACGTGCACCGCACCGCGCGGGTGCCGGCACCGTGCTGTTTTCGGCACCAGTGCAAGGGAACACCATTCGCCAGCCACGAACTGAAGAGCAAAGACGGCGAACACGCAAAGTGCGCAAAGTTTACAAGCATTGCTCACACAGCTACACCCGTACGTCTCCTGCCCGAACGAATACCACCGACAACAGCAGCGCAGGATATCGTTTCCGGTTCCGAAAACGACTATGCGACGTCACCCTGAACCGGCCAGACACGCCGGCCGATGTTTCGTCACGCCGAAAGCGATTACGCTAGTGCTGCCGATTTGTGGAAGCTCGCGGCCGGGACAATCAAATCGATTTTAAATATGATTCCGGCCTCGGATCGCTACAAAAACTTCTGTGAGATATCTGTACAAACTAATGAAGCAATTATATCATTTTTTAGGCGTCAACATTTGGTATCAGTACTCCTTTAAGGTTGATACTGCCGTCGCAATGAAGACAAACGACGTCTCCAACGGGAATTTATAAGTAAGGTTTCGAACAGTTACAACCTATTTGGTGATATTGTCGTAAATAAGGTTACCCTAGGAAGCATGGTTGTCTAGAATTACGGCCCCGCCTCAGGGCGTGCCGCAAATTTCTGTTCTGGTATTATGCATGCATTTGTCGGTAATGCGATATTGAAATATTATAAGGGCTTTGCAATTGTTTTGTTTACCCATCCCCAGTAGTTTCCTTGGAATTCTAGGTAAAAATAGTTAGCTTGATATTTTTTGGCTATTCACTGCAGTTAGCGTCACAGCACCCAACAATTTTGCCGAGATGGCTTCTTATTGCTGAGCCGCAAACATGGTCGCCTACCAATTATTTCAGAAATTTTATCACAAAGAGTTCACGTGGCGACTTTTTCACTCCCCCACTGTCATTTTTGGACGGCTCGATCGTTCTTGGAAAGTTAAGCGCGGAAATTCTAATTCGTTAATGTTTGCACACTCATTCATTCCACCCACCTTTATGAGATGGAAATACCTACCACAGCTCATGGCAACTAAATGTGACATAACAAATTTCAGGACCTTATAAAATGAAAGGACCTAAGTTTTTAGCTTCTGCAGTATTTTGATTCTTTTTCCACTGCTTCTTATCATCACTAAGAGCACTGCTTTAGGCTTCAGAGGTTATCAGAAACGTGTAACATCATAAAACGCCCCAGGTAGAACAGAAATTCCGATATTAACTTTGCTTCGTTGGAGGCAAAAGGAAGCATGTCTCATTGATATAATGATGTACTGCGAATTGTTGCGTGACTTCCTTGCACGTCAAACACATTATATTTCTGTAAAGGAAAGTTTGACATCCACCTAAATGCAGCCATACGGCTACAAAGGAAAGCTATACAGCTTTCTCAGAAACTTCGCAGTTGAAGAAAAATTCGTCCTGGTCCAGGATTCGAACCCGGGACCACTGCTTAATCGTAGCAGTCGCTCTACCAACTGAGATAACCAGGAGGCCAGTCGTTAGTAGCGCGAAAGTGAATTGATCAACAACTCGAAGTGAAGGACAGGTTTTAATCGACCAGATATAGGGGAATTCCCCAAGGTTTAGTAAGTTTCTGTAAAGGAAAGTTTGACATCCACCTAAATGCAGCCATACGGCTACAAAGCAAAGCTATACAGCTTTTTCAGAAACTTCGCAGTTGAAGAAAAATTCGTCCTGGTCCAGGATTCGAACCCGGGACCACCGCTTAACCGGAGCAGTCACTCAACCAACTGAGCTAACCAGGAGGCTAGTCGGAGCTAACCAGGAGGCTAGCAGCTGTATGACACTCTTGTAGCACGCCTCCATTGTTTCAGTCCGGGGATTGAAGCTACTTCTTCACCTTCCAGGTAGTTTCGGAGGTAGAAAAACTTGTAGGCCGTGGTCAAAGCCTGGTTGGTGCGGACTGCGCCGTTGAATTGCTCCCAGAATGACGTCCATTGACACACGTCCCCATAAAAATGCTTGATAGTGAGCGTAGGGAGACGAGGTCCGTAGATATGGGACGGAGCTGTCGTTGGGTCAAGTTACGTAGTCATCACAGCAGAGGGAGCAGGTTGCGCCGTGCTGCTGACGCTGAGGTCCTCGAGCCGTCACGTAAGGCGAGCCAGAGCCTCGAGCGTATGGTGGTTGTCGTACGCCGCCTACTCGTACTCCCTTCCCAGCTCCTCCACCGGAATCGCGTCCTAAACCTGGGCGTCGATCTGGCTAAGCTCGTCGCGGCTGGCAACGAGATTTTCTACCACCTTCCTGATGGATGTTCGGTCAGAGCAGCCTTTTGCCTTGGTCAGGACTCGGTCGGTCAGCGCGTTTCGCTTTCAGCCGGTCCATCGGTGAGTGAAAATTTCCCGCTTATTCGCTTGGCAGGCGGTCAGGTAGGTGCGTTGTCTCGCTGGGTGCGGTTCGGAGGAGGACGAAGTTGCTTTGGCGACCATTTCCAGAAGAAACTCGCCGTATCCTTTCGCTCCTTGCCCACCTAGTTAAGAACCGCTCGTTTTCCCGGTTTTGGCACCAAATGTTGCGGAGCGACCTGCTCGTTGCGATCTAGCTACGAGGTAACGAACCCGTGGGACACCCTGATTGCGATGACTCAGTAAACCTACAATGACGATGATAGTGATGCCGTATGTTCCAGGAACCTCATCTTCTTTCTGTACAATACACAACACATAGGTTTCACAGCAGGAGACCAAGTGGGAGACAACTGGGAGGGAGAAACGTTTTCACAGTTATTTTCGGACATCACGAAGAAGCCATATCGACCAATCAGTTGAGTGGCAAAAAGAATACCCCGACAATTTCGAATGGTGTTTTCTAGCACTAGTGTTTTCTATCCCGCAAGACGGAAAAGAAACCGTAGCTGCCAACATGGCGGCAATGCCTGTGTTCGCGCTTGCACCGGCTCTGCCGGAAAAGTGACTTGTTGAGGAAATTTCAAAAGAAGATGGTGAAAAGTTGAAGAAAGGACATACGAAAAATCGGCGGCCCTTTGAGACACAAGTAAAGCAGGCACCAAAGTGCGGGAAGCGGTTCAGCATTACAAGTGTACCTCCAAGAGCTTACTCGTAACCACGAGGTAGACGAGCCGGTCAGATTTTTATCATGCACGCCTTCCTAATGAAAGGAAGTCTTCCAAGAAGCGCACTGCTTTATATTGTAGCATAAAAAGATATAAAAAACACAGCATGCAATTTCTTCAAAATTAGTCCTTTTTCGCCGACATACCCTGAAAAGCACACTTTTTGGGAGTCAATCCTTGGGCTCAGTGGGGCCTGGGAAAAAACCTGATTATCTCAGATTGGTGATCAGAATTTCAACCATTCCTGCCGTCAACTGTCACCAACTCCTATGGGCATACGTGAACAGTAGAAGACATCACGCACATGCTTCATCACAGTGTTCTGTATGCACTTCAGGGTGTCCTGCGCGTTGCTGTCTCAACGTGAGCGGACAGAAGGTGGCTCGCTCTCCTTATTATTCCTCCATCGTTCCGGATTTTGTTTTGTGAACTGCAAACCTTTCTACAACATGTTTCGTAAGATCATCTGGGATCTTAGAAATTTCCGTATGATCAGCGTGAGGGCTGGCGTTAACTGGCTGCCGAGGGCGTGAGGGCTGGCGCCGAATCTCCCGGCTCATATTCGGGGACGGCGACAGGCATCCCTGCACCTACTAGTAGATGACCCTATACTGTACCATGTGTGCGTCGCTCATCCTGTCGAATATGCATGCCGACCCGATCAGGAAAGTCGAGTCAAATAAACAAGTCAGGAGTGCTCCAACATGCGTCGCCTGTGTAACGGCTACGGGTGTCAGCTTTGAAGCCCGGCATTGTACTCACGAGTTCACTGTCGGCGGCAGGTTTTTTAGGGGCCAAGACCCGAAGGGGCTTGGGCTTTAGGCGTGTCATTTCGCTGTATTCGGATGTGGTCCGGGTACTAAAATACTGGTATACTCTTTTCCAACGCCTCGCGCTAGAACGTTCCATCTCGATAGCCAAAAACGCGTACTAAAAGAATGAACGAGGACACGTGTTTTTCGTTCTCGTTTGCTTGCTTGCTTCTTTTCCGCACCGTTATCGCTTTAACTCTAAAATTTTACAGTTCTCCATTTAGAATTTTGCTTCTCCTCCGTCTTCGTTATTTGGATGTCGCGTATACCAGCGCGCGCCATGTGGCAAGAGAGAGACTTACAACCTTTGAAGAGACTTACAACATGCTTCGCCCCCTCCCCAGGTATCGCGTTACTGGAAATCACCCGTTTTTTTTTTGTTCTTTTTCCTGGGGACAGGTGAGGTATTTATGCGTAGGTTTTTCCCGCCCTCGACCTGAACTTCTGTTTCGCCGTTATGGACATTTTTGCTACGCCATAATCGTTATCAATGACGATGATTTAGTGAAAGTGTCGCAATGTGCTACCCAAATCATGAAAGTTCTGGGTATGTTCGGCGTCCAGCGGCTCGTCCCACCTTTTGCAGCAATACTCCGCTATTCAGTGAAAACACGTTCAAGGCTATCGGAAAGGAAAAACGTGAAAAGTATCTTTGCTCCACATCCCAAGAGTCGATCACGTCTACGGAATGTGCCTTTCATACGACGGGTGCCGATACGAAAATATTAACGTGCGTAAGTTGGCTTCACAAAAAATTGACCTGTGCCCTAGAGATTTCGACTAGTGTTGACAACTTGTTGCTGCTGCTGAGTCACTTCCAGAGTATCAAGCAAACTGTTGTGAGCTTCCAAACCGCCACTGAGGAAGTAAAGACATCAGTGCAGTTGATGTCGTAGCAATACGACACCTCTTTGGAGATTTACCACAACTCAAATGTAACCAAAGAGCTTGAACCCAACGTGTCATCTCTAGAAGAGATTGGCGCTGGTCAGGCTTTAATAATATAATTAACCGTATGCAACACAAAATACATAAGACTTCGCAATACAGCCGCCCATCCAACATAAAAATAAGTAGATTGCCAGGTGTTCCAGACGAAGGTATCTTCCGCGAAATGGCTGGTAATGTTGAGAAGTTGGAATTAAGTAAACATATCAGAGAAAATACAAGAAGGCTACCTACACAGCCTCCCAATTCAGGGTAATCGCCACATTCGCCAGTACACTGTACGATCACATAGACATACTCGCATTCACGCAAGTCATTAGAAACGATACGCAGACTGGCGCATTCTGCCTTCCTGGTTTCTTAGTTTTTCAAAGCACAAATAAATTGTAAATGTCGAGGAATGTTTAAAACAATTCTTTGTCAGTTACGAGAGTTAATGCAAACTTCAATGCAGCAGAAGTCGTAGCTTTTCACATAAGCAATAAAAACGTCTCATTAATCTTAGTAGTAATATACCCCCCCCCCCTCCTTCCGAATTCGTTACAAAGTTTTATTACGAGCTCGACTCGACTGTGATGGCCAAACCCAATTGAGCAGAGGAATCTCATGTATCTTGTTGAACTAAATATTAATTTCTTAAAACCGGAGCAATCAAACACATCGCGCTACCATAAAACGATTGCTGACCGTGGTATTGAGGGCCTTATATCTTGATCTACCAGACAATAATTTATCACTGACAAGTTTTTTTCCAGGCTGTATTGATCATGTCAATGTCTGCGCAAGCGACCTTTCATCCGCCGTGGCGACTGTCATAAGGCGGATGTTGGCAGGCCACTATTTCGTTATGCGTCATTTAGCAAACGGCACTTGCCCTAAAGATATCAGGACTCACTAAAACTTTATATCAAACTGCGGCATTAAAAATTTCACAGAACGTTCGCATCATTGGGGTGGAATGCTTTTATTATGAATAATAAGTGTGAAAGTGCCTACGACAACTTTGCTGGAATATTAAACAACTTGAAACAAGAAAGAATGGAAAATAACTCTAAATGTTGAAAAGCCGACGCTTGAACGCCAAAGCCTGACACACAAAAATTTGTCGGCTATAAGTGAAAAAAATGCCATTTGTTCAAGGTGCCACCAAGCCCCCAAAACTAATGTTCTCTTTGAATTTCGCACAGTTAGAAATTAAGTTGCCGCGCCCACATGTACCTCACAGAGGGACATATACACTAAAGCTTCTGCGATTCCCGTCATAATTCTGCTAAAACATGGTCGGTATTTAATGCGCTGCGTAGAAATCAAGACACATCTATTCTAGATGGGACAGAATGTAATTTTTGTGGTTTATCTTCATCCTTGGCTGACTTCAACGGCTCTTTTTTGCGATTGCTATTCTGCTGCGCCTCTTGATACATAATTATGCGGAATTCTAACAAAAACGAATTGCTGCTGGCATATATCGCAATTATAACGGACGCCGCGGGGATCTGCTAACGGCTCCGTTGTTTGAGCGCTTTGATATGCTTCGGGCAGATAGAATATATTACTTGAAAATGTTGTGTACCATAAATGAAGGTAAAATAGAAAATAAAAGCACGAGCGCTATTTCCCGCTTTTATCTTAAGTGCAGCAAAGGGCCGTAGCGGCAGGGGTCTCCAATGGAGTCCTGGAATGAGGGCCCCACACCACATTACGATGCTCCCAATAAAGTTTATCCTCCTCGTGCTCCTCCCACCAAAAACCAGGATTAGGTACGAAACACAATCGTTCTTATTTCAGTATACATAAATAATAAACAAAATTGGGAAAGTTGTCTGTTTCAACGTTCCTGAAAAATCCTTCAGAACGAAAGTTAAGCAACTCTTGCGCACTGACAATGTGTGGTTTGGTGATTAGCTTAGACATCGTTCTGTGTTTGCTTTCTTCCTGTTTACGACAGCGCACGATCATTGATGAGGATTTTTTCTTGTTTCTTGTATTAGTGCGCACTACAAAGTAGGAGATATCCTACCCCTGGCTTTGGTTGTAAAAGGCGCCTTTCCAGAGACCCACTTTTTTGTTTCATTATTCCGTTCATTGCCTTCCGGTTAGTTTCGAGCGCGTTTTTTTTTGTGTCGAAGTGTGTATAAACACGTCTGTACGAACACGAAGTCAACTGTTTATTTTTGCACATTTTTTGGTGATTCAGGGTTCTCCACGCCTTTGAACGGTAATTGTTGTTCTTGCTCACCTCATTTCTCATGCTCTCTTTGTAGTTGTTTTATAATTTTTTGCATATTTGTAATAGCGATTTCTCTTTTCTCTTGTATATATTGACAAGTGTACTGAGATCTTTGTTGTTGACACAGAGTGAACGGGGCTGACAACCTGCGTCAGGTCGTCTCTGCCCGTAGTCTGAGTCTCCTCTCGCTCAGATGAGGAATAAAAGTTTATCAATTCAATTGAATTCCTTCCATAACAGAGCCAGAACGAGTTCTCAGTGTTTCGATCCTCAAACAAAACTAATCGGCCGCATTAGCTGACATTTACATTGGTGACAACTCTACGAACTCTGACGCTTTGAAACGTAATGTTACTCATCCTGAATGTCATTATTGACTCTGGGGTGCTACCACGTGATTTGAAACAGGCGCTTTGTTCCATTTATGAAAAAGAAATTGAAAATAACACTTCGATCTGCCATCCTACTTCCATCATTTTTGTGCATACCACCCATTTTGCAAAACCATTACATGCGGTAAATAATGCGTTCTTACTGAAGCACAATTTATTATATAGACGTTAGTACAGTTTTGTTACGGCTCGGGTACGGCAGCAGTTTTTGCAAACTTATCTGATCTCCTTCACAGTACGCTTGAAAAAGAAAATGAACTACCCTTTTGTATCTTCGTTGATGTAGAAAAGGTTTTCCATTCTGTGAATCATGAAACTATGTAACAAGAATTATAGTCAGGTTTCCGGCGATTATTCTCATCTCTCCTACGCGACTATATGTACACATGTTCTTAAATTGTGCACCTTGGACCTGAAGAGATCCGACACCTTTATAATTACGTAACGGAGTCCCCCATGGCTCTATTTAATTGCTACTTTTATTAGAGATTTATCTTCACCACATTGTTGACGTGATGGCATGTTTTCAAATATTTCAGTAGGCAGATGATATTTTGCTTTCGTCTGGAAACACCAATTACTACACTGCGCTTTCAGACCTCCTGGAATGTGCTGTTAAGGGGACTGTTTGGTTTTAAGCACAATTAATTATGTTAACCCTCAAATGATAGTTAGGGTTGAAAGTTAGGCTAGTTGGTGTCGACTTAGAGTCATTTTACCAGTGACAAACACAGTGACTTAGTGATACTCCGGTTTTAATTCTTTCTAGGTCCGTGTTTTTTTTTTTTTTGCTGGTAAAATGGTTCTCCCTCAAATGACATACTGACGTGTTTCAGAACACCCATTAGGTAGTACCACATAACGAGTCTGTTTGTCTGCACATGTCCTAATGCGCAACTTGCTCTTGCCACAAGGTAACAGTGGGGCCTTCAGTAAAATATCTTGATGTGTTAATTAACGGTGACCTGTCCTAGAACACACACCTAGGATACGTCTGTAAACAGTTACGAAGCCTTGTTTGTTTATTGCACAATAAAAAGCTAAATCTCCCTTTTTCAATTCGGAGGTAATTGGCCCACGCTCTTGGTTACAGTATTCTCTGTTAGGGCAGGGGGTGTTTTTTCAAATTTTTTTTATCATAAAAAACTGGGGTTATCGCATGTTGAAATATATATCAAGCGGTGTTTTTTTAACGTTTACTCGTCATGATTCAAAAGAGTGTTTATACATAAGCAGGATAGCTTCTATTTCACAACGTTTTTCAACTCTGCGACATTTTGTAATATTTTTCAGTGAGGGATTACAATGTTTTTAACACGAAATATTACCTTTACCACATATGTATGGTTATTGTGATACCGATACTTCGAACACAACCTGGCACAGCCATACGATCATGGTGTGCCTCAGCATCTTTTAATGAGATGACCGATGGTCTGCTTTTGGTAACTGCGTGAGGTAAACTGAGAGCTGCCGCACTTTCTTTTGAGGACAGCTGGGCTTTGCCGCTCAGTGATGTTAAATTTTGTTGCAACTTTGTTTCTGTTTGTGATTATTTCATGTGTTTTGTATTTGTATTTCCTGGAAACCTTCCTCCGGTATTGTTTTGTGTTTTCCCTGACATCTCCAGCACGCGGTACGCCATCAGTTTGGGAAGCTCTCGCTGCTGCAGGTGATGGCACACAAGCCTACTGAAGGATGAGTCTTGCCCTTGACTATATTGCTTTACAATTATGAGGTAAATAAAGTATAAGAGTGCTTGCAAATGCGAAGCCACAACTGAAACCATAGGACGCAGTAAAACATCACTAGGCCCGAATAGTAGTAATCCCACTCGTTTGCTTTGGTCTACAACAACAAACGTAAACTAAAAACGCCCCTGATCCCCCCCCCCCCCCCCCCTCAAGAAGATAATAAATGGCGCGATGGACTTTCATAGTATAATAACTCGCCGTGTTGCTTATACGATTTGAGAAAGTGTAGTCAGATAACTGAAGTGTTTGAAATTTGGGGAAATATATGTTTAGCAGTGCTTATCATGCATCACATGAAGAAAAAAAATACAAAGGTCATAGGTGCCTCAAGTGACGTCGATGGTTTCAACCGAAATATAAGTTGGTAGCGGGCACATTATTTATGGCCTTTATATTTACAAAACTGCCCAGATTGCACTAGCCGTGCAAGGCTGGATAAACAGAAAAGCTGTCGTCCCCTATCCCTGCGTCAGAAACCAGGCTGTTGCACTACACATTTATTACTGAACTTGCCGCTCTAAGTTCTTCATGACTGGCAGGCTGGATCGTTTCTTTCGCAGTCTTTTACACTTCTCTCCTTGAGTGTACCGGGTAGCACGCCCTCGCACCCGCGGTAAAGTACAAAGCCAAAGACCACGCTATGAACCCGAAGCTAATACTGTGCTTCCGGAATGCTATGATAGCTCATTCGAATAGACGGCGGTTTTATAACGCGAGGGCGACAGGTCTGATTCCGACCACGAGAAGCGTTTTTTTTTCTATTTCATTGGCTGTAAAAGTTATTGTTCCTCGCCGATGCTGTCTCCGTAGCCCTCGGGTCTTTGGGGTGGCGCAGTTGTGAGGTTGCCGGTTTGATGGTGTAAAGATCCCGGATTCGATTCGCGGTATCCTCCTAACCAGATTTTATTTTGCAGGCTTCGAGGTTTTTTGGTGCAAGGGCGGACAAAGCTCGGCCTACACAGCTTTGCTGTTAGCACAGCTTCCGTATTCTGTGGGAGAACTGAAATAGGCGCTGACATGAGCTGACGTGTAAAGTCTCTATTCGCGGGAGGTAATGGCTATGAGTTTGCTGTCCCCATTGCCACTAAACCTGTTGCATGTTATCCGCGTTTATTAAGACGTTGGATTTGATTTCAGTGTTCTCGACTGCTCAAAAGCAGTTGGTTTCTGCTAACTCTGTTTTCTGGTTGGTTTCTGATAACTGCTGAAAAACAATTCGGTTAACGCCGCTAAAACAAGGACGGCGTCGACCCTTTGTTTTCTTGGTAACAGTAAGTCGCGCATAACGTACAAATAGTAGTACCCCCAACAATGTTCCTGCAGGTTACTTACGAGACACAACATTAAAAATAACATTCTTACGCATAAACAACGCAAGCGCCCCTCTTAAATGTCAGCCAGCGCACAAAGAACAACGCCGCCGGTACTCGAACATAGTTTTATGTACCTCGCTGTAGCCGACACCTCCGAGCTTATATAGTCGACTACTAATGGCAGCGTTAGTCATTCTGATTCATTGAACCTAGAACTGTTAACACAAAGTTATGCACTACCTTCTAAGATCCAATTACTGGCTTACTTTCTAACACTATGAGGACGTTGTGCCTCCCGAATGGTTGTATGTTCCACAAGTTGCGTAGAATAAATACAAACACCTTAAAATACCTTTGAAGACTACTAGTTCAGTTTGTTTACCATCCCTCGTAGGGATGAACTCCGTTGCCGGCATACTGCAGGTTTAAAAATTGCAAGGAAAAAAATTGCAAGAAATAAATTAAAGTCCCTGCTGAACTCACCGTCCACGAACTTCGCTATCATCACCCATGAAAGCATCGTAACTGTCAACTAACTAGACCTCAGCAAAAATATTTCAAAGTTAGGGAATTTTCGAACTCCGAAACGTTGAAAACGATAATAATTCACTCCCACAATGCTCGATTGGAAGCATCTCTTCGCCATCGCATTATTTTTTATATTACGGAAGCACAAGTTTATTATTTTGGTTTAGTCTACCCTTGCTTAGACTAACTGTGTGTACTCACATGCAGTACAACCGTTTTCCAACTCAAAATCGGGCCAAATTATATCCCGCTATTATTTATATATAATTACGGGCCACTGCTGGGACAAAATGTATTGCGCTATGTCAAAAGGGACTACCACTGACAAATCATGACAGAAGAAGTGGTTTCGTCCCGCCTCGGTGGCTCAGTGGCTAAAGCGTTGTACAGCTGAGCACGAGGACGCGGGTTCGATTTCCGGCCTTGGCGGCCGCTTTTCTGATGGAGGCTGAAAAGCAAAAACGCCAGTATGTTCGAGATTTCGGCGCATGTTAAAGATCCCCATGTGGTCGAAATTAATCCGGAGCCCTCCACTACGGCGCACCTCATTGTCTGCGTTGAGGCGGCATGTTAAATCTTACAATCAAATCACAAGTGCCTTCAACCAATGGGTGCAGTTTGCGCTAGCTGCCCTTTCTTTTCCCCTTTTTTCTTCTTCCAGTTGTTTTTTGTTAATTCAACTTCCGGCGAAATTCCAACACTTTATTTATATTTCCCCTTGGAACATACTAAGTGGAAGAGGCATTGACTATACTTTTCGAACCCCGGATGGAGATTGGCCGTTGCACTGACATGGCGGACGCTATCCTTGCTTGAGCTTGATGCTATATTCCACCCGAAATTATCCGATATAATTATGCGCGTATCATTATCCGATATAATTATGCGCACCCTCGATAATAGAATCAAGATAGCCAGATTAAAATTTTTGTTTCAACTAATTCACGGTCACCTAAATTTAGAGGCCTCAAAGTATATATCCGTTGATCGTACAAGGCTAACCAGACTAAAACATCCCCAAAGGCTAACAGAATACCGGTTCAATGTAGACTGTTTCAAGTATGCTTTCTTTCCATTAGCAATAAGGGAATGGAATTCTCTAGGCAACTCAATAACTGGTACCAAGAGTTTAACAGAGTTTTTAAGACTGGTAGAAATGAAAATTAACGCGATGTGACTATTACTTGTTATCACTCAAGTGAATGTGTGTATCAACTCCTTTGTGTATCATCTTTTCACGAAATCACGAATTTTTGAAAAGATTTGTAATGAAGAGCATTAATCACTAATCCCGTACGCAGAGGAATGTTGTAACCTGTATTATCAAAGCATGTACGGTATGTTACATATGAAAAATGCATGCGTTCCTTGTTAATACTTATTCAATGAAGATAGTATAATGTGTACTACAATCCACCGATTGTGTAACCCCACAGAGCTTGAAAAACTCTGACATATACTGTGTATATGCCCTTCCTGCGAGAATCCCGTGAGGGATTGGCAGTATGTTTAAATAAATAAAATAAATAACCCATGAAATGGGTCCAGCCATCGCGAGATTTACGGCTACGCGCGACGCTGCGACAGTAACGTACAACGTTTTGTGTACAGAAAGTATCCCGCGTCCGCGGCTGAGCAAATACTGTGGACGCTCCATGGTCAGGTGTCTCATGGCTCAAGGCTAGTTGAAAAAATAAAGCCTTTTATGGCGAAAGGCTTACATCTCTATGTCTCAATATCGCGCTGTGAGCTACAGAGACTCGGAGCGCAGGCCTCGAAAGCGAGCAGCAGCGCCGAAGGAGTATTCAGAGAAAGGCAGACGGAGCGTTGTGAGAGCGTTACGAGAATGGTAAAAATCGGGTCTTGGATGGAGGAGGGAAATATCAGCAGTGGCTCTTGTACAACGTTTGAGGCCCAACTTCAATACATCGCCACTTCGGGTTAGAGTCTTGTGCAACATCGCTACGGATGAGGAAGCGCAGTCAGGCAAGGCTAAGAAAGTATGCATTTGAAGTGAAGGCTAGAGCAGCTCCAAACGGCGCCCGTCATAGCCACCGTCAAAATGAAGCGGCTAAGTATGAAGCTACACCAGCCGCTACATGAGAAGAACACGACAGTCTAACACACTACAGTAATCCCTTGTTATAACGAAGTCAGGGGGATGGCAAAAAATTTGTTATAAGCGGTATTTTGATATAAGCGGCCACTGAAGAAAAGCAGCAGCATTTGAGATTTGCTTACGCCACAGCTGCGCGATTTAATTACTTAAAAGGACTTCAGTAACAAAAACAGACTCATATCTCTGTGAGCTGACATTGGTTATCGTTTAATCCGAATATTGTATCCCTTCTGCCCAAAAAACCGAAGGATCCGCCGACGGACGTACCTGTTTTAAAGAATGTCCATATTGTTCAAAGCCGCAAGCCATGCACCACTACGTTTATTTTCACTCACACTACCTCTCCTTCCCTTTCTTCTATTGTAACCAGTATTCACCCTTTTGCGCTGAAGGCTCTTTACTACTGCTACTACTTTCTGATAAAAAAATCATAAACATGGCACTATTCAAAAGATATAAAACTGTCCGCTCCGGTTTTCATGCGTCAAACAAGCCAAGCACTTCACTTTCTAGTATTATTTTTCACAATTTGATATTATTAGTGTTGATTCATTTGATCAGCACACACGGTTTTTCTCCAAAATGCACGAGATGATATAGGAATTTCGCTTTAATTTGAAAACAAAGATAAAACTAAGGCGATTTTCGATTTTTTCAGATTTTCACAATTCTATCCAAGCTTGTTCCTTGCCACATGCCGCAAAACGTATTTCTATATCTGTGTAGTTCTGTAGGTAGAAAGCAAGGAATATGATGTTGTTACCCGTATTGCGGTGACGTACTTCATGGGTTTGTAACAGTCTTTAGACGTCGAACGTGAAACGCGAAATAGCCGGTACAAGTTCGCCCGTTCTGCTCGTTGTTGAAAACTAGCGGTTATTCTAGGCTTTCCACGCAGTAATGACATGTTTGGTTTCTGAAAAGGTCGCAGAAGGAACGAGACGTAGAGAGAAACGTAGAGAGAGACGTAAAGACGTACAGACAGACTTCCTCTTTGTTTTGTACATATTCGATTGATGCAGGCAGCAAAGAAGGGCTCAAACTGTTCTGTATAAGCTCCAAGCTTATATAAGGCAAGTCTTGAAATAGGCATGCCTTGAAAAACCTGCGTTACAAGCAAGTATATTTCCAAGAATGGCGAAAGAAAAAGACCGCACATTGCGTCTGCTTTGAGGTCCTCTCTGGTTCCGGAACATACGCATATTTTTTCAGCCTTACTTTAATTCTCAAGGGCGCTAACTATTTATACTCATAAGTACAAAAGTTCATTTGTACATTTTACTTTTCTGAGGTGAAACGGCGAATATGCGATTGATTTATTTCAAGGTTCGAAATTTTTGCATAAGAAAATTGTATATACTTATATAAAAATTTTATTCCTGCTCAAAATAATTTTTTCGTGGACTTGGCACTTTTCGACCGCTTGAATTACGTCACTAGAGCGATTTAGTAACGATTGGTAGTTTTTTTTTGGCAGTATAAGCAATTAACGCATTCTGCAGCGACTTTAAAACAAATTGCCACAAAAGCAAAGCAGAGATGGAATGCGAGTCACGAAACTCACGCTGTGCCGTTCTACGCTGGCGATAACGATACCATTCACATTGCCTCCAGACACAAAGGAGATAAATGTGAAGTTTATCGGAAGCGATACAGAGTCGCTTGATGTGCTTTTTGAAGAGCTATATGAAAAAAAAGAAGTCTGCACTTTTCTATAGCCTTTTGTTCTTTTGTCCTGGGCGCAGCAATCAAGGGCATTGCACCTATTGAAAGAATACGATGAACGTTAGCAGTTGGGCGACCTCGCTGATAAATTTCATCGGAAAAAATTATAACGGAAGGTCATAAAAATTAGAGAAGCAATCGTCGAAATTGTCGATCAGTTATTGGACACGGACCTTTGCTTACAAAACTCGCAGGTTCTCATTTCTACGACTGCCGTTGCATGCAACGAACGTGACAGCTCTATAGTAGTGTAAAAAATGGTTAATATATCTAGCAGGATTGGAAATTTGATACAATAACTTCGAAAGTATTTTTTTACCCTCAGATAATAAGCTTGCCAGTCTCACCCAGTAACTATGTTTGCTAAAAAGTACTCCCGGGTAAAAGTTTGGTGGTGGCTCAAGTACGACTACCCTAAAAAAGCACATTATGGACAGAACCCGACTCACTTCAACATCAACTTGTCATGAACTATAAAGGCCGTCACTCCGGGTGGTATATTCAAGCGTGCATTTCACAGAAAGAGGTGTTTCGTTATTAAGGAACGAGGCCGTAACCTTACGGCACGTTTTCATTCGCTCCGAAACTGCTACATTCGCAGGCCTTTTTGACCACTGGCGCCTTTTTCCGGCGAGGCTGCAATCTTTCTAATAGTCAGCGTTTCCGAACTAAGTGCCTCGATTCCGGCCGTAAACCTTCTCTCATGGGTGAGCCTGAAGACTCTGTGCGCTCGACCCTAGTCTGGGGTGTTTTTGCTTTCATGAGAACATTGAGGCTTTGCCCTCCTCCTTTTTCGCATCCCATTAAAAGTCTTTCGTACATTAATTAATTAATTATTAATTTGATCACTTATTTATTTAATTAAATATTTATTCGTTAGTTCATTCATTCATTCATTCATTCATTCTTCATTCATTCATAGATCCATTCATTCCTTCATTCAATCACACGTCAATCACCATTCATTGAAGCGTTTTAGATAACAAGGTCTGTTTACAAGAGCTACACCTTTGAGACAAAAGCGCTGTTGCACAAGAGGATGCCCGCTGTTTTCTTTCCGGCAGATCTTTCGATGGACGCATTTGCTGCATAAAAAGGAACCGAGTTTTCAAGCACTAAATAACCTTAGAAAAAGAATGGTGCTCAAGCCTACTAAAATATACAAGCTGACAAATATCCAGGATATTGTTTCAGTTTCTTATAGAGTGAAGATATGATTATCATTCTCCTTGAGATGTGTAGGAATAGCGTTGGCGAGGAGTGTTCTGAGATTTTGTGGACGCGTCCAAAGATGCATGCGTAGTGTTTGGTTCCCATGTCTCAATGCGCGCCCTCAACGCCAAAGGACATATACTTCGTGCATTCAAAACGAACCTTGTATTGCAGTGGTCAACTTTGTTGGGTGAAAGACGTGCATGGCGCAGTGCCAATTCAACTATCACGATACGGCAGCCCACCCCGTGGATTGTTGTGTCCGTTCGGTATAGTCTTCTGCGTGGCGCTCCGCACTCGTGGTGTGCCGTTACTGAGAAATCGAATGTTTCAGAGGCAGAGCGTGTTCTTGCTTAAGTAAACAGCGATTCGGAAAACAGGCAACAGAGAATGTTAGATTCTCGCATAAATTGAATACCCCCAACCGCACAAGCTTTAACCGGTGAGCTGTTTCAAAAACCGCTTTAGAAAAGCCGAGTGCAGCCGGCGTTTTGCCATGGCGTAAGTTAAAGGCTCTCCCGACCGTTGCTGGAATTGTATGCATGTATGTATGTATGTATGTATGTATGTATGTATGTATGTATGTATGTATGTATGTATGTATGTATGATGTATGTATGTATGTATGTAGTATGTATGGTATGTATGTATGTATGTATGTATTATGTATGATGTATGTATGTATGTATGTATGTATGTCTTATGTATGTATGTTGTATGTATGTATGTATTATGAATTCAAAGCTCTGAATTGCTGGTTCAGTTCTGGTATCTGATCAGATTATTTTGTTGTTTTAAAACGTGCGTATAATAGTCCCTCGCATCGCGCTACCTTTGATTACAACAATCAAACCCGCTCATAACGAACTCGAAATGCCGCAAAAACTGGTCCTATATCAGTAGTTCTGTTGTATATGGACTCGCCGTTTTAAAACGCGCGGAAATTAGCGTACATGTCGAACAACCACTTCGGTGACAAGACGTTCGCTTCATAAAGGGGCGACTCCACTGCTTGCATACGAACGAACTAAACTGTGTTTGTGTCGAACCTGCCGCATCCGGCTCAATGCCCGCGAAGACATTCTCTGGTACGTCTTGAAAACCTCCACTCGCCGCAGTGGCTTCCGTAGTCATCAGCCACGACAGGCTGATCCTCCGGTGGCGGCGTCGCTTCGGCCGGAGAAGAGCAAAGTTCGAAAGATTGAATGCCATCATGATTTGTTATCAGCAAATGTGGAAACGAAGTATCTCGTGAACCGGGATTTCTAGATTGCAGCTAAGTAACCTCTGGCGCTTTTTGCAGCGTGCGAGGCCGGTGTCACGTCGGCTGGGACGCCGTGAAGATCGACACCGGTAATAGCAACGCTTGAGAGGCAGTTTATACGGATTGCGGCATCAGGTTCATTTGGCTTTCTTGAATATGCTTCAGTTTCTAAATTGTTCACACTTAATTACGTTGACGACGGCGTACAAATTAGGGCTGCTAATTACCGCCAGTTCACCGCAGGGCTTCATGCTCACACATTTTTTTTCCTCACTGCCTGTCTGCCTCTGGAGCAATACCTGGAAAGTGAGGGACATGGGTTGTACGGTGCTCGCCGATCTGGGATATCTTCCTCACGATTAAATGGAAGCTGTGAAGGTACCAGCACGCGGTCTCTCTTATGTTTTAGGGACTGCTAAGTTTTTTTTTTCGTTGTGTATGCACCATATTTTTACCGTTACCGTGTAGGAAGTGTTCGTTATAAAAATAGGACGTTTAGAAAAGTGTTTGGTATGTATGAACGCAGTTTCAAGGGGTAGCATAGGAAAGCCGTACGTGCAACGAAATATGGTCATTATAACCGATATATCATTATATCTGGGATCATTATCACTGGGTTGGAGAGTATCGGAAAGGTAATTATGCAATCCTGTGCAATACTGTGATGGAACCCAAAGCAACTTATGGTATACGCTGTCCTTGTATTTTTCTGTATGGTATCATTTCTAATAAAGGATAATTACGCATAACATATAATTAAAGTACAACGCTCGAGGGTGTGGCTGGATACCGTGGCAGTGAAACCCGTAATTTCGCGACCACAACAAGAAGCTTTTGTGCATGAGATCGTCTATAAGCTCGTGTGCCTCCTACGGGTTCTCTAGCTCCTAGCGTCGATATTTTTTCAGGAAAAGCCAAGCGTCGGACCTGCTTTGGCGGAAACTTGGTGCCATTACAAAAATAAATCTTGTCCTGCGGTATACATAAAATTAGCTGAATAAATCGAAGGTGCACGTTTGCAACCCTCTTCCTTAGGAAGATAGGAAATGAGAGGTGGTTGAGTGCTTCAGGGCATCCAATCAACCATTATATTCGAAAGGGAATGAGTGCCGCAGGCTGTTGTGTTTTTAATAGTCCTCTGTTCCAACCACATTTATAATGTTACCAATTTCAAGAAATTTTCTTGACTTCTTCCTTTTTTTATTGCCGTCAGTGCCTTCTAGCTTACAGTAGGGAGAATATGCAACATATAAATACCCCTCCTAGTTACATTGACAAAAAACACAAACTCTTTCAACAGACTGAGAGGCAATTCACAGATAGGATCACTAACACGACGAGAGGAACGAGTAAAACAAAAAAAAATATGTGCAATGCTCGTCAAATTACTCAACTGGTACCTATCAGCCTTATCTGTCTTATCAACTGGCACTTAACAGCTTAAACTTCGTAAGGAATATGCCTGAGCTTCAAATGCTTTACAAAAAAAGGATACGCCGCTTCCCAGGCTTTCCATTTATTTTCTGCCGGACATACAAGACTACGAACGACAAGAAGACAAAAAGAAAAGAAATATAAAAGTATCCTCTAATGCCAAGCTGCCACCTTGCTAAATTTCTGGCTCCTGCCATTGTTTCAGTTCATGCATTTGTACGCACTCTTGCAATATTGGAGAATTACCGTTATTTGAATCCTGTATGCAATATTGTTCATGTATTTGTTTTTGGCAACATCAATGTATAGCGCTTTTTAATTGCAGCTTTTTTCGAAAACATCTTAATTCCCTGCTCAAAGAATCTTTCTTTGAGTAATTTTGTTGCAGTGTAATAAACTTTCTGATACATTTCTTACAATGTATCTAAACAAACCAAACTAGCAACATTACAACTGGCATAAAATGAGGACGTCATCACTTGAGCTACAACACATGGTGCCTCATTCGCCATCGAGTATCGAGGCAAAGTGCTTGCATAAAACTTATACCTCAAACATTCTGTCCGTTAGATTAGAGGCATCACTGGGCAGAAGGAGTCGTTTTTGTTTCTTGCTTCGAACATAATCATTTCGTAACACAAAACTCGAAAGGGGAGAAGCACGGAGCCGACAGGTTCCTGAACTGATGCCAAACGTCAGTGCTGGTACTACACATCGCGAAATACTTCTGTACGGAAATGTTAAATTTCCCAAACAAGTTGTTCCGCACGGGATATTGCAGTTAAGGAACGATATAACATTACAGTGAAACCGACTCTAGTGAAAAGAAATTGTTCGTTCGTATGGTAGTTTTATGGCAATTTTGTTTCACCTAGAACAGCCTGCCGTAGCCGATAATTGTCTACACGTAAACACTGCACTTTGTATTCAGGTTGTAAGCATGTAGTTATGTGACACTGCAAGCAATCTACAATCAAGTCATGCCTTTGAGGAATAAGGTAGATTACACCTGTAAGCGAAAGTACGCCTCCCCCAGAGTCAGAGCGTCCGATTGCGTAAACGCGACTTGATAAGAGGGAGTATATATAGTGGCACCCACAACGGTTCGCAATCTTTTCCCCATCGGTGAGGTCCGATATAGAGAAGCTGGTGAAAGTATGGGGCAGGCACTTTTGCTGTCCTTACTGCTGTTTGGTGCTGCTTTGGCCACTCAAAAAGGTGAGACGCTTTTTTAAAAATTAGAATATGATTAGAGCCTTCAAACTTTCCTTTGCTTAAAAAGGTTAATAGCTGTCGCACGAATGCGCAGCCATCCGTATAACAGCGGGAATGCATGCGCTGTAGACTAAGCTAAATCTCTGTATTCTAGCAACCGGATCACCTGAAATGAACCGTCTTTACATTAGCCCAAGTACAAAAAAGGTCGCACTCCTTTAGGTTTGTCGCCTGCGAAAACCAGCAGGTTATGTGGATGCCGAAATGCAAATCTAAAACAATGCTTACGTTACAATTTTTTTGTGGGCAGAGAAATGCGGTCGCCCTGCCGTCCAGCCCATGCTGGAACCCGAGGACCGAGTTTTCGGAGGCCAGGTCGCCATTCCTCACAGCTGGCCATGGATGGCTGGCTTGTACGACAGTAATGGTAACGATTTCTGCGGGGGTGCTTTGATCAGTGACCGACATGTCCTGACAGCTGCCCACTGCTTCTGGTGAGTCGCACCTTTCTGCAATTAAGTACGTAGCGACTCCTTTAGTGGAGCCATCGGTTTTCATGACTTGGCTTTCTTGAGTGCACAGTCTGTAAAAGCCACTAATAACTATTCCTTGCCACAATGTTGCAGCAGAAAATTATAATGGTCGAGTATAATTAACAGTGTCTTTGCGGCGTAAGGCCTTTCGTTTTCTGTCGCAACAGCCACTCAGAACTGTATAACTGTATTTTCACTGTAGAACAGATTAGAGGAGAAAGAACCGCCACACAACAAACATTTTGGACCTTCTGTTTTTCTTAGCCAGCCTAAGCCCGTGCAATGAGACACTAAGGGAACAGTGGTGCACTAACCTTTAGACGTATTTGTGAACTGAACTTTAGGGACTTTACACTTAGAAGAGAAACATTGGGGAGACAACCTAGTGCAGTCTACTCCACTTATAACAATATCCAAGTGCCATGGAAATCCCATCGCTGCAACCAATAATTGTTAAAAACGGGTTGCGAAATAAACAGATGGAACCGAGCTGAAAACATTTTATTCGCACGCCAGCAAGGTCGTACTACTACTAATTTGCGGAAAATTATCTACAGTTGGTTATCTTTGTTTCCCGCGTTTGTAGCAACAGCAGATCTTTTCCAAGAGCATCTCTAGGTGCTTCACTTAGCTGATGTAAATGTGCTTGGCGGAAAAAAAGTCCCCGAGAGACTGTGTCACGCATTGGGCCTCCTACGAAGACCCTACCTGAGTAGGCTGCGAAACCGCGTCATTAGTCACCAGTGTTGCATTTTCTGTGCACAAATAACCGGAATCAATTGTTATATCCGATATCGTTGCCCTGGAGCATTGTAATAGGCGGTTTATTTTACCACAGAAAGAATAAAATGTTGACGGTGCCATAGCTGTTCATCGTTATATCCGATATATTGTTATAAACGGTATCGTTATAAGTGGACTCGACTGTATAGATACAGTGAAACAGTCAGTGGTGTTCTACGTGCTTCTAGTCACAAAATCAATGCGGCCACGTTGTACTGCCAGACAGATCCTAGTAAGCTGTGTTTCGATAAAAATATATAAACACGACCGCTTCAGTGTGGCCTCACCGAAGGAGAATAAAAGGGAAAAATCAAGTTTCTTCGTTTTACCACGGTTCTAAGCGACGCCTTCCCTCATTCAAATTATGAATCATCACCCCATGAGATGGTTCTTTCTTTGCAATATTTTGGTCCTGCATTGTGTGGCTACTACAAGTTGATTTTCATGACCCATAATTTATTATTTTAAAACATCCATAAACTCACGAAATAAGTGCACGCGGCAGGTTAAATAGCGTCAACGGGGAGGACTGTATCGGAGCTACCCAAATGAAAGCATTTCACCTCGTACCAGGGTAGCTGGTGGTGATGTCAGCCACGTAATCGAGAAAAGTTGCCTACAAAAACACAGCTCCTTCGTAAGGCGTGTAGAAGCCACCCCACCATATTTTTCGCCTATGGGGCACGGGACTTATACTACGTCACCAAAATTATTGCAACGCGAATATTATCTGTTCTGTGATCAGCGTCCTCACCCTAAACTCGCACGATGGCCTTATGTTTGGGTTTATCACCTGTCACCGAGACTGGTGACACTTCCAAGACGATGGATATACTTTGCTGTCTTTGACACAACCTAACTGTGTGTCTGAATAAAGAAAGCTATCCAGGGTAAAATACCTTTTTCGGTTTACTACATGACGAAGCTTTCTTCGTGGTGATGATTAACCACTGGTATACACCATGAAAATACTTCCAGTAATTTAAAAACCAGTTGGCTTACGTCCGCTTTATCTTCAGAAACATTGTTGTGTGAAAATGCGTTTGAACATCGTGGTTCCGTTTATACGCAATAGGCTGCACAGTAGCTTTTCTAAAACGAGAAGCGCCAAATACGAACCGTAGGACACGTGTGGCGCTTACCTAGATACCTGACTGATATAATAAAATGGCAAAGGCAGATATTTCTAGTTTGGAAATTAAGAGCTCCAGAGTTGAACTGCTCTAAAAAAAACAGTCCCTCTCCAAAATATAACAGAGGTGCACGAAAAGCTTCTCACTAGTCAGCATACACCGAAACAAAGCTCAGAGGCCCATCAACTCCGACCCAAACCCTGACCTGACACAAACCGAACCCAACGTCATTCACTGGCTGAGCTTGATCTTATCACGAAAAAAAACAATACCAAACACGCACCAGATGAAGAATCACCTCTAATCACACCAGGAATTACTTCATCACATACACATTCACCTCCACTGACGTGCCTGTCCTCAGCAACTTTCAAATCAATGGCTCATATCTCGGCATGCGGCGAAGCTTACCAACGGCGGTGTCCTTGTAAACCTCGATGCGGTAAATGAGTCTCCGGTCTCCGGTCATGAGTGTCCGGTGCACCCATTTCAACTCAGCCACTCAAGTCCTGGCGTGAAGTAAAAGCCTGGGAACGGCAGCGTCCGTGGGAACGATATTGCGCGAGATCACCTTCAAGAGCTTTGCGTTTGAAAACCGTGTCCGAATGGCCCAATCCGAAAAAGTTGCTCTCGTAACGCGAGTGATCCAGGTTCAATTGTGACCATCGGAACTGTGTTTTTTTCTTGGTGTGCTTTGTTTTTCACAACACCATTACAAGCCTAAACCACGCAGTCAATGCAATACAACCTTTCTTGACTATACAACCAAGCGCTAGAGCAATTACAGAGGATCTGAGAAAGGACCGGTGTAGAAGGTATCTAAGAATGTGCACTTTTATGTTTGTTATACCTTCCAACGTTCGGTATGGGCAGTTTCTACAAAATCACTGTTGAGGTTGTCCTGCGAAAATTCGTTTTTTTTTCTGCATTGCTGAATTCAGTGTACTTTGGGGAGAGGTGCTTGTAAAGATAAGGTATCAGGCGTTCCCACTGCAATAACAAGCTGGGTGAAATAGTCTATACTTTGTGTAGCCGTTGATATTCAAAGGGAAAGGGCTGATTTTAGGAGGACTCGCTATCAGTAGCACCGTGAAGACGTTGCGCACCTAACCTTTCTGACTTGTTCCAACTTCCTTACAACACTATGTAACCGTTCGTCACCAGCCGACGAGTCAAGATACCGTAGTATGGACTCTCTTCTTTCGCGATACCTTTGTTGTCTAACTTCGTCTGTAGCCCTTCAGTATGATGCACCTTAGGCGCACTTGTAGCTCCTTTGCTAAGGACGCCGGAATTTCTAATAACCTAATCGTTTTGAGTTATCATATGTGGAGCGCATTCCATTGAATTCCACACGCATTTGGCGAAGCCTTCATATGCCACCAATCCGCAGGACTGCGAAATTGCGGTTCATTTGCCATGATGGGGAAAAAGGTGCTGGCTTTTCTGCCACGCACAACGCACGTTTTGTTAGTCCAAAGCTGTCGTTTGCTGAGTCAGACGAAGAACTAATACTATCCCCTTGTTTATAACGTGATCACTGGTTCATTGTGGTAGAATGATGTCACACTGCTTCTCCTTTACCTTTTCCGAACCGGCTTGGGTTAAAAAATAATTCAATACACTTATCCAAAAACAGAGGGGCATGAGACTGACTGGGGGCCCCACATTTCTTAACGCTGTTGGAGACCGAACGCCGTAGTTGCAGGGAAATCGGTGCTTCAACCATTCTTTATCATTCAAAGCCAGCGCCAGCATGTGAACTTCACGAGCAAATTAAAAAGCAACCTTGAAGAACGCACTAGGTTAGCCTTAACAATGAAGGAAATATCAGCGACAAAAAGGAATTTTATCACCTCTCAAAACTTGCTGGCACTTGCTTTTTTTATAGAATAGAATTAAAGTATCGTATCTCATGCAGGCAATACCTGGGTATTTTTACCACAAAGGTGAACTCTATGGCTTCTGCAACGCGACCCCATGCTTCGTCACAAACAAACAGGCCCTAGAGAAAACACACATGAGACATGTCGCGGATATGATTTTCATGAAACAGTGCACTAATTGAATGAGTCACTTTCTCAGACCAATATTTTCTTCTTAAGGTGAAAGGCTGATAGAAAAACGTTTATAAACACGAAGCCATATCTCAAAAACTTAGGACGCAGTTTGCCAAATTTCCGAGAATTGTCGAGTAATGTGTAGCATCCTTATGCAGTTTTTCTACATTGTCTGTGTTTTTACAGACAGGTTTGGCTATGAGTAGACGAATACGTGGCTTACTTTACTGTTTTCAAGTTCTGTCTGTTTATTTTCTCCGATTGCGTAAATATTCCCTACTTTACATTATGTACTTTTCCGCAGATGGAAGGCGTTGTGCTGAATTGCCAATTCTTCGCGATTTCTATCATTGCTATTTGCAACGTTCTTTCCCCCCTTTCTTTTTAGTTTCGCGTTCGTGCTTTCGCGCCCAATTCTGTAATGGGTATTTTCATTTTGGTCAGTTCGTTTATCTAAAGATACACTATTTTTTATAATTTTCTCTTCTTTGGATTTTAAAAATGCCCTTGGTTCAACTCTCTCCATTACGCCATTATACCGATTAAAAGGGTTACTTCTTCAATTACGCATATTAGTGGAAATTCAGGCCGTTGGGAGGCGTGCTCCTTTTCCCTATTTTTATTCTCATTTTCAGTGTTCTTTTCCGCGGGTATTTATTTTTGCGGTCGTGTTTTTGGACGCGATGCAAAGGATACAAATAATTGATTTTGCAAGTTCATTTTTGTGAAAGTATAGATGTTTTGTTTTTGTTCTTTTCTGGTTTTTAAATATTCCGTTTGCATCTTATGTAAGACGTATTTGTTACAATCAGCCATATTTTTACCTGGCGCTACGCCTGCTTCTCCTATTGGTTGATTTCAATTGTAAGTACCTAAAACCTACACTAAGTTTGCAAACAACAGTTCATTGTCTAATTTAAACCATCTTGACGGTGTAACAACATTTTACTCCCTTTAAGGCTTGCACAACTCAAAATAAAGATTTTTGGGACAGAAGAATTACTGCTCTTTATAACAGCAAAGGGAAAATCGTTTGTACAAATCTGGCAATGGTGATGTTGTACGGAGGCCATTGGAATATCAACTATCTATTCTGTATTTCCAGTCCAGAAAGAGATACCAAGTTCACTGTGCATCTGGGGTCTCACAAACGCACCACAAGAGACCGAAGTGAATCTGTGCACAAGGTCAAAGAAGTCTGCGTTCACCCTCAGTATCCTTGCGATCGAGTGAGTTGCTCTGTTTTATACTTCCATATAGCGCCGAAAGATGAAATGAGGGGTTAAAACAATGGTGCGAAATGACATACAAGCTGTAACGAGAAACAAATAAAAACGTTGCTGGTGTATTATTATGCGCAGGTAGAGCTTGCACTAATCGATACAAAATTATCTTAAAATTTGGAACAAAAACTTGCCGTACACATTTGCGTAATTTAGACAGCGGAAATAATTTTAACAACGGACATTCCGTAGTACAGAAATGCCGTAACAAAACAAACCCTCCATTTCAAAAATAACGTCTTTTCGTAATTGATAGAACCTTCAGAAAAGAAAAAAAAATACTTCGACGAGGAATCGAACCAGCGACGTTGATCGAATGGGCACGACGCTCGAGACCACGGCACCACCGCACGAACACGCAGGAGGGCCCAGCAATCAAAGTCCTGGGATTGCTGATACACCGGTCAGGAATGGCGACAGCTTGGCGTGCTCAGGCTAAAGACCAAGCTGCTCAAACGCTGTCACTAGTACGCCGTATTGCTCCCAAAGCTGGTGGAGCCAGCTCACACGTGGCGCGACAAATAGTGAGAGCAGTTTTACAACCGCGCTTGGTGTACTCTGCTCAGTTCCAGCATTTGACGGCAACACAGTGGGATCGACTGGAAGCGATTAACAGAGAGGCTATGAGAGCAATTACTGCGCTTCCACGCATCACCCCTATAGTTGCTCTCCAGGAACAAGCCCAACTGAACACGTTGGATGAACTTGTCCATCAACGTCGCGAAGCTCGGAAATTGAAGAATGCACTGTGTGATTCGGCGCGAGCATTAATAGCTTACGCAGTCTCTCATACGCTACCAGCCCTTCCGCAGCGAGTACTTCCCCCGTGGCAGTCCGTGCAATTGAGTGGCAACAAACCAACTGACCTTCGTCGTCCAGATTCCAACATTTCGGCGTCTGCCCTCAAACACGCATCGCCGACACGGATAGCCTCCTTCCACCCGGCTCTATCATATTATATACTGACGCCAGTATACAAGAGACTGTGATTGCCACTGCCATTCATTGCACTAGCCATCCAGCCCTCAGCAAGACGTCCAGCTTTAAGGTCCCGGAACCTCCATCACCGTTCTGTGGAGAACTTGTAGCCATTAGAGAGGCTCTGATTGCTGTAACCGGAATCACTTTGCAGCCCGGGGCGCGCATCGTAGTTCGCACCGATGCTCTACAAGCAGTCCGCCTACTAAGGTTAGTTAGTCGTAGCCCTGTGCTGGCTCAGAGTATTCATGAACTTGCGGCAGGAATCGCTCACAAGATTCTGATTGAATGGGTTCCACGTGACCTACTCACAGAACACTGCAAGGCAGACGTAGCAGCCCGACTGGCAGCATCCGTTCCATCTCCGACTTCCCCGTTAGAGCTGGATGATGGCACTCTCCTGGTGGTGCGAGAAAAGAACACCTCCGGCGCCGCACACGTGCTCTCATTCCACCGTGTGCTGCCACCCTCCCCCTGGTCTTACCCGTGCAGAGGATGTTGCGCTCAGGAGGATTCGGGTGGGGGTGGCCATAACTCCCGCCGTGACCAGCCACTGCCCTCAATACCGAGGTTCCTTACAAACCCTGGTTGCCCAGTGTGCCACCGCAGCGACGCGATTGCCGACCTTCACCACTTGTTGTGGTCCTGCCTCGCCTTGAGGCCGACGAGACTGCGGCACCTTGCAGCGACGGGCGTCCGCGTAGACGACGCCTCCGCATACGCCGCATGGATACATGGGCGCCATCATCGTTCACTCCTTGACTTCATCCGCAAAGCGAACATTTTCATTTTCATCTGATCACCATCACCTCATAATCCCATATATATGCCCTGTGGCAAAATAAACGTTCTTAAAAAAAAAACTAGCAATGATACCAAAAAATGGCCGCAATCGGCGGCACTGTTGCGGAGATACAGCGCTCTGAAAATGGCCGTTTTTTCGCACATTTGCGCTGAAATTTGTCACCGTCCATTTGCGCTGACATTGTGCCACTTTGCGATGGTTTTCCGCGGAAAAACTTTGCGAATGCGCAGGATAGAAAACATAGAAGCCGAATATGTGGCTTTCGAAAAAACGATGTTGTGGTCCTTTTTCCCAAGTTGAAAAACGCGTCCCCCCTTAATCTAATTAATAAATCCAAATATTCGATAATAGTCGATTATTCCAACCCGTTCGAATATTCGAAACATTTTTCATACATAGTTTTTGAAGCGAATACGAATATATCATATTTAATATTCGAGTAATATTCAAAATTTTCGAATATTCGCACACTCCTAATGACTAGACATCGGGAGGACTGCTCTGACCACGAAAGCTCGCGATGGAAACCATTCTGTCGAGTGATACTTTAGTGTCGATGAGTCATTGAGAAAGAAAATGTTCGGGACCTCCTGGCCATTACACTCCACCTACAACTAAATAAACTAATAGCGGCTATTAAAAAGTTGGTTTATATCTTACGTTGAAACAGTTCTTCGTTAAAAACTTGACACAGAAAATCATGGCTGGGTCAACCCGTCAACCAATTGGAGCTTTTAATGTTTCTTGCGATATTGCCCTCGCGTGCAAAGTATAAAAAGAATATAAATCTGCACTTGTTGCTTCCAAGAAAACATAAAAATTCACTCAAGTTTTTTTTTTCTGTATTTCCCCTCCCAATTTATAGATGGAAGGAGGCTTGCCTCGATTGAATGACATCGCCATCATTACGCTCCAGGACAGAGTGAACTTCTCTGAGGCCATATCTCCTGTGTGTCTTCCCAGTAATCGCGAAGCACTGCCAATGGGATCTACGTACCACGTCACAGGATGGGGGCGTACCACATGTAAGTGATGAATAATCCGCAACAATGCCTAATGGCACACAAAGGGCCGCGAAGACACAGCTTTGATTCGTGCTATTAGTATATAAAAATACACCCCAGCTTCCAACATCACACACTAAAACATGACGCCACCCAAAGATGTAATCATCTCGACAAAAACTAAAAGCAGAAACACGTGTTGCCCGCTTTTTTGCCGAACGCCGCTAACGCATTGCCTCTATCGCGTATAACTGCAAAATTCTCTATCTTTGCGATATAGCGAAAGACATCAATGGATGTGTAGTAACATATGTTCGTCGCTTACAACTGACTGACAAACTGGCTGGCCGTTAATTTTTCATCCGCGCGACCAAGCGAGTGACGGACAGAGCGACAGACAGGTTGACTGACTGACTGAATGATGGACCCTTTTACCTAAGTGAGTACACACTGAAAAAGGTTTAAATCCCGCACTGTACGTGGTTGGTGTGGCACGGTGGCCTATATTTTAATTTATTTGTGTAGAACTGTGCGGAAAGACAACCCGCTTACTAGCTGTAACATGACTCTCTCAGGAAATACAAAGTAGACGTCTTGTCCAAGGAATGATCTAAGAACGAATGCGGACGTTGCATTACCCGATGAACCAGTGTGAATCCGTTGGTGACAGTTTTATGAAGAGCGCCTTGTTAGGGAACAGCGTAGTTGTACCAACTAGTAGGCAGAATTTATTAGGTAGTCCTCAACATGGTGATGCGTAAATTCAGGCACACAAAAAGCATTCAAGAGATTTCGTGGCCAGTGGAGTCATATGCGTAGTCGAAACGAGTGGTGAACTGTGTCTTTAGGAGACCTGCGACTATAAAGAAAGTGCAGGTACGGAAATGAATAATACAGCGGCTCAGTTGGAAGATAAATTCCTTAACGCCATGCTAGAGACGAGACAAAATCAAGGTTGCAATACAATGGCGCTACATCCGGGCTGTTTTTTAACTCGGAGCAGTGTTGCTTAATTTTAAAAGGCTGAATATCTTATTGCCTCAACGGTCAGGTTTTAGCTCCTTGAGACTGCTATAATTTTTTATATACGAAATAGACTGTGGGACCGTATTTTTAAAAACAAAACAACCTCATTGCGCCTTTTAGAGAGTGGCCTGCGTCCCCACGTAACCTTGGTTGAGTGCAGCAGGCAGCATATTTTATTAGTGGCGTTTGTCGCTTACAGGGTGACAAAAGATATTTAAAATATGGCATTACTTTCTTCTACTTTTCATTTTTAAAATCCATCTCAGGTAAAGTGAAACAGAATAGCTGGTTTTCAGTTTCGCCTATAGTGTTACATGTGGCCAAATAATCAAGCATTTTAATTTTTTTCACAGCAACTACAAGAAAGGAAAAGCCCACCGAACTAAAACAAGGCTTGATACAAGAGGTCCCGTGTTCGAAATCGATAGTTAACAGGGACAGATTTATCTGTGTCCGTGGTGTTACCGGAATTCATCGACGAGTGAGTATCCGTTTAAGTAGTTGAACTACCGTGATTGGTGTGCTCTAGCTAAACCATTCAGTTCCATTTGGTGAGAAGTGCGTGCACCAAAAACTAGCCGTTGGTAAGCTACAAGAAATACATTCGTATCCATACGACATATCGGTGACAATTGCTTAGTGTTGATTCAGAATGAAATGATCACCTGCACACGACAGAAGTGCACACGTAGAGCTACGAAGGCACACCGTCATATGAGATCAAGTGAGTTTGACGTCGATGATTATCTTAAAAATAACACACGCACACGTGATGAAATTCACCCACATGACCACAAGGATATAAAAACAAAATATTGTGCTACGGTAGCTTTTATCTAACCTTATTATTAATCGCAATGGCCATAATGTAATATTATTTCCACAGTGCCCTCATTGCACTGTAATTTCTCATTTTATCATTATTCCAACAATTCAAATTAGCAAATTATTTTTTCTACAGTGGTAGTAAGGACAAAAGTTAACTAATTTTGATTATCTAGAAGCGGTAAAAGAAGGGAGGTATGCCCGAATTGTGTTTACTGGTTTGGGCCTGATACTTTTTTTGTATTTATAATACTAGACATTGTACAGTGCCTTCATAATGCGACGCTTAAAATCTCATTTTCGACTACCTAGGGCGACAGTGGCGGACCAGTGGTTCACGGCAAAAATGGGACATGGACAGTGTTTGGACTCGTTCACTCGGGTGTGTGGTTCTTGAACAATGTTCGTCACGCATCAGCGACAGAAACAAGGGTTTCACACTACGTCAGCGATTTTATACAGCCTTATTTGAACCGGAATTCATCGAAGCTGAACGTTTGTGGTATCTAGTAGCGCAACGTTTCATAGCGGCCCGGAGTTTTCCCCCTGCAGCTTTTGTATACACATTTTGCTTGTATATGCGCCGAAGTTGCTGTGACCAGGTAGAAGCACTTCAAACAAAGCTTAAGCTGTATTTTGCCTCTTTCCGGCAATCTCAATAAAGCGATCCTGTGGCGTCTACAGGCAGAAAGTTGACAACATTTGACAATAAAGGCTATTTCTGGGGAAATAATAATATATTTGCTTGCACAGATGATTTTCTTGGTGTGGCATCCAACCAAACCTTTCCTTGCATCTGCTCTTCGGTGCTCTGATACGATTCAAGAGCAGAAATTGAGGTTAAGCAAGAAACAGGCCTGCCTAAGTATTTATTACGATAAAGGAAAAAAAATTAGCTGCAGCCAATATTGAAAACACTGAAAACTTTCATCGTCTATGCCTATCTCGCTGCCAGAAAGCTTACAATTAATGCGAGAAAAAAAAGATGTCTCCCTCCTTGAAGCATAATTTCAAGCAACATCTGTAAAAGTCGGCAACGTTCTGCATTGAATGTTGCAAATAAGTGACTACATTTTCGTTCTATGCTTGCTTGGATATGTGGCGTACGCTGACCGCCACCTACCATTCTCCGGCAAAAAACCCGTAAAGCCATTTTCACCATTGTGCGGCAGTTTATGTAAACTCAATTCGCTTTGTCCGTATATCGTCCCGTAGAGAACCGTGAGGGAGGGTTTCTTTTGAAATTGCATTGATTCAGCGGCCTTGTTTCCCGCTATAAACTAGCAGAAAATAGAAGCGTAGAGGCAGCAGTCAACAAAATGACGTCTCTGTTCGAGCGTCCGCGATTTGAATGCCATGACGTTTGGCCTGCTAGCCATTTACCACTCGTCCCTGTTTTTTCGAAAGTATAGAAATATTTCGAGGACACTGTCTATCTAAGCAGAACAGTATAGTCTAGTGTCTACACGGTGGAACCCCATTCGGCCTTGAGGCTTGTACAGTAAGGTTTACTGGTAAAGAGAACAAGACGCTGTGCTGTACAAGGTCTTTTAGCGATGGGGATCAGGCGTGAAGAACGCAGAAGGGTGTGCCTCGAACGTTTGTTCCTCCGCATGAGGGGAGGCACTCAACGCGCCTTCAAATGGGCATCGGGGTACATTTAGGCAACGTAAGAAGTAAATTTCCGAGTTATGTTTAAGAGTAGAGCGCACTGTACAGAGAGCCAGAAATTGCAAGAATTTTACCACGTGTATCGAAACCACACATCGTTCCACTAGAAAAAACACCTGTACAAAAACCACTGTACACAGTTTAAGAGATGGATAATCAATGTTCAGAGAATGCAAAACAATTTAAATAATGTTTAAATAGGCCTCTACAAGTAAAGCGCTTCTAAATCGAATTCTTACTACGTAAGACCAATATGTCTTACTGATTCGTCTGTGATCGCCAAAAGCGAACGGCAGGATCCCCAATATTCTATGTGAATGATAGCGACCGTGGAAGCGCTTCAAGAAAAAAGAAACGCTTTTTGTGGACGGATCTGAACCAGGGTCCCCTGCGTTACCAGACCCACGACTGTCCGATGGGACCATTGTTTTAGGGGCGAAGCTCCTAAAGCCATGGGCCTGTCCATCCCTTGTGTCTCGTGGTACGTGACCTCCGCATGCTTTCGGAGATGTCGCAAAGTGGGCCGCGTTGCACGTGCAAGAACCGGCTGCAACCGGCAGCGCAAACTCGGCACCGGGAGCGCGAGCTTGTCTGTGTTCGCCAACGGAGGCGCGAGCGCACGTGCACTGCGAGGGGGAGATCACGCCACGAACGCAGGCAGTCGTTCTCGGAGATCGAACGAGACGCAAGGACCTTTACTCGTTTCCTCTCGTCTTGTTCGGGCACAAGTTCGCCCTAAATAAAAGTTCTTTCGTTACCGTTGTGTCCCATCCTACGTGACAAATTGTGGTGAAGGTGCGGGGTAGTCCTCGATGGCGCGGGGTCTTTCACCAGGTCTGGGCATGGGAGCAATTGACTCCGAAAATAAAAGTTGATTTGTACAATGTACGCACACAGTCTTACGTCTTTCTTAATGATGTAATGGGCGAACTTTCACGGGAGAGTTACTGTTACCGATGATCTCCCCCTCTCGAGCTTCGCCCCACTTATCATCATTCATTCCGTGGATATGGCGTGATTTTTTTATTGTGAGAGCTCCATTCCCAAACGCAAAAAGGTGATTTAATTTCGAGAAGGGTCACGAACGGGCCAACATTACACAGAGAAATTATGCACTCCTCCGCCTAACGAAGAGGATGCTTAAAGGGGAAGCTTTCTTCGTGTGCAACCAAATAGCAAAAGAGTTAGAGCCAAAGCCACTTGAATCAAAACTCATGAGAGTACGAGTCAAAGCTCATTCAGTCGAAGTCCGAAGATTCTGCGAGTCAAAGTCCAAGCTCAGACGAGAAGCGGAAAACCCCTTACGGCAAAGCTTCGCGTTCAACAATCGTTGTTGTTGGCTAGGGGTGCATAATTCTTAACAGCAGAGCTGTTTAAGCATTTAGTTTCGCCGTTCAGCGTTACCAAAAAATACGACGAAAAGGAACCGAGCGCACGCACCTTGCATCTCGTGAGGAGTGACCGGCGTCGTCCTGGCATGCACATGGGCTTGCTTTACGGGAGGAGGTCGCAAAAAATACCAAGAACAAATACTGCAACAACGTGAGTATGCCCCTCGTGAGTAGAGTAGGGCGTTGGCCAGCTCAACTTTCGAGAACATTCTGCCCAGCGTTCGTGGCGTGATCCGTCGTGTGCTGCTCTCATCGCCAGTTGACGCGCGTTCGTGCCTGAAGGGGGAGAACAGTCGCCGAGTGACCGCTATGTACGGCGAGTTCGCAAGGATGTTTGCCGCAGGTTCAAGCGCGTGGCAACGCTGTCCACTGGGTGTGAAAGCCTGCGGATAAAACAATCCGGGCCCGGCATTCATGGAAAACTTTCAACGGCAAGCTCTTAAATAGGAGTGAGGTACAACAGCCTGGTCTCTACAGAAGGCACCCTTTTTGTTGTAAAGAAAATTAGGTTTTCTGTTAAATTTTGATAACAAGATTGTTAGATAAATTAAAAGAGATCTCTGCACGTGTTGTTGAGACGCACGTACGTTTCAAGTTTATGGGAGTGCAAAAGAAATACCAGCGGCAGTTGCGCACAACCGTTAAGAAGACAACAGTTTTAATTAGCGCTGCATGAAACTGCCCCGTGATTTGGTCGTACGAGCAGTGTTAGCCAGAGTACCCTTCTTTTTTCATGCTACTTAGTGGAGAGGCAATGTGTCCGGTAAGGACAATTCCTACGTCATTGTGAACAAGCAGAGGAAAACTTACGAATTCAGGTACGCGGATCACCCACTTTAGTTTTGGTATTTGCAAAACATTGACAAACCTTTGATATTTTTACTCTAGCAAAGGTAAGAAAGAAACGGAGAGGCAGATATAAAGTTCGAGGTTGTTTTGTAATATTGAGAAATATTTAGTTGGCTGTGGAGATAACCGCACATTTGTCGGGAAGCGGATTGGTTTTTTTGCAGTATTGAATTTTCGTTACGTTTACAAAACTTGTGAACATCAAAAAAAGAAGGCAATTTCAAACCGGGAAAAAATTGAGCATAGTATATTGGTAGTTCAACTTTGAGAGGTAATACATTCAAATCTCGTAGTATTGAAACCACCACCTCTTCCAGCGATTTTTTCTGGCAATAAACATCGCTATTCCTTTAGAACTCAAACAAAAAGTTATTATTTTATTCACTTGGGTACTTTTGATCGTCATGTTATGAGAACTTAGCACGTAATTTTAGGTCCTGAAGAAAAAAATTGGCTCCAATGCACGCTGTAAAGGTGGTTGTAATGCAAACCTTTAAACGACACCGCCAACAATTGCCAATGCGACGTCACTTGAATCTGCACACGTGGTTCTGCAAAGAGTGAAACCAGAGATTCTGCCAGCCGTTACCCGGAAGTCGCTGGGGCGGTGTCCCAAACGCAGCAGCAGCGTCGGCAACGGCCGGGCTACACTGGCGGACGCCGCTGCTGTAGCCCGTCCAAGAGTCTGGAGAACCAAAACGGAGAGGACCCTCTTTCGAAGGGTGGGACAGCGGAACCTAGCCATTGTGATGTGCTAGCTTGATGCTACACCACCGCGCGACACAAGCGCAGACATCGAAACAATCCAGCATTTGAGATTAGTTATTCCCATGTATACCAATTTAAACTAGTTATTTTAGTAAGTCTGAGAATTGCGAGAAAGCTGAGGGAGCTTTTATAATTGCTCTTTATCAGAAGCCGTTGCTACTTTCGCCCATTGTAGTACCACGGCCGCTGGATGAAAGGCGCACTGACGTGCGGCCTGCCGCGTGTCCCCAAAGCGGCGTGAGTGCGCCTAGAGCCAAATACTGCCACCGCGGCGCCACCGTTCGGGACTGATAGAGTTCCTGTATATCGCGTAGCGGAAGAGTTGCGCGTCTGATTGCCACATGTCGCGGGTTCCAGTTCGACAGGACAGCCCGCTTTTAGTGCTGCGCACAAGACCCCGTATTCAGTCAGTTCTGGTGAAGTGAGCATCGGCGGTTGTGGAAGCGGCGGTTGCAGCGCCTGCCCATCTGAGAAGCAGCTTCTTTCGCGACCGTTGGTGTCATCAGAAACTCCCGCAAACAAATAAAAGAATTTACTGCACCGCCAGGAATCGAACTTGGAACTAACAGAGTGAAAAAGCAAGAGCCCGTAGTCTTCCTGATTTAGCTACGAGCCCCCGCGGATACGGGTAAGACAAGTGGTGCACTGACCAAGCACATCTATGGGTTTAACCCCTGCATTCTCGCTAAATGCCAAGCGATAGCGATTAAACGACGCTCACACCAACCCATGGCATCTCACTTCTACTACGCCAATTGGCCTGTGGTTTCCAGTGTTCGCGTAAACAATCTATGTTCCTTGTCGTCCTCCCTCACACATTCAAATACTCCTTGATGGCCAGGCCATCACTCCAAGCCCCAGTATCAAAATCCTAGGCCTACATCTTCACGCCAACACCAAGAGTAACGTATCCTTGCAGTGCCTCAAACACAGCATCAATAAATCATACATATGATCAGGCGAGTTGCCTCCAAGAAGCGAGGCCTGAAGGAATCCGATACCTTTCGATTAGTTGCTTTCGTCCTCTGGAGAATCACTTACATCAACCCCCTGTCTTCTTCTCGCCAAGGAGGACATAAAGATGCTTTCTATAATGATTAGAAAGGCGGTTGAGCAAGCCATTGGTCTTCCCATGAGCGCGCCACAGAGAGGCTTCTTAGCACGGGGATCTACAAATCTGAAAATCTGATAGAGCTTAATCTTTCTATCCAAGCTCCGAATGAGCAGAACTGCGGCGGGTCGCCGTATGTTTCACCAGATTGGCTGGGCAGCACAGAATGTCCCTCCGCTTGATGTACTCCTGGGCTTTTGGCGACAAGAAGTAAATATGCTCCCTTTGCTTAGACATATGAACCCCTCAGACGACGGGGGTCGCCGACAAGCACGGGCTCAAGCGCTCAACACCACCTTCGGTGCTGAATATGCGGTTGTCTACACTGACGCCTCAAAAAAATCGAGGGAAGCTGTACGCCATCATCGTGGCTACCTCCAGCACCAACCTCCTTGCTTGTGCCTCACTCAAGGCCGAAGACATGATGGCAGCAGAAGAGGCCGCTGTCGCCTTGGCTCTCAACCAGGGGTTCGTAAGGTAGTCACCAATTCCCAACAAGCCTACCGGAACTACCTGTCGGGTTTGGTGTCCCGACCTTCACTGCGTGTGCTAAAAAACCACTCCCCAAATGGTTCCATTCAGCTCATTTGGACACCCGCTCACGCTTCCATGTAGGGCAACGAATACGCCCACTAAGTCTGCACTTTCACCCCCCGTGCTATGGAGCTGCACGAGGACAGTCACCCGCTTGCCTCGTTCAGAGACATAACCCAGAATTATCGCCTCCTGAGGCACACCCCACCTTCGCCTTACCCTGACCTTTCCATAGAACAACAAATTACCCTACGGCTCAAACAATCCGGCTCCTTCCCACACCGGACGCGTCTTCACCTAATGCAGCCGAATCGCTACGACGCTGAATCTAAATTTTGCTCATAAGTAGGAACACTCTGCCACATAATCGGTGTGTGCGACTTTAGCCCTGAGCACCCTCCTCTCCCTCTGTCAACTACCTAACAAGAGCAATGGGAGATGCTGCTGTCCAGCCCCTCTCAGCCTACTAAGCTTCAGCTGGTGGACCGGGTACAGGCAGCGCGGACTTAATATGGGCTACAGTGAAGAAGGAACCACTCCCCTGGGCCGCACTGTGGGCCGTTCAGGAATCTGAATATAAGTATTTCCTCCGCCTCATCCTTCTCCTCCTGCTCCTCCCCTGTCTCTGTCACCGAGCTCATCGCCTCCGTCCGCGACGGCAGAGGCGGAGAAGTGAGATCGTCTTACACCGGGTTTGAGCTTTAATTTTATAAAAACGTTTCCACTCATGTGCTACACCAATATAACTCAACCAACCACCGTTAATGCATCCTGCATTTATTTAACCGGAGGAAGAATATCTCTTTGAAGTAATAGAGGGTGTGGTTAAGTACATTTCACATCTCTCTGGTTTCACGTTTTGTACAGCGACGTAAGGAAATTCATGTGATGCTGCATGGGTAATTGTTGTGGGTGCCGTTTACAGCTTTGCTATCCAACCGCATTCACAGAGGGGATTGGCGCCATTTTTTTTCCGGCCGCTCCTCGCCACTCCTCCTCGCCGCTGCCGGGCGGCCTACATGCGCGATGGGTAGCTTTCCCGCACGACCTGGAACTCAAGATGGCGGATGGACGCGCCACTCAGCTCCCCTAGGGGAGCTATATACACAGAATTCTAGGGACTGGTTGCGGCGAGCGCGGCCCGCGAGACGCCGACTTTAGGGGCGCTTATTTCGAAGAGTGGGTTCCACGCTCTGCATGAGGCATTTACCAGCAATAATTTTACGCCTGTTAAAAGACAAACACGATTAACGGCTGCCGAGTTTCATTTGGTCAGCACGGAAATTAAATTTCGTTCGCAGCAGCAGCATTACGCGTTGGTAGTGTGCCTTCTGTCGCGCATTGCTATGTCATTGTGTCTCACATCGCCCGGCATACTCTTTACGTTTTGTCTGCGAGCTGCGACTGCAGAGGATATATTTAAATTCCGGACAAACAGAAATATTGTTTTTGTGACGGCGCTTGTTATTTATGAGTGCCAACACTTCTTAAAGATATAACCAACTTTCATGTAGGTTTTTCCTCGTGCACTAAATAAAACATCACAATTCGTATTAATTTCATGGCACATATGACTTGATTACACGTTGTTTAGTTATGAAGTAATACTACTATTATAGCTATGTCAGCCCTTTTTTTATTTTGGCAATATATATATACAGTTGAATGAAAAGCGATTTCAGTTTCTATCTAATATTTAATCTTGTTCTCTGCAGCCTCGAAAAAAAATTAAGGACAGCAGATGTGATGTTTGGGTCGACAAAAAATTAAAAAAAAATATTTGCCGAGCTTCGGCATGCTAATTTTTTGCCCGGACCCAAAAGAAAAAAGCGAAATTGTACGGAAATTCTAAAAATTGCCTAATAATCCGTAAGCATTCAAACACCGCTTTTCCATTTCACTTTTTTTTCTTTCTTATTTTACACCAACAATCTACATCTAGAATATCAGAATTAATTAAATGTTCTAACTGCGTGAAGTACGCATTTTTTGTGCAGATACAAGGCATTACACTTCTTGCATTACGGAGAGACTATGCCATGGGTACTCAAAAAAGAAATCTGACGTATTAATAACGTATGTGATAATTTCCCTACGCTACGAAAATAAATTCGAATTGAAGCGCAGTATGTTCGCAGAGCAAAACTACCATCGTCTTTAGAGCGCGCTAATTTCAGCACACACTGGTGCTGCTCCAGGAGCCCGGCCGTTAGCTTCAGGGATGGGTTAAAATCGGCGATGAAATAACGGAGGAAATGTACCTAGCGCGAGTTCTCATCGCAAAGTTTAAAAATGCTTACAAGCTAGTAGAGTGGACCGTACGCGCTGTATCTTGAACACCGCACGGTGTATTTATTTTTCTTTCTATACAACCTCTGTAACCTAGTTTCCACTAGCGTGTTTAAAGGCATTGTCGTGCCTGCGAAAATGAAACAACCCAAATCTCTATGTGCGGCAAGATATGATCGAGCCAGTATAAGAGTATCAAAAGACACAAAATGCCTAGTCTTTTCAAATCCTTTTTCAACCATCCTATCGCGTGTCACCGTTTTATGAGGTAGCGCATTTATGAGGTGCGCATTCTGCCCGCCAAAAATGTTTTTTTTTTTTTGCAATAGAAGTGTCTTCAAGGCAAGCTTTAATCCGTCGCCGGCAAATATTTGTCGCTCTCCCGTTTGTCGACAACGCGTTTCCCGTGAAAAGGTGACACTTTCGAAATTTCGGAAGAATGAAGTCCCGCAAAATACCGGCCGCTTTAAGCAACTTACGGCTTTAAACTGTGCAACGCGGTTTACGTGCTGTGTGTGACGCTGTTTTCAGACAATTAAAGCTAACCGGTGGTTATTATCATTTTGCGGGATATTATCTTTTTTTAACGATGTTGTCGAATATGGAGCACCTTTTTAGATTTATTAGATTGAAAATTTATTTCCTATATCTTACTCAAGAAATATTTTAACTTCTGGCCACTTCAGTCACGGCCGGGCAGCTGAATCGAGCGACAGACTTGCAGACATACATACATACGGGCAGACAGTTTTCACGGTTGAGTAGCCCAGGAAGGGCAACATCTTTAAAACCCGTGCGCTGGCGGTCTCTCAGTCGGCGCAAGCGCTCGCCTACGGGGACCGCCCAGCTCCGCCCTAAACCAGTCCCAGAACGCTAGCGCCACGAGGGAGTTTAGCGGCGGCAAACGTAAACACCGCCACTCATACCCTCGCCCGTTGAATTCCGGGCGACGCGGAAGGCCGCACCTTGCGTGCGCTCTCATCCAGCGGCCATGGTAGTACCTCTTAAAACACAACCTAATTGGTATTGACCAATTTATAAAATGGTGTCGCATTCGTGGCAAGCAGTGCGTAAAAGGTAGCGTTTCTCAAGCGGCCACATGTCTGTATGTGGTTTACAGATTTTCTTTTTCCGCCCTGCAAACCAATCATTAACGTATCTGTGTCGTACTACCAGTGACTTCCGTTGGGTGCAGGTTACCCGGGAGGTGGTGTCGAACAAGTTAATCAAGCCGTGCGAAGGAAGCGCTTATTAGACGCGAAGTTTTACCGAAACAGACACAAAACAACCGTCGCTAAAGCAGACGACAAAGCCGTACAGCGACGCCGCCGCCGCCGTTGGCGAGCAGGCACCCCCGACGGGGAAACGCTGCGTAAATTCGCGGTGCCCTCTAAAGTGCGCTCCGTGAGTGAAGCCCTCCGCCACCGCCTTCTACGCGTTTATAATTTCTTGCCGCGCACGCCACGAAAGAACCGTTGGCTGGTATAGCTAGAAAGCTTTGCATTAAAAAGCTGTATACGTATTTCATTATATTTATGGGGCTACACCTACCCCTCTCAAAAAAATTGTAAAAGTCATACATTCGATTTTTATGGTGGCGTCAGTACGGCAAGCGCAGGGAGCCAGTACATTTGCCTAGTTCATGTGAAGTAACAATTGGGTACTTCTTTGTGTTAACAAGACCGATATTGAATTGACACAAATTGACAGAAATTAACGATATTGAATTAACAGAAAGCAGAGTCCTACAACCCTGTTCTGGTCACGAAATTTTTACGCTACTCTATGGAAGAGCGTGATATTCTGTCAAGAACGGCCGATAAGTGGAAGAGTCTCTCTTAAGAAGGCTGTCACTGCCGGTGGGCCTACCGCAGCGGCGCCAGCGTCGGCAGCCCGGAGGCACTGTGCTAAGGCTGCCGGTAGCTTTCCCTCCAACGAAGATATTACTGTCAATGTCACGCGACGTTCATGTGCCAGTGCACGTGTACAAGTTTGACGACATGGAAAGTGGGATCAACAATGCATAACACCTGATCTGTGACGGGCTGCCGCTACGGATCCGGATACAGAAGCCCAAACGATAATGTGTCGCTCGTCTGCTTTCCCCTAGGGGGTAGTATTGATTAAAATCTGGTGATTTTAGAGTTGCAAGTAAAAATTTGCGTGTTTCTGAAAACAAAACTTCGATTGTACCGACATTACTGGAACCAGAGTACGAAGGACTCTGCTAGAGCTGATGAGCATGTCGTGAACGGAATCAACCTGTCGCTACCACGAGGCAGATCCAGGCCCAAAACCGGCGCTTTCCGAGGATATTGATGGCCTTTCGGCCTACCATATTTTGATTGACTACAGTCAGCGGGGTGCTGACGTGCGAAGACTGCTGTTTATTGGCGCGTGCTCATTTTCACACTGAATGGTCTGGCCAGATTTGCCAGACAATACACTCACTGAGCGGCCTCTATAGCATCACCCGTGGCCCCTCGTAATTCGCGCCAACAGCGCCAAATCCTCCCTCGGTGCCACGTGGCGTCTGAAAAACGTTGAATCAATCGTCATGGCAACGAGTGGCGAGAGGTAAGAGGGGTTACTGACGTGGCAGGCGTTGGTGGCGTCATTTGTTAACGTGGCCGGGCCAGGCCGGGCTATGATGGGCCACCGCGCGCCAGCCGCTGCAAAACCGCCACTTTCCCAACGGTCCCATATTCGTGCCTCGTGGGCCAGCCGCGACGCACGACAGGCACAAAAGTTGGGCGAGCTGAGATTGTGCCGGCCGGTGCCTCGGAATGGCCGCCGCTCTTCGTTTGGTATGGCTGTGAAATGACGTGTTTAAGTCTTGGACGATGAAAATTTAGAAGCTCTATTAGTAATTGAAACGGCACAAAAACATTCTTTTTGGTATTCTTTTAATCAAACGTCATGCAAGGACGTCTTTGATTTCAAGTCGACCTCCTTCCCCAACCCCCGTTTTCAATCCCGTGAAGCCAGCTGAGTTACTCTGCGGCGCTCCGAGGCTCCTCCTCTCCATCGCCGAAATCTCCATCCCAACCGCTACTCCCTCCCCACCGCCGTTGCCTCTTTCACAAGTTGCGCTATCCGCTGACCACGGCAGTAGCAACGCCGTTATCAGATGATTCCGGAGAACACTTAGAAGCGCGAATGGGAGTAAAAAGGAAGGGAAGCCGTCGCTGCAACAGCCGCCACTAATTCCACCTCGCTGATAGGTGTTAGTTGAAGAGCCACTTGTGGGGTTGGAGCGCTGGCGTGAGCCTATAATTCTGCTTCAACTTGAAAGGCTTTCCGAGGGACAATTTCGCCGGTGTATTTCACTAAGTAGGCACCCATCACCGATTACTGGTTTATGCGTGCACGGGTTGCTTGGGGGGGGGGGGGGGGTTCAAAGTTGGGCGTGCATGCACAGCTGGGTTCCATGGGGCTACCGATAATGCCCGTTGTGCTGGTTCGAGATTTAATCGTGGAAGTGTCATGGCTCAATGCGTCCTGTTGGCTGTCATCCGTAATCAAGCGGTTTTGTTAGGGTTTGGTGTGTTACAGGGGTAGTAAGATGCCTACGACGAGGAATTAAACAGGAAGTCAAATGTTTGTCCGGTGGAACAAAACTTGCGACATTCTAGATTTAAATCATTAATGGACAAACGCAGGTAGTTCGCTTGTAGGAAGAGCAGGGAATTGAAGAATTGTCGGAATGAACAGAAGCGCGAATAGGCACGAAAACAATAACAAGGCGCTGCCGCCGCTGTGGCCACCGCAGGTTCCAGCTCATCGAGTATCTGCGAATCCCTGTCGCATTCAAATTCAAAATGATTTCTCAGCATACTACAATGTTGATGGTGTCCCTAGCAAGAAATCTGTCACTACAGCTGAAACAGCAACTTTACCGCTTGAAACGCCGACGCGAGCCAATATTACCCGCTCAGTCTAAGACCTTTCAGAACGATATTTTCTAGGGCTTGTTTCGCTTCTAAGCACGCGCGCACCACTGGTTGTCAGCGTGCATGGGTTTAGGGGGCCGGGGGGCGAGGCGTTACCGCTCAGCTATAAGCACCCTGCACCGGAAAGAGGCCGCAGGGTGCGCCGCACTTTTCCTAAGAAACCAGCCTGTAGCGCCCGCTAGGGCATTGATAAAGATGTGGTGATTTCTCGCCCAGTTACCCTCGACTAAGTCTAGGGTACCCATTTTCTTGGTGTGGTGTGCCCAACTTATGCTTCATATCCTATTGGCTACACGTTCAGTAATCAATATCAATTAGTGTATGTACTTTACGCCTCCAATTTTGCTGAGGTTATGATGTTGTTTGTGTAAAAGTTCCTTCCTCAAGAGTAAACACAGGCACTTGCAGCGCGTTTATTGATTTAGGTACGCTAAGGGCCCCGAAGGGCAAGGGCACCAGGGAGCATGTTTAAGTAAACAAATTATTTAATACCTATATACGTTTTTCCAAGAGAACAATAAATAACTAGTCATTGTAAACACTCGACATGACCAATACGTACGCACCGCCACCGCTTGTTTATCTGATTGTTTTATGTGCAGAACCGAGCCTAATCATTCCTGGAAGCTTTCATGAAAATTAGCCTTAATGAGACATTCAAGCAAACCTCCGCAGTGCGACTATTGCACTAACAGCCGCGTGGAGTAGACTTGAAAGCAGCGCAGACTCACGTGGTTAACAAACGAACTGCTTTCAGCTTGTAACGTTTAGCAGCTGGGGATTGGAGTGAATAGGGTTATTTGTTTTGAAACCGAAAGGCGTTCAAAACTAGCTTCATCAGACGCCCATTTCTAGTGGATTTGCCGGTTTGTTTAGTGAAATATAAATCGACATTTGAGATTAATGCCTAAATAGAATAAGCAGAATTTGAATATTACAGGGCATGCACGTCTCAAGCTCAAGATAAACCTGACCTCCGCATGTTCAACAAATTCTGTAGCAGCCCGTCAAAACCGCTGGCAATCAGGATAATTCACCTTGCGGGGGCGCCGTCAGCCTGTTTTATTCCGAGAGTCGGCAAGCAGGTTGTGGAAATGTATGATAATCGTTTCACTGCTTCCTCCAAGTATTTTAGAACTACCGTTGCGCGGTAACATTCCAGGGCCATAAATGCTTCCCACTGCACTAAGAAATGTGGGGAGTAGTTGAAGAATCAAACAGCGTTCCTATTCCTGCCAGGGTCGTTTGACACCGTCCGCACCACGCGTGGCGTTAGATGGCGTGTTCACTCTACTAGGAAACCAGAATAAAACTGCTGGCGAACTCTCCCCACTCTTGATGGAGTAAGCGGCGGTTGTACCCCTTTCGCGAGAGAGAATAGAACAGCGTACCGACTCGTCTCGCATCCATGGAGTTCGTTTATCCTCCGCGAGAGAGAATAAAACAGTATAGGCGCTAAGGTACATTTGACCTTGAACGCACATTACGAATTGCTTGTTGAGTTTTAGAGAGCAGGCACCTTGTTTGAGCGTATAAATGTTCTTTTTTTGCGGTTACCTAAAATATCAGGATATGCAAATCAAACAAGAATATTTTAGGGCTATCGGGGTGTTTGACATTCTCATGATTGTAGTGATGGGCCAATATAATGGAGATTTTCATATATTTTGCATCCTCTCGCCAACTCTCTGCCTTTCCAATTGTTTACCGTTTTCTCTTCCAGCGAAAGCAACATGTAATAGTACACGCACCCATTTCAGCCGGCTTAATTTGCAAGGAGCTCCACGTTTTTATTTCTCTTCGTTTCCAATCGGAACCCTTCAAGTATTTTGGTTTTGAGGAGGCCGAAACACCCAAATAAAACTTGATGATAATTGTTTCCAAACTATTCCCAACTTGGGAATAGTTTGGTTGGTACGTGAGCCATGCGCAATCTATAATTCAATCCCTAGCTTTCGTTTGTACTCACGATCGTCCCACGCTGCAAACCTAGAGTTAATATTTGCAGTGAGTGTATCTAAAAAACATGTATAGACAACGGGCTGCTATTAAAAGCATGAACGAAGTTTGCGACACGCTTAAGGAGTCATGGGCGGGGCAAAATCCACATTGATTTTGCTCATATAGTACAAGGAACTTCGTGCACAAACAATTCTTAGATGATTTATTGGTTTTAAAGTTGAATAAACCCCTCATCTCTATTCTTCGCAGATTGAGTCTTTGCCTGAAGCACGTGCCTTGCTTCTACTCTGAAATCCCGCAATACAGGGTTGTTCAAACGCCCCTCCCACACCATTGCAATCGTGCTTGGAGTTCTAACCGCATCTGCATTTGTCAGCTCGCTGCGGCGGCGCTATTGCCTCTCCATAACTCTTTTTGTTATGTCCCAGTATTTTCATTATCTCGCGGTAATTCCTAACCCATGCATCCACTTTGGCGCCTACATGATGCTGCACTGGTTGTTCCACTGCAAGGTAGAAGTGCATGAAATGTATTTTGTTAGAATTCTGGTTCATATAATAGACTTCTTTTTCCGAATATAGGTAACGCATATGTGTGTATTATATTTGCTTTACAGAGCTTTCCTCTTACCAACGCGCAAGGCGTGTAGCCAACAATTAGGTTGAAAACTTGCTCATTGGTACTTCTCAAAAGTACGAAGTCCCTTGCATATATAGTTGGGTTTTGTTGGTGCTCATACAAATCTCCAGAAACATTTTCAGAATTAGCTCTTACAAAACGGGTAAAAGGGCAAACGGAAACATTGATGTTACTCTGCTCACATACCGAAAATGCTATTGCGTGCTACCAGCGCCCATTCCGAAGTAGTGATTTTCGAGCGTTGACACTAAATACATTCTAGTAATGGCGTAGAAATGCATTCTGGCTGTATTTAATATTATAGCCATTTGATAGAAAAATTCGGCCTGTTGTGTGCTTGCTTCGGTGCAAAAGTCATAAAAAAAGGCACTGTTTATCCCGCCGTGCCACGTGATGATCTGCCCTCTCTCCCAATTTCGCCCCTCACGTTCTTCCTCCTTCCCTCTCCACTCATAAGATGACTACAAAAACGTTAATTTGACTCAAATATTATTCCTTACGGTCGCATGGATCGAGCGCCATCATATGGAGCAGTGCACTTCTTTTTGTTGGCTTTTCGAACAGCCTTCTTTTTTGCTAACAAAAAAAACAATTCAACTCGTATTCCTAATGAATGAGCGAGTTACTTTTCTGAGTTAGAGGCCAAAAAAGGCCATCCGCTTTTGAACTGCCCCAAAGCGAAAATGTGAAACTTCTTTGGACAGCGATTCCAACTCGTGCGTTACACACAATCTAGTTCACAGCGGCCCTGCCCACCGGGTGCGAGTATAAAACGGCAGTTGTAGTAATTTTCCAACATCTCTTTGTGATTTATATACCCCCTTTTATGAGGTTTAAAGCGCCGAGGCCATCTATACGGCTGCGGAGTAATTTGGACCATCTGGGGATCTTTAGTGTCCGCCCAACTCTCGAACACACTGAGTTTTCCCCTACTCACCATCACCAGAAAAGATGGCCGCCGTGACCGGGAATTCAACCCGGGTCCTTGGGCCTTGCAGCACAGCGCCTTAGGAACTGAAGCATACGGGTGATTGATTATACACCTTAAGTTGCTTGAGAGTATAACACAGTTGTGTTGAAAACAAACATAGGACTTTTTTCCGCCGCAGCTTCGCGAAATGGCTGTGATGGTTTAGAATCTACGACATAATATTTCGCTACACTACTGTGACTAATGGTTCTCTGATTCCTGATCAGTTAAACCTTCCCATTTGTATGATCGCTTGAGCATAGCAACGTCATTCAATTTGTTTCTGGGGACTTTCAATAAAACACGATCTCCAGCCGTATTATGCGGGAGCGAGAGGAGACTTCTCTTGTGGCAAAACTGCCTCATAACCGTAAGCCGCCCGCAGGAGCCCATTTACGGACAAAAGGTGGGAAGCTCTGTGTACAAGGGAATGCTGAATTACCGGATAATTATAACTGAAGAATAAATCTATATGTTATGGCAATTGAATTATTAACACAAAGAGCATTGCTGGATGATATGTGCCAGTTCCACTGCGACTTTCAGAAGAGGTTTGGGCAACGGTTTCATGTTATTTGTTATTGAAGTGTGTCTGATGTTTATCAACGGCAGCTCAGCAATTTTATTGTCCATCTAGATCTGAAAATGGTGTTCTTCACTTTGTATGACCGACGGACGGTCGATGCTGAGGTCGAAGGAGCCGACAGTTTCCCTTTCCTGATACCTACAGCGTTATTTTGCACTTCACATTTCTCCGCGGTATGTATAAACTGACCACATTGGCAGTTACAGCTGCGCACTTGTTAGCCATGTCCCATAGGGCAGAGACCCAAACTAAGCGAGCATTTCTGTTCGCGTACCTCCTCCTAGCTGGAAACTCATGGGTTTTTTCACAAAAAAACAACCCGCCTCACAAAGGGGCCTAACACCAGACTTCCCCAAGCCCAGTCGAAAAAGACAAGAAATATTTCTGTAGTTTGTCGTATTTTCGCGTATGGTAGTGTCGTCTAGTCGTATTCGTGTCCTGTCGTGCTTCTGGTGTTTTGTTGTGTGTCATATTCCTGTCCTGATTGTGATGTTCAGTCGTGCGAAATTCCTATCTTGTGATCCTGATGTTCCATCAGCACTTGCACAAGCTTTGAATGTTACTGCCCATGTGAAGAGTAGCGTAAATGGCAGTTCTGTTGTGACTACAGAATTGTTTGTCGTTGAGAAAATCGACCTTGTCGTTACGACGGAAATGTGTGTCATTGCAACAGAATTTCTGTTGTCCCAACAAAATTCTTGTTAGGTTTTTGCGGTATCCATGCTGTGGTTTCGGGCTGGGAGGGCCATGCATGAAATATTGCGTATTCAGCTGGTTGTTGTCCACAAAAACGATACTAGTTGTGACGGTGTGCACAAATATTATTGTGGCTTTTCAATTGCGGCATGACAGTGCAACTTAAGAAGACATGCGAATAAAAATTCAAAGAAGATGAGCGCTGACTTTCCATGTACCTTTGTATGACCAAGCTCCTGCTCAGGTAAGAAGTGCTTTCTCAGGTAAGAAGTGCTTTTTGCGGCAGCCTGCTCCTAGTGAGTCTTTTTCCCATCTCCCTACCGACTAGAACGCACGCTCTGTGAGCAGGTTTTATACCAGCAATTACTGTCTTTGAGCAGAATCGAGGCACTCTCCGCTGGTTCACGAAGGAAACTGGTTGAAACATCCGTCTAAAACAAGAATCGTTCCTTACGACTACTGTAGTAGCCGACACCTCTCCGTCCATTACAGCTTAACAGTCGGCAAAAACCACAAAGAGAGGATTCTCGCAGGGTTGGATCTCGCCCACTTCATTCGCTCAAGGAATACCTAGTTAGAGCACACTGCTTGTTTGTGTACTATGTTCAAGTCGGTGTTCTTCCGAATCGGTAGTTCGGGATAATTTGAAAGGGAGACAAATGTCGGCACCAAATTCCAACAGTAGTTAGCTTGACAGTTGGATTGTAGCGGCTTTGCTCGAAGGAGAAGCACTAGCATAGGCTTTGGAACAGAAAACAATAAGCAAAGCTGCATTGTTGCTTAGCGTTGGCTTGAACTGGTTGCCACTGGGCTACGTGCTTGAATTTAATACTCACGTGCATAAAGTTCTTATATTTGCTGCCAACTTGATATAGCTCTCCTGGAGACTTGATATCTTTTAAATTTATTTCTTTATACTACATATTGTACAGCACCACTTCTAGCTGGCGTAGCCACACGCAATGGCGGGTAACATTTCAGGTTCAATAACTGCGGGAGCACCTTTTGCTTCGACAAGCCAAGATTTGCTGTAAGGAAATGTGTGAGTCCGTAAGACAACTTCAATTATATTTTTGTAGTGAAGCCTTTTACTAGAAATAAGAAAATTTAGCAAACACGTCTTGTGTGAGAACTGACCTTTCTCAAAATGAAGTGGAATTATTGTCGCCGCTTAAGCATTGTTGGTTGAGCTCTTCAGGTATTTCGAATATAAAAGTATTTCTTAACGGTAGCATTAAATTTCAGTCTTAAACGTTGGTTTTTCTATCTGGTCATCCAGGAAACACTGTAGCCATAGCCTGAATACCATTCCATAAAATCTCACCAGGCTATACCAACATCGATCAGTGAGGTTTTTCAACATTAGTATCATATCAGAAAGCTCTCGGCATTTTTACATTTAAGTAGGGATATAAACTTTTCTTCATCTAAGGTGAAAGCAAACCAATACCTATAGACGTATTGGTGTACTCAAAGTGGAATGTGGATGAAAACACATCATTGTATAGTGTATAGATCGCGAAGGCTCAAAAGTTACAGGCGTTACGGCAAACGTCAACACAAATAGGAATCTTGTTCTAGAATCTGCTGGATTCCTATGCGATTATATTGGCAGAACTTTACACAAACCTGTAGAAATCCTTGATGTCGACAGGTTGTTGCCTTGGTTTGTAACAAATTACACCAAATGTATTGCAAATAGCATGGCATTACAAGGAACCTGTAGAATTACGTCAGTTTTTACGTCGATAGAAGCTATATGATTCATCAGAAGATCCAAGAGCAATAAATCGTTATTGTTGAAATATTACCACCTGCGTTCCGTGACGCTACATAGCCCTGCAGCTTGAGTGTATAATTTTGCATGATTTCACGGAAAATCTCGCAGTGTGCCCCCTTTAGGGATTATGGAAATCTCGCATATATGCGGGAATTGTGTACAGTATGCAATATCACAAGTTTGGTTTTCTGACGCTTTTTTATTTTACGCTCTCTACGGAAACTTATTTTCCTATATAATATTCTTTATGGTAATTTGGGTAGCTGTACAATTTGTGGTGATGCACGTTGACGTATTGAAAGGATATCGCAAACATTTTAAGCACAGTGGCAATATTTAGCGCCAGAAAAGGAATAACGGGTTCGTGCCAAATATGAAACCATTATGCACGCGAGTTTTATATATAAGCAATGAGTTGAGAGACGGACTATCAGGACAACAGCTGGAAACGCCGGAGCCTTGCGTGTTGTTTCTTGTTGTTCCTAAAGCTTTACTAGTAGAAGTATTTCGGATAACGCCGGTACGTTCTAACCGCTAAGCTTTTTACGGTTGGGATTTCGCGGTGACGTTGTCGTCGCACCAATACTTAAGAGACTAGTTTAACGCTTCAGGCATAATGATTCAGGCACAATTCAGGCAGTGCACGAAGAAGCAGTGTGCTCCACCCTCGTAGCCATTCTCGGGCATCATTCATGCTCCTAATAAAACGATTTTTATAGAAAAGGCTGTTCACGGAGGTTAAGAACTTTCAGAAAGTAGCGATGTTGCATAGTGACGTTCGCCTCAATGTAGACAAAGCATTCCATTCATAGTTTTGCCTCGATGAAAACAATGCAGCCTGTAATAAAAATTTATCTAACACCAACAACAATGCGAAATTCACAACTAAACTAAGCAACCTGACAGAACTCGAACTGTTTTTATAAAACTTTCTAAAGAAAAGACCTGGCAGTCGTTCAGCCTTTCATATCAAAACATTGCGTTGTCCTGAACAATGTTTCTGGGCTGGAAAAGCACCCAGTGTCGAAACATGCTTGCTGCTCACCCTTAAGGTTGATACTGGCGTCTCAATGATGAGAAACGACGTCTGCGACGGGAACTTATAAGTAAGGTTTCGAAGAGTTCCAACCTATTTTGTGATATTGTCGTATATAAGGATACACTAGGAAGCGTGGTTGTCTAGAATTACGGCCCCGCCTCAGGGCGTGCCGCAAATTTTTTTTTCTGGTATTAGGCATGCATTTGTCGGTAATGCGATATTGAAATATTTCAGGGGCCTTACAATTGTTTTCTTTAACCGTCCCCGGTACTTTCCTTGGAATTCTAGGGAAAAAATGTTAGCATGATATTTTCTGGCGATTCACTACAATTAGCGTCACAGCACCCAACAATTTGGCCGAGCTGGCTTCTTATTGCTAAGCCGCCAACATGGTCGCCTACCAACTATTTTGGAAATTGTATCACAAAGAGTTCACGTGGCGACTTTTTCACTCCCCCACTGTAATTGTTGGACGGCTCGATCTTTCTTGGAAAGTTAAGCGCGGAAAATCTCATTCGTTATTGTTTGCACACTCATTCATTCCACCCAGCCTTTATAAGATGGAAATACCTAGCACAGCTCAAGGCAACCTAATCTGAAATAACAAATTTCAGGACCTTATAAAATAAATGGACCTAATTTTTTAGCTTCTCTAGTATTGTGCTTCTTTTTCCACTGCTTTTTATTATCACTGAGAGCACTGCTTTAGGCTTCAGAGGTTATCAGAAATGGCCAACATGATAAAAACGCTCTAGGTACAACAGAACTCCCGATATTAACTTTGCTTCGTCGAAGGTAAAAGGAAGAATGTACCATTGATATAATAATGTACTGCGAATTGTTTCTTGATAAACACGGTATTGTACTGCCCGCCAAAGCACACAAACCTAAATGCACTGGAAAGGGTTTTACAAAAAGCATTGTATTTCTGTATTGTCCTAAGCTACAACAATGGGTATTTATGAGGCCTTTTTGATAAACCCGGTGCGCTCTTTATGTAAGCGCGAACTACCACTGGCGCCTTTTTTCCGGCGAGGCTGCAATCTTTCTAATCTTTCTAATCTTTCCGTACTAAGTGCCTCGATTCCGGCCGTAAACCTTGTCTCAAGGGTGAGCCTGAAAACTCTGTGCGCTCGACCCTACTCTTGCGTGTTTTTGCTTTCATGAGAACTTTGAGGCTATTCCCTCCTCCTTTTTCGCTTTCCATTAAAAGTCTTTCGTACATTAATTAATTATTTAATATTTTAATCACTTATTTAGGTAATTAAATATTTATTCGTTCGTTCGTTCGTTCGTTCATTCATTTATTTATTCATACATTCATTCATTCATTCATTCCTTCATACATCCATTCATTCATTCATTCAATCACACGTCAATCACCATTCATTGAAGCGTTTTAGACAACAATGTCTGTTTACAATAGCTACACCTTTGAGACAAAAGCGCTGTTGCACAAGAGGATGCCCGCTGTTTTGTTTTCGGCAGATCTTTCGATGGACGCATTTGCTGCATAAAAAGGAACGGAGTTTTCAAGCACTAAATAACCTTAGAAAAAGAATGGTGCTCAAGCCTATTAAAATATACAAGCTGACAAATATCCGGGATATTGTATCAGTTTCTTATAGAGTGAAGATATGATTATCATTCTCCTTGAGATGTGTAGGAATAGCGTTGGCGAGGAGTGTTCTGAGATTTTGTGGACGCGTCCAAAGATGCATGCGTACTGTTTGGTTCCCATGTCTCAATGCGCGCCCTCAACGCCAAAGGACATATACTACGTGCATTCAAAACGAACCTTGTATTGCAGTGGTCGACCTTGTTGGGTGAAAGACGTGCATGGCGCAGTGCCAATTCAACTATCACGATACGGCAGCCCACCCCGTGGATTGTTGTGTCCGTTCGGATATGGTCTTCTGCGTGGCGCTCCGCACGCGTGGTGTGCCGTTACTGAGAAATCGAATGTTTCAGAGGCAGAGCGTGTTCTTGCTTAAGTAAACAGCGAATTGGAAAACAGGCAACAGAGAATGTTAGATTCTCGCATAAATTTGAATACCCCCAACCGCACAAGCTTTACCGGTGATCTGTTGCAAAACCGCTTTATAAAAGCCGAGTGCAGCCGGCGTTTTGCCATGGCGTAAGTTAAAGGCTCTGCCGACCGTTGCTGGAATTGTATGTATGTATGTATGTATGTATGTATGTATGTATGTATGTATGTATGTATGTATGTATGTATGTATGTATGTATGTATGTATGTATGTATGTATGTATGTATGTATGTATGTATGTATGTATGTATGTATGTATGTATGTATGTATGTATGTATGTATGTATGTATGTATGTATGTATGTATGAATTCAAAGCTCTGAATTGCTGTGTTCAGTTCTGGTCTCTGGATCAGATATTTTGTTGTTTAAAAGTGCGTATAATAGTCACTCGCATCGCGCTACCTTTGATAAAACAATCAAACCCGCTCATAACGAACTCGAAAGTGCCGCAAAAACTGGTCCTTATATCAGTAGTTCGTTGTATATGGACTCGCCGTTTAAAACGCGCGGAAATTAGCGTACATGTCGAACAACCACTTCGGTGACAAGACTTTCGCTTCATGAAGGGACGCCCATGCTTGCATACGAACGAACTAAACTGTGTTTGTGTCGAACCTGCCGCATCCGGCTCAATGCCCGCGAAGACATTCTCTGGTACGTCTTGAAAACCTCCACTCGCCGCAGTGGCTTCCGTAGTCATCAGCCACGACAGGCTGATCCTTCCGGTGGCGGCGTCGCTTCGGCCGGAGAAGAGCAAAGTTGGAAAGTTTGAACGCCATCATGATTTGTTATCAGCAAATGTGGAAACGAAGTATCTCGTGAACCGGGATCTCTAGATTGTAGCTAAGTAATCCACTGGCGCTTTTTGCAGCGTGCGAGGCCGGTGTCACGTCGGCTCGGACGCCGTGCAGGTCGACACCGGTGATAGCAACGCTTGAGCGGCAGTTTATACGGATTGCCGCATAAGGTTCATTTGGCTTTCTTGAATATGCTTCAGTTTCTAAATTGTTCACACTTAATTACGTTGACGACGGCGTACAAATTAGGGCTGCTAATTACCGCCAGTTCACCGCAGGGCTTCATGCTCACACATTTTTTTGTTACTCACTGCCAGTCTGCCTCTGGAGCAATGTCCTGGAAAGTGAGTGACATGGGCTGTACGGTGCTCGCCGATCTGGGATATCTTCCTCACAATTAAATGGAAGCTGTGAAGGTACCAGCACGCGGTCTCTCTCATGTTTTAGGGACTGTTTAGATTTTTTTTTGTTTTGTTTGCACCATATTTTTACCGTGACCATGTCGGAAGTGTTCGTTATAAAAATAGGACGTTTAGAAACGTTTTTGGTATGTATGAACGCAGTTTCAAGGGGTAGCATAGGAAAGCCGTACGTGCAACGAAATATGGTCATTATAACCGATATATCATTATATCTGGGATCATTATAACTGGGTTGGAGAGTATCGGAAAGGTAATTATGCAATACTGTGCAATACAATGGAACCCAAAGCAACTTATGGTATACGCCGTCCTTGTATTTTTCTGTATGGTATTATTTCTAATAAGGGATAATTACGCATAACATATAATAATGTACAATGCTCGAGGGTGTGGCTGGATACCGTGGCAGAAAACCCGTAATTTCGCGACCACAACAAGAAGCTTTTGTGCATGAGATCGTCTATAAACTCGTGTGCCTCCACCGGTTCTCTAGCTCCTGGCGTCGATATTTTTTCAGGAAAAGCCAAGCGTATGACCTGCTTTGGCGGAACTTGGTGCCATTACAAAAATAAATCTTGTCCTGCGGTATACATAAAATTAGCTGAATAAAGCGAAGTTGCACGTTTGCAACCCTCTTCCTTAGGAAGATAGGAAATGAGAGGTGTTGAGTGCTTGAGGCATTCAATCAGCCATTATATTGAAAGGGAATGAGTGCCGCAGGCTGTTGTGTTTTTTAATAGTCCTCTGTTCCAACCACGTTTATGATGTTACCAATTTCAAGATATTTTCTTGACTTCTTTCCTTTTTTTATTGCCGTCAGTGGCTTCTAGCCTTACAGTAGGGAGAATATGCAACATATAAATACCCCTACTAGTTACATTGACAAAAAAGACAAAATCTTTCAACAGGCTGAGAGGCAATTCAGAGATAGGATCACTCACACAACGAGAGGAACGAGTAAAACGAAAAAAATATGTGCAATGCTCGTCAAATTACTCAACTGATGCCTATCAGCCTTATCTGTCTTATCAACTGGCACTTAACAGCTTCAACCTGTAAGGAATATGCGTGAGCTTCAAATGCTTTACAAAAAAAGGATACGCCGTTTACCAGGCTTCTGCCGGACATACAAGACTACGAACGACAAGAAGACAAAAAGAAAAGAAATATAAAAGCTATCCTCTAATGGCAAGCTGCCACCTTGCTAAATTTCTGGCTGCTGCCATTGTTTCAGTTCATGCATTTGTACGCGCTCTGGGAATATTAAAGAATTACTGTTATTTGAATCCTGTATGCAATATTGTTCGTCTCTTTGTTTTTGGCAATATCAATGTATTGGGCTTTTTAATTGCAGCTTTTTTCGAAAACATCTTAAGTCCCTGCTCAAAGAATCTTTCTTTGAGTAATTTTGTTGCAGTGTAATAAACTTTCTGATACATTTCTTACAATGTATTCCAAACAAACCAAACTAGCAACAGTACAACTGGCATACAATGAGGACGTCATCGCTTGAGCTACAACACACGGTGCCTTATTCGCCATGGAGTATCGAGGCAAAGTGCTTGCATAAAACTTATGACTTAAACATTCTCTCCGTTAGATTAGAGGCATCACTGGGCAGAAGGAGTCGTTTTTGTTGCTTGCCTTCGAACATAATCATTTCGTAACACAAATCTTGAAAGGAGAGAAGCACGGAGCCGACAGGTTCCTGAACAGATGCCAGACGTGAGTGCTGGTACTTAACATCGCGAAATACTTGTGTACAGAAATGTTAAATTTCCCAAACAAGTTGTTCCGCACGGGATATTGCAGTTAAGGAACGATATAACATGACAGTGAAACCTGCACTAGTGAAAAGAAATTGTTCGTTCGTATGGTAGTTTTATGGCAATTTTGTTTCACCTAGCACAGCGTGCCGTAGGCGATAATTGTCTACACGTAAACACTGCACTTTGTATTTCGGTTGTAAGCATGTAGTTATGTGACACTGCAAGCAATCCACAATCAAGTCATGCCTTTGAGGAATAAGGTAGATTACACCTGTAAGCGACACGCACGCCTTCCCCAGAGTCAACGAGTCCGATTGCGTACACGCGACTTGATAAGAGAGAGTATATATAGTGGCACCCACAACGGTTCGCAATCTTTTCCCCATTGGTGAGGTCCGATATAGAGAAGCTGGAGAAAGTATGGGGCAGGCACTTTTGCTGTCCTTACTGCTGTTTGGTGCTGCTTTGGCCACTCAAAAAGGTGAGACGCTTTTTTGAACATTATAATATGATCAGAGCCTTCAAACTTTTCTTTGCTTAAAAAGGTTAATAGCTGTCGCACGAATGCGCAGCCATCCGTATAACAGCGGGAATGCATGCGCTGTAGACTAAGCTAAATCTCTGTATTCTAGCAACCGAATAACCTGAAATGAACCGTCTTTACATTGGCCCAAGTTCAAAAAAGGTCGCACTCCTTTAGGTTTGTCGCCTGCGAAAACCAGCAGGTTATGTGGATGCCGGAATGCAAATCTAAAACAATGCTTACGTTACCATTTTTTGTGGGCAGAGAAATGCGGTCGTCCTGCCGTCCAGCCCATGCTGGAACCCGGGGACCGAGTTTTCGGAGGCCAGGTCGCCATTCCTCACAGCTGGCCATGGATGGCTGGCTTGTACTACAGTAATGGTTTCGATTTCTGCGGGGGTGTTTTGATCAGTGACCGACATGTCCTTACGGCTGCCCACTGCTTCTGGTGAGTTGCACCTTCCTGCAGTTAAGTACATATCGACTCCTTTAGTGGAGCCGGGACTAATACTACTTGGCCAAAATTATTGCAACGCAAATATTATTTGTTCTGTGATCAGCGTCCTCACCCTAAACTCGCACGATGGCCTTATGTTTGGGTTTATCACCTGTCACCGAGACTGGTGACACTTTCAAGACGATGGATATACTTTGCTGTCTTCGACACAACCTAACTGTGTGTCTGAATAAAGAACAGTATCCATGGTAAAATACCTTTTTCGGTTTACTACATGACGAAGCTTTCTTTGTGGGGATGATTAATCACTGGTATACACCATGAAAATACTTCCAGTAATTGAAAAACCAGTTGGCTTACGTCCGCTTTATCTTCAGAAACATTGTTGTGTGAAACTGCTTTTGAACATCGTGGTTCCGTTTATACGCAATAGGCTGCACAGTAGCTTTTCTAAAACGAGAAGCGCCAAATACGAACCGTAGGACACGTGTGGTGCTTACCTAGATACCTGACTGATATAATAAAATGGCAAAGGCAGATATTTGTAGTTTAGAAATTAAGAGCTCCAGAGTTGAACTGCTCTGACAAAAAAACCAGTCCCTCTCCAAAATAAAACAGAGGCGCACGAAAAGCTTCTCACTAGTCAGCATAAACCGAAACAAAGCTCAGATGCCCATCAACTCCGACCCAAAGCCTGACCCGACACAGACCGAACCCAACGTCTTTCACTGGCTGAGCTTGACCTTATCACGAAAGAAAACAGTACCGAACACGAACCAGATGAAGAGTCACCTCTAATCACACCAGGAATTACTTCATCACATACACATTCACCTCCACTGGCATGCCTGTCCTCAGCAACTTTCAAATCGATGGCTCATCTCTCGGCATGCGCCGCAGCTTACCAACGGCGGTGTCCTTGTAAACCTCGCTGCGGTAAATGAGTCTCCGGTCTCCGGTCATGAGTCTCCGGTGCACCCATTTCAACTCAGCCAACCAAGTCCTGGCGTGAAGTAAGGCCTGGAAACGGCAGCGTCCGTGGGAACGACACTGCGCAAGATCACCTTCAAGAGCTTTGCGTTTGAAAACCGTGTCCGAATTGCCCTATCGGAAGAAGTCGCTCTCGTAACGCGAGTGACCCAGGTTCAATTGTGACCATTGGAACTGTGTTTTTTTCTTGGTGTGCTTGGTTTTTCACAACACCATTACAAGCCTAAACCACGCAGTCAATGCAATACAACCTTTCTTGAGTATACAACCAAGCGCTAGAGCAATTACAGAGGATGTGAGAAAGGACCGGTGTAGAAGGTATCTAAGAATGTGCACTTTTATGTTTGTTATACCTTCCAACGTTCCGTATGGGCAGTTTCTACAAAATCACTGTTGTGGTTGTCCTGCGAAAATTCGTTTTTTTTTCTGCATTGCTGAATTCAGTGTACTTTGGGGAGACGTGTTTGTAAAAGTAAGGTATCGGCGTTCCCACTGCAATAACAAGCTGGGTGAAATAGTCTATACTTTGTGTAGCCGTTGATATTCAAAGGGAAAGAGGTGATTTTAGGAGGACTCGCTATCAGTAGCACTGTGAAGACGTTGCGCACCTAACCTTTTTGACTCGTTCCAACTTCCTTACAACACTATGTAACCGTTCGTCAGCAGCCGACGAGTCAAGATACCGTTGTATGGACTTTCTTCTGTCGCGATACCCTTGTTATCTAACTTCATCTGTAGCCCTTCAGTATGATGCACCTTAGGCGCACTTGTAGCTCCTTTGCTAAGGACGCCGGAATTTCTAATAACCTAACCGTTTTGAGTTATCATGTGTGAAGCGCATTCCAGTGAATTCTACACGCCTTTGGCGAAGCCTTCATATGCCACCAGTCCGCAGGACTGCGAAATTGCGGTTCATTCGCCGTGATGGGGAAAAAGTTGCTGGCTTTTCTGCCACGCACAATGCACGTTTTGTTAGTCCAAAGCTGTCGTTTGCGGAGTCAGACGAAGAACTAATACTATCCCCTTGTTTATAACGTGATCACTGGTTCATTGTGGTAGAATGACGTCACACTGCTTCTCCTTTACCGTTTCCGAACCGGCTTGGGTTAAAAAATAATTCAATACACTTATCCAAAAACACAGGGGATTGAGACTGACTGGAAGCCCCCCATTTCTTAACGCTGTTGGAGACCGAACGCCGTAGTTGCAGGGAAATCAGTGCTTCAACCATTCTTTATCATTCAAAGCCAGTGCCAGCATGTGAACTTCACGAGCAAATAAAAAAGCAACCTTGAAGAACGCACTACATCAGCCTTAACACTGAAGGAAATATCAGCGACAAAAAGGAATTTTATCACCTCTCACAACTTGCTGGCACTTGCTTTTTTATAGAATGGAATTAAACTATCGTACCTTATGCAGGCAATACCTAGGGTATCTTTACTGCAAAGGTGAACTCTATGGCTTCTGCAACGCGACCCCATGCTTCGTCACAAACAAACAGGCCCTAGAGAAAACACCCATGAGACATGTCGCGGATATGATTTTCATGAAACAGTGCACTAATTGAATGAGTCACTTTCTCAGGCCAATATTTTCTTCTTAAGGCGAATCTCTGATACGAAGGCTGATAGAAAAGCGTTTATAAACACGAAGCCGTATCACAAAAACTTAGGACGCAGTTTGCCAAATTTCCGAGAATTGTCGAGTAATGTGCTAGCATCCTTATGCTGTCTTTTGTACATTGTCTGTGTTTTTACAGACAGGCTTGGGTATGAGTAGAGGAATACGTGGATTACTTTACTGTTTTCACGTTCTGTCTGTTTATTTTCTCCGATTGCGTAAATATCCCCCACTTTAACACTATGTACTTTTCCGCAGATGGAAGGCGTTGTGCAGAATTGCCAATTCTTCGCGATTTCTATCATTGCTATTTGCAACGTTCTTTCCCACCTTTCTTTTTAGTTTTGTGTTCGTGTTTTCGCGCCCAATTCTATAATGGGTATTTTCATTTTCGTCAGTTTTTATCTAAAGATACATTATTTTTTATAATTTTCTCTTTGGATTTTAAAAATGCCCTGGGTCAACTCTCTCCATTACGCCATTATACCGATTGAAAGGCTTACTTCTTCAATTATGCATATTAGTGAAAATTCAGGGCGTTGGGAGGCGTGCTCCTTTTCCCTATTTTTATTCTCATTTTCAGTGTTACTTTCCGCGGGTATTTATTTTTGCGGTCGTGTTTTTGGACGCGATGCAAAGCATACAAATAATTGATTTTGCAAGTTCATTTTTGTGAAGTTTAGATGTTTTGTTTTTGTTCTTTTGTGGTTTTTAAATAATCCGTTTGCATCTTATGTAAGACGTATTTGTGACAATCAGCCATATTTTTACCTGGCGCTACGCCTGCTTCTCCTATTGGTTGATTTCAATTGTAAGTACCTAAAACCTACACTAAGTTTGCGAACAACAGTTCATTGTCTAATTTAAACCATCTTGACGGTGTAACAACATTTTACTGCCTTTAAGGCTTGCACAACTCAAAATAAATATTTTTGGAACAGAAGAATTACTGCTCTTTATAACAGCAAAGGGAAATGTTTGTAGAAATCTCGCAATGGCGATGTTTTATGGTGGCCATTAGAATATCAACTCTCTATTCTGTATTTCCAGTCCAGAAAGAGACACCGATTTCACTGTGCATCTGGGGTCTCACAAACGCGCCACAAGAGACCGAAGTGAATCTGTGCACAAGGTCAAAGAAGTCTGCGTTCACCCTCAGTATCCTTGCTACCGAGTGAGTTGCTCTGTGTTATACTTCCATATAGCGCCGAAAGATGAAATGAGGAGTTAAAACAATGGGGTGAAGTGACATACAAGCTGTAACGAGAAACAAATAAAAACGTTGCTGGTGTATTATTATGCGCAGGTAGAGCTTGCACTAATCGATACGAAATTATCTTAAAATTTGGAACAAAAACGTCTTTTGTAGGGCTTCACCTTAGGCCCTTTTATACAAAGCGGTTTTTCTGAATCTAGGAAGCGACATTTTGTCTCACCCGCCGCGGTTGCTCAAAAGCTAGGGGGTTGTGCTATTAAGCAAGAGGTCATGGGTTCGATTCCCGGCCGTGGCGGCCGCTTTCCTGATGGAGGCGAAAAGCAAAAAACGCCTGTGTGTACTAGATTTCAGTGCACGTTAAAGTTCCCCAGGTGGTCAAAATTAATCCGGAGCTCTGCACTACGGCACGCCTCATCGCCTGCGTTGCGTCGGCGCGTTAAAGCCTACAATCAATGAAACAAGACATTTCGTCTCTGTACGAGCACGTGTGTTTTCCGTGAATCCCTCGGTGCGCAATGACTAATACATTTATATGTACAATTAATCCTAGATGTAACGAAGTTCACAAGCGGTTCGGAATTTTTCGTTACATGCAGGTTTTGAGAGAAGGCTCGCAGGAATAAAACAGAAACAAAGCTAAAAGGATAGACATCAGTGAATGTGAACTCACCGTTCATTGATCTTTTCACAGTCAAAAACTGCGTGAGTTGCGCTTGCCGCTTTCGCACGAGCTTAGGAACCACGTCCCAGGCAACACAGGACCGTTCGGCCTAACTCAAGCCGATGTACTTTGGCCAGTGATTTTCCATCCGGCCTTTTTCCGGTAGACGTGTACGGCCCGTGTCCAAATGTGGGCCTTTTGGCCGTACACGGCCGTCTCTCCCATGGCTATCAAACGGCCATTCTCCGTCTGCGAGTCGACCGGCTTACGTTCATGCTCCCAAATTCCCGCCGTATGGCTCCGGCCATTCCAAAGTCACCCGTATGAGGCCGAAGTACGCCCACCGGAGGTCAGCCGAGATGCGGTCGTCGGACTCCAGGCGGACTAAAGCTGCCGGAAGTTCGGCCATACTACAGGCATTGGAGTCCAGCCACAGTACATTAACTGTACTGAGGCCGGTGGACGACGATTGCATGCAGCCGAAGCAGATGACTCAGTCAGGCTGTCATCAGCACAAACCCGCCATCTGGGAAGAACGTGTTGCTGGGCGCGTTGGAACATCTTGGTGAATAAACACGCACTTAGCGCGAAAAAATAACACATGCAGAAAGGACGGGACAAGCGCAAACTCCTAACTAACTTTTATTGGACAGTGCACACACATATAACTACACTTGTCTTCTGGTCGCTCATGCGCACTTTCTACAACCATAGCAATATGTATCGCAAGTGTAGCTGAGCTCAGCATCACACGCTTAAACTAATTTAAAACCCGCGCTTCGACATTAACAAGGCTTTGTTGTTGTCGCGAATAGAAGATAACACTTGTTTTTATATAGGCAGACATAAAATCACATCAAAAAACAGTGCAGGGCACAAAGTTGAGCCTAAAAATGCACAAGCTTAGCCTCTGGTATATTTCGTACGAAAAACGTAATGCAACTTTAGTTTTTGCCGCATTACTACCAGAAGAATTGCCGAAAAATTGCGGTTTTGCGCGCCCTTGCCTTTCTTTGGTGAAGAGTCCTTGACAAGGCACCAATTCCACTCCTGCGTAGTGACAGCTCGCTCGACGAGCTTGCAGGCTAGTTATTTTCGCTGAAGCAAGGCCATCTCACGTCGGATATTTTGCCGTGTCGATGTCTGCAATGCTCTCCATTTCTCGAGGGGGCGAATAGCTTCGAGCTGATGCTTCGACGAGGCCGGCGGGCGGTGCGCGGTAGCGCTGCCTGGAGAGGCTTAGCTCACCCGTCCGTGTGACACAGTCTTCTTGGGCAATAAATGGCATTCCTATAGCCGAAAAGGTTAGCTAGTAATGTCTCGTGGGTCTTAGCACCTTCCCGGTTCACATAATACCACTCATTACTACTTGACAAACGAAGTTCGTTGATTTAAAGCATATAATCACCAAGCGGATGAAAAACGCGTCTGCCCCGTTGGGCTCCCTAACGGCTTGTTCCTTACTGAAGGAAAATTACGCCCACCTCCCCTCGCAGGAACCCTGTGTAGATGCGACGCATCGTGGGTTTCCCTCGGCGTTTCCGTTGCGTTGATTCTCCCATCGCGTGAAACGTGCCATGAACGCGTACGATGCATTTCCGTCTACTACGGGGTTCCCGCATCCCGTGCACGTCGCTTTGCAGCCTCATCGTCGGTGGTGCTAGCAGTTCTGTTATTGGGCTGGCCGGTGCTTGTGGCGGTTGCGTCGACCATCGCGATAGCAGGCTTGTTAGTCTCCATTCAAAGCAGCGTTGGACATCGGAGCACCGGCGCTGGAACGACGGAGCCGAGCGGCGCAGGTACCGCGTTGTATACCGCCGCATAACAATGGAGGAAAGAAAAGTTTAGGAGGGAGCGTCACGTGACAATCGTGAAGCCTAGTCATAAAAAATAAATAGGAAAGACTGATGGGGGATGTTCTATTCACGTGACAGGCAAGCGGTAGTTCTTTGCGCCTCATGTGGCCCTTCGCCGACGCTGCGTGAGTGCGTCTATCCGTTTGGTTGCCGGGCCGTCCGCGTACTCGAAGTTTCGACGACGAGTCGTTGCGCGCAGCTCTGCCTGCAACCCGAAACGCGCAGCGGCCTGATCGTGCGGGCAAAGTGGTCGGACGGGAGAGGCAGAAAACATCTTTGTTTACTGAGCTTTCGGACTCGTCGAAGTTCACGCCGCAGTCGGAGAGTTGTGTGCCGCCGCCGCCGCGTGCAGAAGTGGAGATGATCTTTTCAACTTTGTCGCTCAGGCAAAGTTGAAAAGATCAACCATTTCAACCATTTCTTTAACCATTTATTGCCAAGGCGCAGTCAGTCCACAATTCAGCATGGTCCCTCCCAGGCGTAATCTAGCATTCGTTTTTTTTTTATATATATACGTATCGCACCGATCGAGCGGTCCTCAGCGGACAAACAGCCGGCGTACTGTTTGCGACGCGAGGTGGTCACACCCAACATAAGGGTTCTGAACCCTTTGTTTTCCAGTGCACTGAAGTAGATAAAAACGTACCACCACGCCGGAGCACCGAAAAGGCGAACGTATGCAAAAGCGCACGCGAGCGAAACCAAAGCTAGTCTCACCACCTCCCCGCCGACACGACACTCGTTACGCGCGATAACTTCGCAGAATGCCAAACGCAATCGTCACAGCACACCTGGCAAACACCGCGCAGCTGTAGGCCGCTCCATGCTTGTGAATGTTTACGGCGGCGCGTTCGAGCGATCCAACGTCAGAAGTGAAATTCGGCTTGCAACTCGTGAGGGTGCTTCGTAAGAATGCGATCGAAGTCCCGCCTTGCTTTGAACAGCGACAGCGGCAGTACTTCCACGATACGAAGCTTAAAGCGCAACGCTGGCGAACGATCTTGTACGGCGCCTTCGGCTGACGGCGCTCGCCTCCATCTCTCCACCGGCAGCCAGCCGGAGCCACTAAATGCTACCGCGGGCCTGAGCGTGGTGAATTTTCCATAATGCATTGCGCGGGAGGAGCCCGAGGAGAGGAGAAAGCGGCTTCAGAGGAGGTTGGCTTGCCGAAGCTGGGCCGCCTGACGTCATGCTCCCTCCTAACATTTTTCTTCCTCCATGCGCATAACGGTGAGGGGAATGAGAGTGAGCAGCGCATGCGCATGCGTTAACCGAGCGCTAGTGCGCGCCGACGCACAGCTGGCATTGCAAGCATGGAGGAAGAAAAATGTTTGGAGGGAGCATGACGTTAGGCGGCCCAGCAGGCCGGTCAGCTTCTAAACAGCAGTTGTGGATGGGTTCTCCGATCCCAAAGGCCTGCCGTTGTTCGGCTGTACACCACTTACCGAAAAAAAGAACTGAAAACTTGAGACCCTAAAGTCGGCTGGTCTCCTCCAGAACACTGGTTGCCAAATATTTTGCGGCCGTCCGCTTGTATTAATTCGAGTAAAGACCGCTAACCGAAAGAAGAGAACGCGTTCCGCTCCTCGCTAGCAGACGACACTCGCTTTCGTAGCGCAACTCGCAACCGCAGCGCCGCAGTGGCGAGAGTCGCGGCCGGCCGCCTTCTCTCCACGGCCGCGGCGGGGAAGAATCGGAACTGAAACTAAAGCGTGGCAAACTGTTCGCATGGCGACGCAGTGAAACATCCCCCTCGCGAGGGGCACGATCAAATGCAGAGAATTTCCGGGGGCGCACGACGTTAAGTAGTTTGCGTTACGTTAATGTTGTTGCACTTGTGGCAACTGCTGACAGACAGAGCGCTCGTCAGCAGTAAAATTGGCAGCCTCGGCGCACGTTGAGTCCGAGAGAGGGGAGAGAGTGTCCTTGAAACGTGCCTGGAGCGCGCTATCGAATGTTGATCGCGCCGATAGCGAAACGTCCTGAGCCGGGCATGTCGAGGCGAGCGATGCGGACAACTACGGACGCCAAGAACGGGTGACATCGTGAGTTAAAAAATGCTCTGCATTTAAAACGTACATTCTGGGGACGTAGGTCGGCCGGTCTCGTTTTTAACACCCGTTGCCCGAAGAAAACGAATATTCTGCAGCCAGACGCGCGGTTCTTTATAGAAAGAGCGAAGTCGCAGCAGCCGCACTCCGGCCGGTCTCCTTCCGAACACCAACTGCCACAAGAATACGAATATCCTGTGGTCAGTCGCTTGTCCGTTCTGCGGCTGAACACCGCTTCCTGAAGGAAAAACGGATGCCCTAAAGTCGTACGTCGGCCGATCTTGTTCTGAACATCGGCCGCGGAAAGTGAGCTATATATCTGGCAGCCGGGTACCTGCCGTTGTGTGTCTGAACATGGGCGGCCGGGGAAATACCGAAGGGTTGGAGGCCGAATACTGGCTGTTCAACGTGCAATCAGTGGCTGCCAGAACCTGGATGCAGGCCGGACATGCCAAAAAAAAAAACACCGTAGGCAGGCCGGTCTTGAGACACACTTTCTCTGCTGCCTGGGTTGGCACTCAGCAAAAGCAAGGTCACTTACCCCGGTATTCACAAACGTATATATTTTTAAATATAACCTTCCCCTTGACACTTTTTGGTGCCTTAACACATTTAAAAACCGAACGTGTGTTGCAAGGGCGTTTTTTCCGTACCTTATGTTCTTTACGTAACTCAAAATTATTGAGAGGGTGCTAGCTGGGATACACAACAAGATGGCGACATTCTTGATTCTCGCCGGTAGAGGCGCCACTTAAAATTGTGAGCTTGTCCTGAAAAGACACAACTTTTCGTTTTTTCGCAGCAGAACTGACCACCGAGGAACCTCTACGAAAGATAGCTGTGGAGACGCGCGACTTCACGTCGATAGGACGGGCTTGCAGCTTAAAATCTGTCGCGAACAAAGACTGCACTCGCACTTGGAAACGCATGGTAGTTTGCGGTACAGGAAAGTGTAGTTACTCTTCCTACCTGGTGCGGTGTCACGCTAAACAACTGAAAGCAGAAGTAGATGCTACGTTAGTTACGGGATGGTGCATGCCACTCCGTTAATCATGATCATCATAGCGAATTTTGTTTTTAAGCGATTCTGGACTGTGGTCGTTGCTGCTGGCTCTTAACAGTAGTGCTATTATTCGCTAAATTAGTTAACTTCTTCGATCGATTTTTCCGTAGAAGAGCCAAAAACAATGACTGATCAGCTTGCCGACTTCGTCATATCGAGGTTACCCGCCGCAACGTTTTGTTACTTAGAGGTCGAAAATTCACGGCTTCAAAGGAAGCGGCAATGGGAAGTTGATAAACTTCGTTAAATCCAGGAATTCCTTGTAAAGAGGTTTGTTACATCCATGTTTAAATTATCGCGCACAAAAGTTTCATGTGCTTATCAGCCTTTTTTTTCATTTTGCCGGTGAGGTGTTCAAAAATATAATTACGGGGGATCACTTAATGACTGAGCAGCCTACTTTCGTAGCGGTGTTGTATTGCGATGAAGTTAGTAGAATATATCTGCCGTTTGCAAGGAAAAACCTGAAGCCTAACTTATGTAACCCGCTGCTAAGGCTGTTTTTTAAGCTTCTTGTATTTTATATATTAAACTCACTCGTGCAAAGATTGTTAAACAACTGAGCGTGAAAGCTAAGCGTGTACGTGGTGGATCGAGACCGAGACCGAGAAGAAGGAAAAAACAAACAAAAAAACAGCTTGACTTGTTTGCTACTCCCCACTGAGGAAAAATACGAAAAGATACAAAGGAAAATCGGCAAACAGGGCAGAAGACATCGTGCGCTTACACGTTGCACACATAAAAATAAAAATTATACACAATCAAATACACTAAACAACGCGTGATTGTTTGAACAAAAATATCACGACTGAAAAAACAGCCTTTCTCATTCCGCATGTTGGTCTTCATACCAGATTTAACGCAATATGCAGATGTATAGAAGCACGCCACACAACCATGTACACGCGCATAGATAAAGTTACATATATACATATCTGCATATCAATATACATACACGCGTACATGCAAACCTGAACAGATGAAATAAATAGCAAATAAGAACAACCGTCTTTTGTTTCCAGTACTTGTCTAGACTTCCCGCCCTTGAATTAGGTAAAATATAGAATTGCTCAATTCCAATTTGAAGTCAATTTGTCGTCAATTTTGACAATTCATTTTCTTGCTAATATAACAACTACGCTGTCTACTCACATCGCAGAGTCCCTGCCATGGTGGCGGGTTTTCTCACGTAGGCGGAAAGCGGAAACGCCCGTGGGTCGATATTTCGGCGCGCGTTAAAGATACCCACGTGAACAGAATTATTCCGGAGCCCTCCCCTACGGCACACCTCAGAGCAGGGTGTAGCTTCGGCGCATTAAACCCCACAATCAATCAATCCCTTCAGTGGAGATCGCTGTAGACGATATTATTTCTGTAATTTCATTGCAACGCCACTGCCTCATGTAGCGCGTCGTCTTGTATCGTGTTATGAGCGCAACAATTTCTTAGTCTTACTATTGGTTAAAACCAGGTTTCTCTAACGATGAGTCATTTTACTTCTATACCGGTATAAAGGTGTTCATGTTTCCCAGTGTCCGGCCCAGTCTTCAGCGCTACGTTGATAGCTAATAGTAACAACATTGAAAGTCACTGAATGGCATTTGAGCAAAAATGTTTAGAAACGACCCAGCAATATTAAACGTTACGCCGCTTTTACAACATCGCTTATGCGTACTAACCAACAGAAGGCTGAATAAAAGATTCAGTCATCTTTATGGGAAAAGTTCGCCTATGCCAACAAGATTCTAGATGGGCGACTCTCTTTATGTACTCCGCAGGGCAAGTTGTCAAAGCTATTTGCGCAATATCGCGGCACGACTGTCCATCAAAAATGGCGATACCCAAAGTACATTGCTAAAGGTTTCAGCCAAACACCATCCAACCGTAAGGCCCATGTTCGAAGCGTGTGCTGCACGGTAAAATTGTGCAGCAAAGCCTAGACAAAGGAAATAAGTTCAGGGCGGTATTCTCGCAACTGTCCATTTTGAAAATGTCCTCTTTTGAGTCCCTTTCATCGTGACGTACTTCCGGTTAAGCAGTGGGTGTTGGCAGTAGGTTTGTTGCGCTTACGTCACTTCCGGTTGTTTGCTTTTAGCCAATCAGGGCTTGCCAAAAGGGATGCTTTTGAAAGGGACGCAAAAGGGACAAAACTAGAGAATACCGCCCCAGAAGTGTTCATCTGAAAATATTGGTCGTCCCAATGAATGACTTGCTCTTTACTTGTCGTGTACCCTGCGTGACGCAAGTAGGCAATTCTGCCAGTGCTTGCATCCTGCGTGTTTGTGTTTCCTTTCACTAGGAATTATTAGAAGTGATTTGCATGCAAGGATTTTCCACTTCACTGCATAGCGCTGGTGAAGCAAGCTTTCGTGCGACCTTCCTTATGGTAATGCAAATTTATGACTAGTAGGAGTGTGCGAATATCAAATTTTTCGAATACGAATCGAATACGGATATCTAGCTTCGAATATCGAATCGAATATTGAATAATAAAGGGGGAATGTGGCTTTCAAAATAAACCTTTTCATTTCTTTGTGATTTTGATTGAAATTAGCACAACAACTGGAAATGGTTTTGTGATAACACCATAAAAAATTCAAAGTGATATTTTGAAAACTTTTTATTTATAAAATTTTCTTTCTGTCCAACTTGTACCGAGCTTGAGCGGCCTATAAAACATGATAGGATACTTGTTCAAAGTACTTTGCTATCCCAAATGAATGGACGAGGTCGTGACAGTCTTAGATTTTTATTAAAACACAGTTTTTTTTTAGTTTTCAGTCTTTTAGAGGTGAATGTACAACAGGCATTTAGACAATGAATGACCATTTCGAATAAAAAATTCACAAATAAGTAAACCTGAAAAACCAAGAGTATCACAACCGGAACTGTTCATCAAAGAATGTGACGCAAAAAATGGAAGCAAAAATAGACCTACAGGCCACGAAGAAATCACTACAACAAGAGACGTAGGTGGCAAAAAAAACTGTTTTGAGAAATCGGATTCCGAATTTGAAAAACAGATTTCGTTCTTTAAAAGTCGCTAGGGTTGTAGCCTTTCGTGTTTTTTTAACACTGGGGCTTCTGGAATGTCTTGCCTTGAAACTGGGGTGCGTTTTGCAGCCTTTTTCTTTCCATAAAACATCAATTTCAGCTTCTCTGTGAAAAGTACACAGCCCAGTTTGCGGACCAAGGGGAGGGGGGGGGGGGGGACTGGCTTTCAATGCAAAGTAGCCTAGCTGGTTGATTGTATTGCACTGCAAAACTTCACTCTGCATTGGTCATGGCAACAAATTCAGCACTCTATTTTACTTAAATTATAAAATTGAACTTTGACTTCTTTTATGCTTTATATCCTTGCCTGGAGCAGGAGCTTACATGCGGGCGTTCATTGCCAAAAGTTTACATACCAAAGGGGTACGAATGGGCTACTTTGAAGCTTGGTATAATATTCTGCATAACTCCAACTTCAAAACATGGACATCTTTTGGTACTCTTAAAATTCAGGGCATCCAATATCCACTAAACTCCAGATGTATGCATTGGATTGGATTTTGGATTGGAAAACATTTATTGAGCATAAAAGTGGGTGGCTTTCTCAGTCCAGATAGCCGCGAGCTAGCGCAGCTGCCTGGGCGCGAGTGATGAGGCGTTCTTGGTCCTCGCACCGTGAGCTGGCCAGGTCGTGCTCCCACTGCTAAGGGGGTGGGGAAGGGAGGGGGTTTGGCGCGTAGGGGCATTCGCAGACTAAGTGGTACGTAATGTTCGGGACGAAGCAAGAAGGGCAGTTGTAGGGGTAAGTGGAGGGAGAGATGTAGTGGAGTATCGTGGTGTTGTAGAATGTGTTGGTCTGCAGTCGGCGCCAAATGCGAGCCGCCGGTGTGCCGAGGGATGGGCGAGGAGGAGGGTATTGAAGCCGCAGTTGGCGATAATGATATAAGGTTTCAGTGTATCGGGGAGAGACCGGGGGATAGATGGAGGGTTCGGAAAGGTCCTCTTCCGTCGCCGAAAACGCCCGGAATGTAAGAGCGCGGGCAGCGGCGTGTGCCGCCTCGTTTCCCTCGAGGGAAGAATGGCCTGGTGTCCATACAATTTGGATGTGGGGGGGATCCTTGATTGAGGATAGTATCTTCAGCGCTGAGGGAGACATGCGGCATAATATTTTCCCTTAAAAATCAATCGTGTTAAATTCACCGACTGTAAGGTGCATTTTTAACACTGTCAACACGTTCTTATTCCTAACTCAGACCTGTTCGCATGATTACTCGAAGTGCACAGGAAACGTTGCGCAAAAAAGCGATATGGCTCACCCGCATCGCGGCGCTCGTATACCGCAACATCTCATACTTTGTTTATCCCCTGACATGTCCCGTCAGGTCACTCTTAAGATTAAAGCTAAAGTCACAGGAATTAATTACAATTACTGGCGTTCAGTCGTACCAGGTTGCGCAGTCAGGCGATACTCCAACGCGCAGCACACAGTAGAACAATTCGTAATTTTACGGACAAATTACGGACCAGATGGCCGTAATAAAACAGAGCCGTGTTCTGTTTGATGCAGAACAAAGAAAACACCCGTAATTTAACGGAAGTGTGCTCCGTCCCTCAGTATACGGATGCTCTCTCCGTTACAAGTCAAACGGAATCTTTGTCTGCTTTGAAAAATACGGGCGTTTCCTTTGTATGATGCAGAACAGAAACAGATCAGTTTATTAATAACTGCACGAAATATATTTCGTCTCGATCGTCGGGAATCGATCGAGAAGCGAAAACTGCGTATCGACAACATTCGTGGCGTAATGAATGCGGCTCTGTTTCATTAGTGTCTAAAGTGTAGTAGACTTAGTGAGGACCGTGAGGCCCATACTGCTCAACACGAGCGCTGTATCTTGTCTTTACGACGCTCCGGTGACGTCGCTGCCCCGGACCTGAAAACTGCACATGCTTGTGTGACCGGCACACTTGTAGAAAATATAAGGTCATTTCTGTGCAGAAGCAGAGATGTGGGAGGTAATTCAGTTCTTAAGGAATCATTATCGGCCGAAGTATTTAGCCTAAAGAATAAAACCAAAGCACAGCAAGCACTATTCACGCAGTGCGAAATCGCAGTCGCAGCCAGTCACACACATTTTTGCCAGCACTTTCTCGAAACAGCGGAGTTGATGGCGATCAACTATTGTGTGGTCTTCGCGGAACCTTACTGCACAAGCGCTATTTAGGAATCGCACTTTATCAGCAAGGAAATCCGTAAGGCAGGTAGTAAACACCGATGTATGGCTCACGCAGGGTGGACAACCATGTATTATACAGGTTGTTCGGCACAAGTGCAGTGTTCGTGCGGTTGTGCAGTGATCTCGAGCGCCGTGCCCATTCTATCAACGTCGCGGGTTCGATTCCTCGTCGAAGTATTTTTTTTTCTATTCTGAAGGTTCTATCAATTACGAAAAGACGTGCTTTTTGAAATGGAGGGTTTGTTTTGTTACGGCCTTCCCGTACTACGGAATGTCCGTTGTTAAAATTCTTTCCGCTGTCTAAATTACGGAAATGTGTCCGGCAACATTTTACCAGCAGCTTTCTCCGTAAAATTGGCCACATGTTTACAGTGCAGCTACGCCGTGCGCGCCGAAGCTTTTGAGTTTTGACGCGTCGCCCGTTTCTTTCCTAAGGCTAGCGAGCATGCCGCCACGGAGAAAGCTGCTGTTAAAATGTTGCCGGACACATTTCCGTAATTTATACAGCGGAAATAATTTTAACAACGACATTCCGTAGTACAGAAAGGCCGTAACAAAACAAACCCTCCATTTCAAAAAGAACGTCTTTTCGTAATTGATAGAACCTTCAGAAAAGAAAAAAAATACTTCGACGAGGAATCGAACCCGCGACGTTGATCGAATGGGCACGACGCTCGAGACCACGCACCACCGCACGAACACGCAGGAGGGCCCAGCAATCAAAGTCCTGGGATTGCTGATACACCCGTCAGGAATGGCGACAGCTTGGCGTGCTCAGGCTAAAGACCAAGCTGCTCAAACGCTGTCACTAGTACGCCGTATTGCTCCCAAAGCTGGTGGAGCCAGCTCACACGTGGCGCGACAAATAGTGAGAGCAGTTTTACAACCGCGCTTGGTGTACTCTGCTCAGTTCCAGCATTTGACGGCAACACAGTGGGATCGACTGCAAGCGATTAACAGAGAGGCTATGAGAGCACTTACTGCGCTTCCACGCATCACCCCTATAGTTGCTCTCCAGAAACAAGCCCAACTGAACACGTTGGATGAACTTGTTCTTCAACGTCGCGAAGCTCGGAAATTGAAGAATGCACTGTGTGATTCGGCGCGAGCATTAATAGTTTACGCAGTCTCTCGTACGCTACCAGCCCTACCGCAGCGAGTACTTCCCCCGTGGCAGTTCGTGCAATTGAGTGGCAACGAACGAACTGAACTTCGTCGTCCAGATTCCAACATTTCGGCGTCTGCCCTCAAACACGCATCGCCGACACGGATAGCCTCCTTCCACCCGACTGTACCATATTATATACTGACGCCAGTATACAAGAGACTGTGATTGCCACTGCCATTTATTGCACTAGCCATCCAGCCCTCAGCAAGACGTCCAGCTTTAAGGTCCCGGAACTTCCATCATCGTTCTGTGCAGAACTTGTAGCCATTAGAGAAGCTGTGATTGCTGTAACCGGAATCACTTTGCAGCCCGGGGCGCGCATCGTAGTTCGCACCGATGTTCTACAAGAAGTCCGCCTACTACGGTTAGTTAGTCGTAGCCCTGTGCTGGCTCAGAGTATTCAAGAACAATCGCTCACAAGATTCTATTGAATGGTTTCCACGTGACCTACTCACAGAACACTGCAAGGCAGACGTAGCAGCCCGACTGGCAGCATCCGTTCCATCTCCGACTTCCCCGTTAGAGCTGGATGATGGCACTCCCCTGGTGACGAGAAAAGAACACCTCCCGGCGCCGCACACGTGCTCTCATTCCTCCGTGTGCTGCCACCCTCCCCCCTGGTCTTACCCGTGCAGAGGAGGTTGCGCACAGGAGGATTCGGGTGGGGGTGGCCTTAACTCCCGCCGTGTCCCGCCACTGGCCTCAATACCGAGGTCTTTACAAACCCTGGTTGCCCAGTGTGCCACCGCAGCGACGCGATTGCCGACCTTCACCACTTGCTGTGGTCCTGCCTCGCCTTGAGGCCGACGAGACTGCGGCACCTTGCGGCGACGGGCCTCCGCATAGACGACGCCTCCGCATAGGCCGCATGGATACATGGGCGACATCATCGTTCACTCCTTGACTTCATCCGCGAAGCGAATATTTTCATTTTCATCTAATCCCCATCACCTCATTCTCCCATATATATGCCCTGTGGCAAAATAAACGTTCTTAAAAAAAAACTAGCAATAGTACCAAAATGGCCGCGATCGGCGGCACTGTTGCGGAGATACAGCGCTCTGAAAATGGCCGTTTTTCGCCCATTTGCGCTGAACTTTTTCACCGACCATTTGCGCTGACATTGTGCCACTTTGCGATGGTTTTCGGCGGAAAAACTTTGCGAATGCGCAGGATAGAAAACATAGAAGCCGGATATGTGGCTTTCAAAAAAATGATGTTGTGGTCTTTTTTCCCATGTTGAAAGACGCGTCCCCCCTTAATCTAATTATTCAATCCAAATGTTCGATAATAGCTCGATTATTCGAACCCGTTCGAATATTCGAAACATTTTGAATACATAGTTTTCGTAGCGAATACGAATATATCATATTTAATATTCGAGTAATATTCAAAATTTTCGAATATTCGCACACTCCTAATGACTAGATATCGGGACGACTGCTCTGACTACGAAAGCTCGCGATGGAAAACATTCTTTCGGGTGATACTTTAGTGTCGATGAGTCATTGAGAAAGAAAATGTTCGGGACCTCCTGGCCATTACACTCCACCTACAACTAAATAAACTAATAGCGGCTATTAACAAAGTTGGTTTATATCTTACGTTGAAACAGTTCTTCGTTAGAAAATTGACACAGAAAATCATGGATATGTCAACCCGTCAACCAATTGGAGCTTTTAATGTTTCTTGCGATATTGCCCTCACGTGCAAAGTATAAAAAGAATATAAATCTGCACTTGTTGCTTCCAAGAAAACATAAAAATTCACTCAAGTTTTCTTTTTCTGTATTTCCCCTCCCCAATATATAGATGACAGGAGGCTTGCCTCGATTGAAAGACATCGCCATCATTACGCTTAAGGACAGAGTGAACTTCTCTGACGCCATATCTCCTGTATGTCTTCCCAGTAATCGCGAAGCACTGCCAATGGGATCTACGTACCACGTCACAGGATGGGGACGTACCACATGTGAGTGATGCATATTCCGCAACAATGCTTAATGGCACACAAAGGGCCGCCAAGACACAGCCTTGATTCGTGCTATTAGTATATAAAAATTCGCCCCAGCTTCCAACATCACACACTCAAACATGACGCCACCCAAAGATGTAATCACCTCGAAAAAAACTAAAAGCACAAACACGTTGTGCTCGCTTTTTTGCCGAACGCCGCTAACGCATTGCCTCTATCGCGTATAAGTGCAAAATACTCCATATTTGCGATATAGCGAAAGACATCAATGGATGTAAGTAACACATGTTCGTCGCTTACAACAGACTGACAAACTGGCTGGCCGTTAATTTTTCATCCGCGCGGCCAACCGAGTGACGGACAGAGCGATAGACAGGCTGACTGAATGACTGACTGAATGATTGATGGACCCTTTTACCTAAGTGAGTACACACTGAAAAAGGTTTAAATCCCGCACCGTACGTGGTTGGCGTGGCACGGCGGCCTATATTTTAATTTATTTGTGTAGAACTGTGCGGAAAGACAACCCGCTTACTAGCTGTAACATGACTCTCTCAGGAAATACAAAGTAGACGTCTTGTCCAAGGAATGATCTAAGAACGAATGCGGACGTTGCATTACCCGATGAACCAGTGTGAAGCCGTTGGTGACAGTTTTATGAAGAGCGCCTTGTTAGGGAACAGCGTAGTTGTACCAACCAGTAGGCAGAATTTATTAGGTAGTCCTCAACTTGGTGATGCGTAAATTCAGGCACAAAAAAGCATTAAGAGAGTTTGTGGCCAGTGGAGTAATATGCGCAGTCGAAACAGTGGTGAACTGTTTCTTTAGGAGAACTGCGACTATAAAGAAAGTGCCAGTACGGAAATACATAAGACAGCGGCTCAGTTGGAAGATAAATTCCCTAACGCCATGCTAGAGACGAGACAAAATCAAGGTTGCAATACAATGGTGCTACATCCGGGCTGTTTTTTACCTCGGAGCATGTTGCTAAAGGCTGAATATCACATTGCCTCAACGGTTAAATTTTAGCTCCTTGAGACTGCTATCATTTTTTATAAACAAAATAGACTGTGGGACCGTATTTTTAAAAACAAACAATCTCATTGCGCCTTTTAGAGAGTGGCCTGCGTCTCCACGTAACCTTGGTTGAGTGCAGCAGGCAGCACGTTTTATTAGTGGCGTTTGTCGCTTACAGTAGAGTTGTATAATGCCAATGGTGACAAATTATATTTAAAATATGGCATTACCTTCCTCTACTTTTCAGTTTTAAAATCCATCTCTCAGATAAAGTGAAACAGATTTGCTAGTTTTCAGTTTCGCCTTAAGTGTTGCATGTGGCCTAATAATCAAGGATTTTAATTTTTTCCACAGCAACTACAAGAAAGGAAAAGTCCACCGAACTAAAACAAGCCTTGATACAAGAGGTCCCGTGTTCGAAATCGATAGTTAACAGGGACAGATTTATCTGTGTCCGTGGTGTAACCGGAATTCATCGACGAGTGAGTATCCATTTAGGTAGTTGAACTACCGTGATTGGTGTGCTCTAGCTGAACCATTCACTTCCATTTGGTGAGAAGTGCGTGCACAAAAAAAAAAACTAGCCGTTGGTAAGCTACAAGAAAGACATTCGTATCCATACGACATATCGGTGACAATTGCTTAGTGTTGATTCAGAATGAAATGATCAATCACCTGCACACGAGAAAAGTGCACACGCAGAGCTACGACGGCAGACCGTCATATGAGATCAAGTGAGTTTGACGTCGATGATTATCTTAAAAAAACACACGCACACGTGATGAAATTCGCCCACATGACCACAAGGATATAAAACAAAATTATTGTGCTACGGTAGCGTTTATCTAACCTTATTATTAATCGCAATGGCCATAATGTAATAATATTGCCACAGTGCCCTTATTGCACTGTAATTTCTCATTTTATCATTATTCCAAGAATTCAAATTAGCAACTTATGTTTTCTACAGTGGGAGTAAGGACAAGCGTTATCTAATTTTTATTATCTAGCAGAACTAAAAGAAGGGAAGTATGCACGAATTGTTTTTAATGGTTTGTGCCCGATACTTTTTTTGTATTTATAATACTTTAAATTATACACTAGGCCTTGTACAGTGCTTCATAATGCGACGCTGAAAATCTCATTTTCGACTACCTAGGGCGACAGTGGAGGACCAGTGGTTCACGGCAAAAATGGGACATGGACAGTGTTTGGACTCGTTCACTCGGGTTTGTGGATCTTCAACAATCTTCGTGACGCATCAGCGACAGAAACAAGGGTTTCTCACTACGTCAGCGATTTCATACAGCCTTATTTGAACCGGAATTCATCGAAGCTGAACATTTGTGGTATCTAGTAGCGCAACTTTTTGTTGCGGCCCGGAGTTTTCCCCCTGCAGGTTTTGTATAAACATTTTGCTTGTATATGCCCCAACTTGCTGTGACCAGGTAGAAGCACTTCAAACAAAGCTTAAGCTGTATTTTGCCTCTTTCCGGCAATCTCAATAAAGCGATCCCGTGACGTCTACAGGCAGAGAGTTGACAATATTTGACAATAAAGGCTATTTCTGGGGAAATAATAATATATTTGCTTGTACAGATGATTTTCGTGGTGTGGCATCCAACCAAACCTTTCCTTGCAGCTGCTCTTCAGTGCCCTGATACGATTCAAGAGCAGAAATTGGGGTTCAGCTAGAAACAGGCCTGCCTAGGTATTCATTCCGGTAAAGGAAAAACTTTCATCGTCCATGCCTATCTCGCTGACAGAAAACTTACAATTAATGCGAGAAAAAAGATGTCTCCCTCGATGAAGCATAATTTCAAGCAACATCTGTAAAAGTCGGCAACGTTCTGCATTGAATGTTGCAAATAAGAGACTACAATTTCTGTCTATGCTTGCTTGGATATGTGGCGTGCGCTGACCGCCACCTACCAATTTTCGGCAAAAAACCCGTAAAGCCATTTTCACCATTGTGCGGCAGTTCATATAAACTCAATTCGCTTTGTCCGTATATCGTCCCGTAGAGAACCGTGAGGGAAGGTTTCTGTTGAAATTGCTGTCACGTGAACCGATGGTGGGGTGGTCTTTACCACCTCGGAGCAATGGACACAGGGAAGCCGTTGACGTGTTTAACAACATATCTTTAATGCACACACAAAAACCCTAACGCAAAGCACTCAATAATTAAACTACACACAAACGATAAACACACATCTCTAACTAACAATCCCAACATACAACTCAACTCTAACGCACGAGTCTCTACCATAAAGTTCTACACAATTACTCCGAATCAACTTATTCTATCACCCTATAGGTGATCTCTCTAAACCACAACTCCTTAGTTGTGTCGTATGAATGCGTCCCTATTGGACTGGCCTACCCCGGTCGTCGGCGCTGACGTGTCGCACCCTTGCGTGGCCGCGGCTCGGTGGTAGCCGTCCTCTTCTTGTTTCGTCGGTGCCGGCGTTCGATGCGCGGTCACTCGCTGGACGGCGTGGGCTCCGCGCGTCCCGACTTCTTTCCTCTGTGGCTACCCCCTGGTAGCCGCTCTCGCTGGAGGTCCTTGATGCCGGCGTTCGACGCGCGCGGTCATCCCTTCGGCGGCGTGCTTCCTCGTTGGCTACCCCCTGGTAGCCGCTGCCGCTGGAGGTTCCAGGTAGGCTGGGCCCGAACGTAGCCTTTCGGGGCCGTCGAGACGAACGTCGACGGCGCGTGGACGTTGGCCGCAGGTGCCCGACTGATGCCGCTGGGGCCACGAAGACAGAGGTTCGTGGTGCACCTAGGATGACGGTGCCGATGCGAAGTCGGCCCGCTCCCGCCCAGGCTCGGATGGCATGGTCGATGGCCTGGCCGCGTCCCCCTGGCTCGTTCGTTGAAGCACACGTGCTCCAGCCGCCTCCTGGTTTCTTCGGTTTCTTCTATTTTTCGGGGTTTTCATGCATCCCCTCTCGGGGGGGGGGGGGGGGGGGCGGGAGGAGGGGGATGCCCTGACACATGACAATTGCATTGATTCAGCGGCCTTGTTTCCCGCTATAAACTAGCAGAAAATAGAAGCATAGAGGCAGCAGTCAACACAATGACGTGCCTGTTCGAGCGTCCGCGATTTGAATTCCATGACGTTTGGCCTGCTAGCATTTACCACTCGTCCCGGTTTTTTCGAAAATATAGAAATATTTCGAGGACACTGTCTACTTAAGAAGAACAGTATAGTCTAGTGTCTACACGGCGGAACCCCATTCGGCCTTGAGGCTTGTACAGTAAGGTTGACTGGTAAAGAGAACAAGACGCTGTGCTGTACAAGGTCTTTTAGCGATGGGAAACAGGTGTGAAGAATGCAGAAGGGTGTGCCTCGAGCGTTTGTTCCTCCTCATGAGGGGAGGCACTCAACGCGCCTTCAAATGGGCATCGGGGTACATTTAGGCAATGTAAGAAGTAAATTTCCGAGTTAAAATTTTTAAGTGTAGAGCGCACTGTACAGACAGCCAGAAATTGCAAGAATTTTACCGCGTGTATCTAAACCACACATCGTTCGACTAGAAAAACACCTTTACAAAAACCACTGTAGACAGGTTAAGAGATGGATAATCAATGTTCAGAGAATACAAAACAATTTAAAAAAATGTTTGAATAGGCCTCTACAAGTAAACCGCTTCTAAATCGAAGTCTTACTACGTAAGAAAATTATATCTTACTTTTTCGTCCGTCATCGCAGAAAGCGAACGGCAGGAAACCCAATATTCTATGTGGATGATAACGACCGTGGAAGCGCTTCAAGAAAAAAGAAACGCTTCTTGTGGACCGATCTGAACCAGGGCCCATTGCGTTACGAGACACACGACTGTCCGATGGGGCCATTTTTTTATCGTGAGAGGTCCATTCCCAAACGCAAAAGGAGTTATAAATTTCGAGAAGGGTCACGAACGTGCCAACATTACACAGAGAAATTATGCACTCCTCCGCCTAACGAAGAGGATGCTTAAAGGGACACTGAAGTGATATGTAAACATTGCGGGATTACATGCGCAAATTGTAGTCCGGAGTCCCCAGGCCATGTTTCGACCACCCTGGGCGCGTTTACGCGATTTTATTTAGTAGAAAAATTAATTCGAAAATGCTGTCCTCCTCTCTTTACGCTCGCCCATTTTCTGCGGCGTTTTCGTGTGACGTCAGGAGGGGATAAGCTGGCAATTGGCTGCGCTACTGCACGGCTCCGCGGCCTTCAGAGTCAGTCGGCCCAGCGTTTCGTCCGCCGGCCGCCGACGGGTCGTCGCAATTCGTTCGCTCAGTTGAAACGAAGCCAGGACACGTTTGTGAATGGTAGAATTTGCCTTTCTTTACTTGGTTAGTTTGTACACTGTATCTAGCTCCAAGTCAAGGTCGCTTCACACAAGTGCTGCACAAGCGCACATGCGACGCTTCGCTGACTGGTATGCCAGTAGGAAAATATAAGGCCTCTTGAAGGCGGGAGAAGAGTCAGCGAAGTCAATATAGGTACTAAGGAAATAAAATCAACTGATATTTTTACCGTACAGCGTAAAACTAGGGTGCGGGAAGCACTTTTTTGCGCTGGGCGAACAAGCACAGCGGTCAGCAGCACGACTACGCATCTGCGAACGCTTTTCCGTCTACGAAATGCAATTGCTAGACGTGAGCTATTGTGGAAACTCGGGCGACGCTTACTGCACGAGCGCAATACAACAAATAGTCACATAAGCTGCTTGAAATGCCAAAACTAAATAAAAGTGTAAACGGGTTGTACAATATATACCCTATATTACCAATGTCAGCGGAGCCCGCTCCGTGGCCGAGCGGTCTGGGTTGCTAGGTATGCCATCGCAAGTATTTTGCAAGTCACGAGTTCGAATCCCCGCGGATACGTGCTTTTTTTTTGTAAGTTAACTTTTTCGTTTTTCGCCGATGTTTTATATATTGAGTTCACCTTTTTTTGGGCCGCAACGTTCATGGCTCCACGAACTAGTTCACAAAACGCGCGCAGGCTGGCACTGGCGCGCTAGCGAGTTCTCGTTGGCGTGCTGCTTGCAGGCATTGGGCACAGACCAGAATGAACAGACCCTTGGCCTGGTGCGAACACGCTTTTTACGATACAGGCATGAGAGAGGCAAGCTCCAAATATGGGGGAAAAGCGCATGACATTTGGGCGTCTGCGGGTACGCGGAGGGCGTTCATGCACTGCGTAGGTTTCGGCTAGTGAATGCTACGATTCCAATCCGTCCTAGGAGGCTTATCTTTATGCATTTTTACAGCTGACAACATGGCAGAAGCGCGGTACGATAATTACTGAGTTATTGAGAATGCCCATCCAACAACGCCAACGGTTGTGTTTTACGGAACTGAAACCGAAACCGAAACTTGTTTGGTTGCTCACCTTGGGCATCGTCCAATCACGGTGCCCGCTCCTCCTAACGTCACAGCTTTAGTTGGTGCGGCCGCCGCAAACCGCGCATGGTAGTTTTTCTTCTTTCGCGCTTTGTAAAATAATTACCGATTTGTCAACCGAATAAACGATGAAAAGTGTGCTAATTTGAGCCAGTCTACGCAGTGCAAGCAAAAACGGGAGCTTGACAAATTCACTTCAGTGTCCCTTTAAAGGGGAAACTTTTTTCGTGTGCAACCAAATAGCGAAGAGTTAGAGCCAAAGCCACTTGGATCAAAACTCCAAAGCTGCATGAGGGTAATAGTCAATGCTCATTGAGTCGAAGTCCAAAGAGTCTGCGAGTCAAAGTCCAAGCTCAGACGAGAACCGAAAAGTCCCTTACGGCAAAGCTTCGCGTTCAACAATCGTTGTTGATGGCTAGGGGTGCATAATTCTTAGCAGCAGAGCTGTTTAAGCATTTAGTTTCGCCTTCAGCGTTACCAAAAAATACGAGGAAAAGGAACCGAACGCACTTACCTTGCATCTCGTGAGGAGTGGCCGGCGTCGTCCTGGCATGCGCCTGAGCCTGCTCTACGGGAGGAGGTCGCAACAAATACCAAGAAAAAATACTGAAAAAACGTGAGCATGCCCCTCGTGAGGAGGAGTAGGGCGTTGGCCAGCTTGACTTTTGAGAACACTCTGCCCAGCGTTCGTGGCGTGATCCCTCGCGTGCTGCTCTCATCGCCAGTTGACGCGCGTTCGTGCCTGAAGAGGGAGAACAGTCGCCGAGTTAGCGCTATGTACGGCGAGTTCGCAAGGCCGTTTGCCGTGGGTTCTAGCGCGTGGTAACGCTGTCCACTGGGTGTAAAAGCCTGCGGATAAAACAACCCGGGCCGGGCATTCATGTTGAAATTTCAGCGGCCAGCGGTTAAATCAATGTGAGGTACAACCGTCTGGTCGGTGACGAAGGGAGAGGGACCGCCAGCTCTTTTATTTCTCCTGCCTTGCACCCCTAGCGCAAGCAGGTCCCTTTTTTTGTGAAGAAAATGTGCGTTTCTGTTAAATTATGATAACAAGATTGTTGGATAAATTAAAACAATTCTCTGCACGTGTTGTTGAGACGAACGTAAGTTTACGGGAGAGTAAAAGGAATAGCAGCGGCAGTTGCGCACAACCGTTAAGAAGTCAACAGTTTTAATTAGCCCTGCATAAAATTGTCCCGTGATTTGGTCGTACGAGCAGTGTTAACCTGAGTACCCTACTTTTGCATGCTACTTAGTGGTGAGGACAATGTGTCCGGTAAGGACAATTCCTACGTCATTGTGAACAAGCAAAGGGAAATGTACGAATTCAGGTGCGCGGATCACCCACTTTAATTTTGGTATGTGCAAAACATTGACAAACCTTTGATAATTTTACTCTAGCAAAGGTAAGAAAAAATTAGAGAGTCAGATATATAGTTCGAGGTAATTTTATTATATTGGGAAATATTTATTTGGCTGTGGAGATAACCACACATTTCTGGAGAAGCGGATGGTTTTTTTTTTGTAGGTAATGAATTTTCTTTGCATTTAAAAAACTTGTGGACATCAATAGAAAAAGGCAATTTAAAAACGGGAAAAGATTGAGGATAGTATATTGGTTGTTCAACATTGAGAGGTAATACATTCAAATCTCGTATTATTGGAACCACCACCTCTTCCAGCAATTTTCTCTGGCAATAAACATTGCTATTCCATTAGAACTCAGACAAAAAAGTTAATTATTTTATACACTCGGCTACTTTTTGATCTTCATGTTATCCGTGTTTAGCACGTAATTTTTGGTCCTGAAGAAAAAAATTGGCTCCAATCTACGCTGTAAAGGTGGTTGTCATGCAAAGCTTTAAACGACACCGTCAACAATTGCCAATGCGGCGTCACATGAATCCACACACGTGGCTCTACAAAGAGTGAAACCAGAGATTCTGCCAGCCGTTACCTGGAATTCGCTGGGGCGGTGTCCCAAACGCAGCAGTAACGTCGGCAACGGCCGGGCTACACTGGCGGACGCCACCGCTGTAGCCCGGCCGTGAGTCGGAAGAACCATAACGGAGAGGAGCGTCTTTCGAAGGGTATGACAGCGGAACCTAGCCATCGTGATGTGCTAGCTTGGTGCTACACCACCGCGCGACACTAGCGCAGACATCGAAACAATCTGGCATTTGTAGCTGAGTGATTCCCATTTATACCAATTTAAACTATTTATTTAAGTAAGTTAGAGAATTGTGAGAAAGCTGGGGGAACTTTTACAATTGTTATTTATGAGAAGTCGTTGCTACTTTCGCCCTTTGAAGTACCTCTTAAAACACAACCTAACTGGTATGGACTAATTTATAAAATGGTGTCGCATTCGTGGCAAGCAGTGCGCAAAAAGTTGCGCTTCTCTAGCGGCCACATGTCTGTATGTGGTTTGCAGATTTTGTTTTCCCGCCCTGCAAACCAATCATTAACGTATCTGTGCAGTACTACCAGTGACTTCTGTTGGGTGCGGGTTACCCGGGAGGTGGGGTCGAACAAGTCAATCAAGCCATGCGAAGAAAGCGCTGATTAGACGAGATGCTTCACCGAAACAGACCCAAAACAACCATCGCTAAAGCAGACGACTAAGCCGTACAGCAATGCCGCCGCCGGTGAGCAGGCACCTCCGAGGGGGAAACGCTGGGTAAAGTCGCGGCGCCCTCTAAAGTGTGCTCCGTGAGTGAAACCCTCCGCCACCGCCTACTACGCTTTTGGAATTTGTTCTCCCGCACGCCACGAAAGAACCATTGGCTGGTAGAGCTAGAAAGCTTTGCTTAAAAAAGCTATAGACGTATTTCATTATATTTCTGGTGCTACACCTACACCTCTCAGAAATTTTTAAGAGTCATACATTCTATTTTTATGGTGGCGTCATGACCGCAAGCGCTGGGAGCCAGTACAGTTGTCTAGTTCATATGAAGTAACATTCGGGTACTTCTTTATATTAACAAGACCGCTATTAAATTCACGGAAATTAAAAAAAATTATGACTCCAATAGTTTCTATTCAGGTACGCAGAATGTATTTAGCAGAAATTTGCTGAAGACTGTAGCAGAGTCCTACAACACTGGTCTGGTCACAAAACGTCTACGCTACTCTAAGGAAGAGCTTGATATTCTGTCAAGAACGGCCGATAAGTGGCACAGTCTCTCTTAAAAAGGCTGTCGCTGCCGGTGGGCCCACCGCAGCGGCGGCAGCGGCGGAAGCCCGGAGGCACTGTACTAAGGCTGCGCGTAGCTTTCCCTCCAACGAAGTTTTTACTGTCAATGTCACGCGACGTTCATGTGCCAGTGCCCGTGTACAAGTTGAACGACATGGAACGTGGGATCAACAATGCATAAGACCTGCTGTGGGGTGGGGTGCCGCTCCGGATACAGAAGCCCAAATGAGAATGCGTCCATCGTCCGTTTTCTGACTAGAGCCGGGCATCCGGAAGAGTGGGGAATGCCTATAACGTGGTTAAAATCTGGTGGTTTTGGAGTTGCAAGTAAAAATGTGCGTATTCAGGCAAAATATTTCGATTCTACCTACAGTACCACATCTGATGGACATGTCGTGAACGGGGACAACGTCGCTACCGCGAGAGAGACCCAGGCTCAGAACCGGTATGTTCCGAGGATTTTTGAAGGCCTGCCGGCGTACCATATTTTCAGTGACGACAGTGAGCGGTGATGGGGGGGGGTAACGCGCCAAGACTGCTGTTTATTGGCGCGTTCTCCTTTTCACACTGAATTGTCTGGCCACATTTGCCAGACCACATAACGATACACCCACTGTGCAGCCTCTGTAGCATCCACCCTGGTCCCTCGTAATTCGCGCCAACAGCGCCAAACAATCCCTCGGTGCCACGTGGCGTCTGAAAAACGTTGAATCAATCGTCATGGAAACGAGTGGTGAGAGGTAAGAGGGGTTACTGACGAGGCAGGCGCCGGTGGCGTCATGTTTTAGCGTGGCCGGGCCAGGCCGGGCTATGATGGGCCCCACGCGCCTAGCCGCTGCAAAACTGCCGCCTCCCCAACGGTCCAATATTCGCGCCTCGTTGGCCAGCCGCGACGGACGACAGGCAGAAAAGTTGGGCGAGTTCAGATTGTGCCGGCCGGTGCCTCGGAATGGCCGCCTCTCCTCGTTTGGTATGGGTGTGAAATGACGTGTTTAACTATTGGACGATGAAATTTTGGCAGCTCAATTAGTAATTGCAACGGCACAAAAACATTCTTTTTGCATTCTTTTAATCAAAACTCATGCAAGGACGTCTTTGATTTGAATTACACCCCCCCCCCCCCCCGTTTTCAATCCCGTGTAGCTGATTTACTCTGCGGCGCTCCGAGGGTCCTCCTCGCCATCGCCGAAATCTCCATCCCAACCGATATTCCCCTCCCTAACGCCGGTGCCTCTTTCACAAGTTGCGCTATCCGCTGACAACGGCAGTAGCAACGCCGTTATGAGATGATTGCGGAGAACACTTAGAAGCGCGAATGGGAGTAAAAATGAACGGAAGCCGTCGCTGCAGTGGCCGCCACAAATTCCACCTCGCTGATAGGTGTTAGTTGAAGAGCCACTTGCCCGGTTGGAACGCTGGCGTGAGCCATAAGAGTCCTTCAACTTGAAAGGCTTTCCGAGCGACAATTTTGCGGTGTATTTCACGCCTAAGTAGGCACCCATCACCGATTGCCGGTTTATGCGTGCACGGGTTGCAGGGGGGGGGGGGGGGGGGGGGGGAGCGAAGTGGGGCGTGCAGGAACAGCTGGGTTCCATGCCGCTATCGATAATGCCCGTTGCCCATTGTGCTGGTTCGAGCTTTAAACGGGGAAGCCCCATGGCTCAGTGCTTCGGCTGTCCTCCGTAATCGACAGGTTTTGTTATGCTTTGGTGTGTTACAGAGGTAGTAAGATGCCTACGACGGGGAAGGGAAACGGACAGTCACATGTTTGTCGGCTGGAATAAAACTTGTGACATTCCAGCTTTAAATCGCTAATGGACAAACGCAGGTCGTTCGCTTGGAGGAAGAGCAGGGAATTGAAGAATTGTCGGAACGAACAGAAGCGCGAATAGGCACGAAAACAATAACAAGGCGCTGCCGCCGCTGTGGCAACCTCAGGTTCCAGCTCATCGAGTATCTGCGAATCCCTCTCGCATTCAAATTCAAAATTATTTCTCAGAATACTGCAATGTTGATGGTGTCCCTAGCAAGAAATCTGTCACTACAGCTGAAACAGCAACTTTACCGCTTGAAACGCAGACGCGAGCCAATATTACCCGCTCAGTCTAAGACCTTTCAGAACGATATTTTCTAGGGCTTCTTTCGCTTCTAAGCACGCGCGCACCACTGGCTGTCAGCTTGCATGGGTTTAGGGGGCGGGCGAGGCGTTACCCGCTCTAGCTCTAAGCAACCCTGCCACCGGAAAGAGGCCGCAGGGTCTGACGCCGCACTTTTCCTAAGAACCAGCCTGTAGCGCCCCGCTAGGGCATTGATAAAGAAGGGGTGATTTCTCGCCCAGTTACCCTCGACTAAAGTCTAGGGTTACCCATTTTTCTTTGGTGTGGGTGCCCAACTTATGCTTCATATCCTATTGGCTACACGTTCAGTAATCAATATCAATTAGTGTATGTACTTACTTTACGCCTCCCAATTTTGCTGAGGTTATGATGTTGGTTGTGTAAAAGTTCCTTCCTGAAGAGTAAACAGAGGCACTTGCAGCGCGTTTATTGATTTAGGTACGCTAAGGGCCCCGAAGGGCAAGGGCACCAGGGAGCATGTTTAAGTAAACAAATTATTTAATACCTATATATATTTTTCCAAAGGACAATAAATAACTAGTCATTGTAAACACTCGACATGACCAATACGTACGCACCGCTTGTTTATCTGATTGTTTTACGTGCAGAACAGAGCCTAAGCATTCCTGGAAGCTTTCATACCCATAATGAACATTCAAGCAAACTTCCGCGGTGTGACTACTGCACTAACAGCCGCGTGGAGTAGACTTGAAAGCAGCGCAGACTCACGTGGTTAACAAACGAACTGCTTTCAGCTTGTAACGTTTAGCAGCTGGGGATTGGAGTGAATAGGGTTATTGGTCTTGAAAACGAAAGGCGTTCAAAACTAGCTTCATCAGACGCCAATTTCTAGTGGATTTGCCGGTTTGTTTAGTGAAATATTAACCGACATTTGAGAAGAATACCTAAATAAAATAAGCAGGATCTGAATAATACAGGGCATGCACGTCTCAAGCTTAAGGTGAACCTGACCTGTTCAACAAATTATGTAGCACCCCGTCAAAACCGCTGGCAATCAGGATTGTTCACCATTCTGGGGGCAGCGTAAGCCTGTTTTATTTCGAGAGTTGACAAGCACGTTGTTGAAGTGTATGTTAATCGTTTGGCTGCTTCCTCCAAGTGTTTAGAACTACCGTTGTGCGGTAGCATTCAACATTCAAGGGCCATAAATGGTATCATTACCCAAGAGCTTAGCATCAGTAGCACAGTAGCATAAAAAGAGCCCAAAGGACAAGGGGAAGGAAGAAACAAATGAGTTCGCGCAAGAATTATTTAGAGAGAATTAGGAATTTACACGCTGTATAGAACGACCTCAAAACAGGAAAACGTATCTACAAGTTGGCAGTAATAAAAGCTCCTATCAGCTAATACAGAGCGCTCACGTACAGGTCTAAAGATGCACGTTTCATATCATTCAGACGAATAAAGGCAAGGCTTATGTTTGCTCTGCCCGGCTGATTTCAAGCGCATTCTTGATAAGGCGAACACAGGTATGAGCACTTCTACGTAGGACTTCAAAGGTGGAGATCTCTGGCATGCTGCAAAAGAAAAGATAATGGCCCGTAACGTGATTCTGAAAGCCTGTCTAACATTCTAGTCATTTTGTCGTAATCTGTTAAATAATTATGGTTTTCGTTTGTCCTGAAAAGACATTGGAAAGCACACGTGAAGACGTTAAGGTACATTTTCCTTCACACACATTACAAATTGCTTGTTGAGTTTTAGGGAGCAGGCACCTTGTCTGAGCGCATAGAGGTTCTTTTTTGGGGTTACCTAAAATATCAGGATATGCAGATCAAACAAGAATATTTTAGGGCTATCGGAGTGTTTGACATTCTCATAATTGTAGTGATGGGCCAATATAATGGAGATTTTCATAGATTTTGCGTCCTCTCGCCAAGTGTCTGCCTTTCGAATTTTTTACCGTTTTCTCTTCCAGCGAAAACAACATGTAATAGTACCTCACCCATTTCAGCCGGCTTAATTTACAAGGACCTCCCCTTTTTATTTCTCTTCGTTCCCAATCGGAACCGTTCACGTATTTAAGTTTTGAGGAGGCCGAAACACCCAAATGAAACTCGTTCATAATTAATTCCAAAATATTCCTTACTTCGGAATAGTTTATTTGGTACGTGAGCCATGCGCAATCTACAATTCAATCCCTAGCTTTCGTTCGTACTCACGATCGTCCCACGCTGCAAACCTAGAGTTAATATTTGCAGTGAGTGTTTCTAAAAAACATGTATACACAACGGGCTGCAAATAAGAGCGTAGAAAGAAGTTTGTGACACGCTATGAAGGAGTCATGGGCGACGCAAAATCCACATTGATGTTTTCTTATATACTACAAGGAACTTCATGAACAAACAATTCCGAGATGATTTCATTGGTTGTAAAGTTTACTAAACCTCTCATCTCTATTCTTCGCAAATTGAGTCTTTGCCTGAAGCACGTGCCTTGCTTCGACTCTGAAATCCCGCAAGACACGTGCAAGATCCACTTATGAGACCAGCGGCCAGGCGCCCGGGCTGCTCGTGAAAACCCGTCACTCTGTCTGGGGGCCCAGCGCTGTGGACTCTACGCCGCAGCCGTTGCCAATTCGTCACGGCGCGCAAGGGAGACGGATTTTCTGGCCCACCGAATACCACGGGGATAATCCCCTATTGAGAGTGCCAACGGCGCCGCAGGGTTCGAGAATCGTCAGCGTGACACGCGGAGGAGGTGGAATTATCGGACTCGAAGCGCGCGCCGCGCGAGACACCATTGTAAACGCGCCCCGGTCGGCACGGTGCACTGTCGCCGCCTTTCGCTCTCACCCCGCGGGGTCGCGCGCACTTGCTCGTCCGCGACCGTGCCGTTGATCCAAAGATGGCGGCGCCGCATTGAGTATTCCGTAGCGCGCTGAGTGACAGCTGTCTACGTGAATTTGGGAACTCCCTTACGCGTGTACGAACGCTACAGGGGCGTTCCCGAGAGAGTGTGATCTCGAGGTGTTGTTATAAGGCCGAACTTGGCCGTTAGAAATCGTTCTTGTCCGAACGCTGAGCTGGGCAGTTCCCGGCGGGACAAGGAGTCTCGACCCTTGAGGCTAGGTTGGGATTTGTGAGCCCCCTAGGCTAGAGGTTCAGATCGCGCCGGAAGTTTAGGGTACAGCGCTGTACCGGGCAACTACACGGATCTTGCGGCGAGACAGAGTCTCAACCATCGTTTCACGAGCTGTTTGTGTACGCTCCGAGGATAGGATAGTTAACGAAGTTTGAGAAGCTTCAGTGATTTGTACGCACTTAAAGATAGCGTCTAACTGCAGTTTGAAGTTTTTCCCTTTATTACTCATGTACCCAGTTTTCCTACTGTAAATAGCTGTATATAAACTCTTCTTTTGATTTAATCAACTCCAACGCATTGAGTTCGTCATTCGACCGCCGTCTCCAAGATCTTCAACACCATCGCCCTGCCAGCCTCCTGCAAAATCAACCGGAGCCCAGCCCGGGCGATTGGGTTCCTGATCGACACCGGACTTCGGGGAAACGAACAACAACCATCTTTACTACAGGGTTGTTCAAATGGCTCTCCCACACCGTTGCAATCATGCTTGGAGTTGTAACCGTCTCTGTATTTTTCAGCTGTCTGTGACGGCGCTATTGACTCTCTGTAACTCTTTTTATTATCTCGCAGTATTTTCATTTTCTTGCTGTAATTCCTAACGCAAACACCTCGGCGCGTAAACGAAGCTGTACTGGTTGTTCCACTGCAAGGTAGAAGCGCATGAAATATATATTTTTTAAAATTCTGCCTTACATTGCAAACGCATTTATATAATGACCTTGTTTTTCCAAATGTAGGTAAAGCATAAGTGTGTATTATATTTGTTTTACAGGGCTTTCGTCTTACCAACGCGCAGGGCGCGTAGTTTACAATTAGGTTGAAAACACGCTCATTGGTAATGCTCAAAAAGTACGAAGTTCCTTGCATATACAGTTGAGTTTTGTTTTCAAATGGTGCTCATACACGCGTCAATTGAAATATTAACACAAAGAGCGCTGCTGGGTGGTATGTGCCAGTTCCACTGCGACTTTCAGAAGCGGGTTTTGGGCAACGGCTTCATGTTATTTGCTATTGAAGTGTGTGTGATGTTTATCCATGGCAGCTGCAGCAATTTTATTGTTCATCTAGATCTCAAAATGGTGTTCTTCACTTGGTACGACCGACAAATGGTCGATGCTGAAGTCGAAGGAGCCGACAGTTTTCCTTTCCTGATAGCTACGGCATTATTTCGCAATTCATATTTCTCCGCCGTATGTATAAATTACCACATTGGCAGTTATAGCTGGACACTGTTAGCCATATCCAATAAGGCAAAGACCCAAACTAAGCGAGCATTTCTGTTCGCGTACCTCCTCCTAGCTGGAAACTTCTGGGTTTTTCCACGAAAAAGAACCAGCCTCACAAGGGGGCCTAAAACCAGACTACCGCAAGCCCAGTCGAATAAGACAACAAATATTTCTGTAGTTTGTGGTATTTTCGCGTGTGGTAGGGTCGTATTGTCGTATTCATGTCCTGTCGTGGTTCTGATGTTCTGTTGCGTGTCGTAGTCCTGTCATGATTTTGATGTTCAGTCGTGCGAAATTCCTATGTTGTGATCCTGTTGTTCCATCAGCACTTACACAAGCTTTGAATGTTACTGTCCATGTGAAGAGTAGCGTAAATGGCAGTTCTGTTGTGACTACAGAAATGTTTGTCGTTGTGAAAATAGACCTCGTAACAGAAGTTCTGTTGTCACAACCAAATTCTTGTTAGGTTTTTGCGGTATCCATGTTGTGGTTTCGGACTGGGAGGGCCATGCATGAAGTATGGCGTATTGAGCTGGTTGTTGTCCACAAAAACGAGACTAGTTTTAACTGTGTGCACAAGTATTGTTGTGGCTTTTCAATTGTGGCTTGACAGTGCAACTTAAAAAAGACACGCGAATAAAAATTTAAACAAGATGACCACTGACTTTCCATCTACCTTTGTATGACCGAGCTCCCACTCATGCAGCTATTCAAACACATTTCTTCTAGCACTAGTTAAAGAACACCAAAAACAAAAACAAGAACCGAAAAACTCTCAACTCCCATCATCCTAACTAACAAGGTCCGTCGTCTGAGGCGAACATGCAGGGAACTCCCACAACTGCGCTCCGCGCCACCAAAACACTTTATTGCTCCAAGCCGTTCACAAACGCACGGAAGCCCAGATAGCAGACATGAAAAAGTAACGTCGAACACTAGCCGACGTACCTCAGACATCGTGATGACGGCCTCCTACGATAAGCTCATCTAACCGTACAGCGGAGGCTGAGGATCATCAGGTAAGATGTGCTTTTTGCGGGAGCCTGCTCCAAGCGAGTCTTTTGCCCGTCTGCCTACCGACTAACACGCACGCGCTGTGAGCCCGTTCTATACAGTAATTACTGTCCGTTGAGCAGAAT
>CM023453.1:93644273-93791187 GCA_013339765.2 Haemaphysalis longicornis | reverse complement strand
TTTCGTGCGCAACCAAATAGCGAAGAGTTAGAGCCAAAGCCACTTGGATCAAAACTCCAAACTGCATGAGGGTAAGAGTCAAAGCTCATTGAGTCGAAGTCCAAAGAGTCTGCGAGTCAAAGTCCAAGCTCAGACGAGAACCGAAAAATCCCTTACGGCAAAGCTTCGCGTTCAACAATCGTTGTTGTTGGCTAGGGGTGCATAATTCTTAACAAGAGCTGTTTAAGCATTTAGTTTCGCCCTTCAGCGTTACCAAAAAATGCGACGAAAAGGAACCGAGCGCACTTACCTTGCATCTCGTGAGGAGTGGCCGGCGTCGTCCTGGCATGCGCATGAGCTTGCTCTACGGGAGGAGGTCGCAACAAATACCAAGAAAAAATACTGAAAAAACGTGAGCATGCCCCTCGTGAGGAGAGTAGGGCGTTGGCCACCTCGACTTTCGAGAACACTCTGCCCAGCGTTCGTTGCGTGATCACTCGCGTGCTGCTCTCATCGCCAGTTGACGCGCGTTCGTGCCTGAAGAGGGAGAACAGTCGCCGAGTTAGCGCTATGTACGGCGAGTTCGCAGGGCGTGGTAACGCTGTCCACTGGGTGTAAAAGCCTGCGGATAAAACAACCCGGGCCTGGCATTCATGTTGAAATTTCAGCGGCCAGCGGTTAAATCAATGTGAGGTACAACCGTCTGGTCGGTGACGAAGGGAGAGGGACCGCCAGCTCTTTTATTTCTCCTGCCTTGCACCCCTAGCGCAAGCAGGTCCCTTTTTTTGTGAAGAAAATGTGCGTTTCTGTTAAATTATGTAACAAGAAAATTATGATTAACAATATTGTGTTGGGAATAGTAATACGGGAGAGTAAAAGGAATAGCAGCGGCAGTTGCGGTTAAGAAGTCAACAGTTTTAATTAGCTTGCATAATCGTGTGACTGATGGTGACGAGCAGAACCTGAGTACCCTACTAATGCTACTTAGTGGTGAGACAATGTGTCCGGTAAGGAAATTCAAATTGTGACAAGCAAGGGACGTACGAATTCAGGTGCGCGGATCACCCACTTTGGTATGGAAAACATTGCAAGTTAAAATCAACAGTTTTAATTAGCCCTGCATAAAATTGTCCCGTGATTTGGTCGTACGAAATAGTGTTAACCTGAGTACCCTACTTTTCTGGATGCTACTTTTTGGTGAGGACAATGTTTCCGGTAAGGACAATTCCTACGTCATTGTGAACAAGCAAAGGGAAACGTACGAATTCAGGTGCGCGGATCACCCACTTTAATTTTGGTATGTGCAAAACATTGACAAACCTTTGATAATTTTACTCTAGCAAAGGTAAGAAAAAAAGACCGGCGTACATTTATATACTTTCGGTTGGCACGTAGGATTGAGATAATAGGGGGGGTTAGAGTAAGTGGTTGTAATGCAAAACTTGGACACCCTCAAAAATGGTACAAAGGTTTGGCGTTGTGAGTCAAACATAACTCGACGCCGCACTGTCATGCAGCAGCTACATGATAAGATTGAATAGTATTTTATATGTACTGGGCTGCTTACGAAATGAGGTGGTAGAGACAAGTCAAAGAGTTGTCAAGTGGATACAGGACACGGGTAGTTGTTTACAGAATTCAACATAGCAAAAAACAACACATTATCGGGGGCTGCCGGTCATTAAAGAAATAAAGAAGAGAGAGTAATATTAGATATTATTCGGAAAACATATTAACAATAGGTAAGATAAACATTACGGACAATCATAAACGTATTATATGGCAACCACCACCCGTAACTTCACATACCCGTTTTCTCGGGAAACAAAGAAAAAAAGAAAAAGCCCAAAGAAAAAAAAGTTGAAGAAAGAAAGCAAAAAAAGAAAAAAGAAAGGGAGCGTGAAGAAAAAAATAGAAGAAAAAGCGAAAAAAAAGGAAAAAAAAGAAAACGAGAAGAGAGAAACAAAAAAAAGAAAGCAAGAAAAAAAAAAGAATAGAAAGAAGAGAAAAGAACAAACGAAAGTGGAAACAAGAAAGGCACGAAAGAAAAAAAATGTCAATAAACTATTCTAAATATACCCAATTTGGTTCTCCCGCACTACAAAAAAGAGGCTGTAGATTTAATAACTCGTACTAATTCATTATATTTCTTTCTAAGGTTCCTACCGAATTTTTAATTTTAGACACGTAATTTTTGGTGGCGTCATGACCGCAAGCGCTGGGAGCCAGTATTGTCTAGTTCATATGAAGTAACATTCGGGTACTTCTTTATGCAACGCTTTAAACGACGGAAAATTATGACTCCAATATCCCTATGGTCGGCAGTCTGTACAGAAAAAGACTGTAGCCACCTACAACACTGGTCTGGTCACAAAGACGCTACTCTAAGGAAGAGCTTGATATTCTGCAAGAACCCGATTACCTCTCAAAAAGCTGTCGGCCGGTCCCAAAGCGGCAGCGGCGGAAGCGTCGGCACGGTACTAAGGGCGCGTAGGTTTCCCTCCAACGAAGTTTTTACTGTCAATGTCACGCGACGTTCATGTGCCAGTGCCCGTGTACAAGTTGAACGACGTGGAACGTGGGATCAACAATGCATAAGACCTGCTGTGGGGTGGGGTGCCGCTCTGGATACAGAAGCCCAAACGAGAATGCGTCCATCGTCCGTTTTCTGACTAGAGCCGGGCATCCGGAAGAGTGGGGAATGCCTATAACGTGGTTAAAATCTGGTGGTTTTAGAGTTGCAAGTAAAAATGTGCGTATTCAGGAAAAATATTTCGATTCTACCTACAGTACATCTGATGGGCATGTCGTGAATGGGGACAACGTCGCTACACTACCGCGAGAGAGATCCAGGCTCAGAACCGGTGTGTTCCGAGGATTTTTGAAGGCCTGCCGGCGTACCATATTTTCAGTGACGACAGTGAGTGGTGAGCGGGGGGGGGGGGGAGACGTGCCAAGACTGCTGTTTATTGGCGCGTTCTCCTTTTCACACTGAATGGTGTGGCCACATTTGCCAGACTACATAACGATACACCCACTGTGCAGCCTCTGTAGCATCCACCGTGGTCCCCCGTAATTCACGCCAAGAGGGCCAAATCCTCCCTCGGTGCCACGTGGCGTCTGAAAAACGTTGAATCAATCGTCATGGCAACGAGTGGCGAGAGGTAAGAGGGGTTACTGACGAGGCAGGCGCTGGTGGCGTCATTTTTTAGCGTGGCCGGGCCACGCCGGGCTATGATGGGCCACCACGCGCCAGCCGCTGCAAAACCGCCGCTTCCCCAACGGTCCAACATTCGCGCCTCGTTGGCCAGCCGCGACGGACGACAGGCAGAAAAGTTGGCGAGTTCAGATTGTGCCGGCCGGTGCCTCGGAAAGGCCGCATCTCGTCGTTTGGTATGGGGGTGAAATGATGTGTTTAACTTTTGGACGATGAAAATTTGGCAGCTCAATTAGTAATTTGAACGGAACAAAAACATTCTTTTTTATTCTTTTAATCAAAACTCATGCAAGGACGTTTTTGATTTGAATTACACCCCCCCCCCCCTTAGTTTTCAATCCCGTGTAGCTGAGTTACTCTGCGGCGCTCCGAGGCTCCTCCTCGCCATCGCCGAAATCTCCATCCCAACCGATATTCCCCTCCCTCACCGTCGGGGCCTCTTTCACAAGTTGCGCTATCTGCTGACAACGGCAGTAGCAACGCCGATATGAGATGATTGAGGAGAACACTTAGAAGCGCGCATGGGAGTAAAAAGGAACGGTAGCCGTCGCTGCAGTGGCCGCCACAAATTCCACCTCGCTGATAGGTGTTAGTTGAAGAGCCACTTTCACGGTTGGAACGCTGGCGTGAGCCTATAATTCTCCTTCAACTTGAAAGGCTTTCCGAGCGACAGTTTCACCGGTGTATTTCACGTCTAAGTAGGCACCCATCTCCGATTGCCGGTTTATGCGTGCACGAGTTGCACGGGGGGGGGGGACGAAGTTGGACGTGCAGACACAGCTCGGGTGCTTGCCGCTAGCGATAATGCCCGTTGTGCTTTGTGCTGGTTCGATATTTAAAGTGGAAGACTCATGGCTCAATACGTCCTGTCGGCTGTCCTCCGTAATTGAAAGGTTTTGTTATGCTTTGGTGTGTTACAGAGGTAGTAAGATGCCTACGACGGGGAAGGGAAACGGACAGTTACATGTTTCTCCGCTGGAATAAAACTTGCGACATTCTAGCTTTAAATTGCTAATGGACAGACGCAGGTTGTTCGCTTGGGGTAAGAGCAGGGAATTGAAGAAGTGTCGGAACGAACAGAAGCGCGAATAGGCACGAAAACAATAACAAGGCACTGCCGCCGCTGAGGCAACCTCAAGTTCTAGTTCATCGAGTAGCTGCGAATCCCTCTCGGATTCAAATTCAATATTATTTCTCAGCATACTACAATGTTGATGGTGTCCCTTGTAAGAAAGCTGTCACTACAGCTGAAACAGCAACTTTACCCCTTGAAACGCCGATGTGGGCAAATATTACTCGTTCAGCCTAAGAGCTTTCAGAACGATATTTTGTACGGCTTGTTTCCCTTCTAAGCACGCGCGCATCACTGGTGGTCGGCGCGCATGGGTTGAGGGGGGTGGATGGGGAGAAGAGGCAATACCGCTCAGCTATAAGCACCCTGCACCGGAGAGAGGCCGCAGGGTGCGCCGCACGTTTCCTCTGAATCCAGCCTGTAGCGCAAGTTAGGGTATTTATAAAGAAGTGGTGATTTCTCGACCAGCTACCCTGAACTATCTCTAAGGTACCCATTTCCTTGGTGTAGTGTGCCCATTTTCTGCTTCATATCCGATTGCCTACACGTTCAGTAATCAATATCAATTAGTATATGTCCTTTGCGCCTCCAGTTTTGCTGAGGTTTTGATGTTGTTTGTGTAAACGTTCCTTCCTCAAGAGTAAACACAGGCATTTGCAGCGCGTTTATTGATTTAGGTCAGCTAAGGGCCCCGAAGGGCAAGGGCACCAGGGAGCATGTTTAAATAAACAAATTATTTAATACCTATATTCGTTTTTCCAAAGAACAATAAATAACTAACCATTTTAAACACCCGACATGACAAATACGTACGCAACACTTGTTTATGTAATTGTTTTATGTGTAGAAGAGAGCGTAAGCGTTCGTTAAAGTTTTCATGAAAATCAGCCATTATGAGACATTCAAGCAGCGCTCCTCCTCACTGAGACTATTGCGCTAACAGCCGCGTGGAGTATACTTGAAAGCAGCGCACACTCACACGGTTAACGAGCGAACTGCTATCAGCTTGTAACTTTTAGCAGCTGGGGATTGGAGTGAATAGGGTTATTTTTTTTAAACCTAAAGCCGTTCAAAACTAGCTTCGTCAGACGGCAATTTCTGGCGGATTTGCCGGTTTGTTTAGTGAAATATAAAACGACATTTGAGTAGAATACTTAAATACAATAAGCAGAATCTGAATATTACAGGGCATGCACGTCTCAAGCTCATGGTAAACCTGACCTCCACATGTTCAGCAAATTTCTGTAGCACCCCGTCAAAACCGCTGGCAATCATGATAATTCACCTTGCGGGGGGCGCCGTCAGCCTGTTTTTATTTCGAGAGCCGGAAAGCAGGTTGTGGAATTGTATGTTAATCGCTTCGTTGCTTCCTCCAGGTGTTTTAGAACTACCGTTGCGCAGTAAAATTCCAGGGCCATAAATGGTATCATTAGCCATGAGATTAGCTTGGGTGAGTTGGTTTCACACTTCAGTATAAAAGATCAGAAATGACAGATGGATTGAAAAAACAAATGAGCTCGTGTAAAAATTATTTAGAGAGAATTAGGAATTTACACGCTGTATAGAACGAGATCAAAACAGGAAAACACATCTACAAGTTGGCAGTAATAAAAGCTCCTATCAGCTAACACAGAGCACTCACGTACTGGTCTAAGGAGGCACGTTTTCTATCATTGAGACGAATAAAGGCAAGGCTTATGTTGTTTGCTCTGCCCAGCTGATTTCAAGCGTATTCTTGATAAGGCGAACACAGGTATCAGCACTTCTACGTAGGGTTTCAAAGGTGGAAATCTGTGGCATGCTGAAACAAAAGTTAATGGCCCGTAACGTGATTCTGAGAGCCTTTCTAACATTCTAGTCATTTTCTCGATATCTGTTAAATAATTAAGGTTTTTGATTGTCCTGAAAAGACATTATAAAGCACACGTTTATGCGTTAGGATACATTTGGCCTTCAACGCACATTACAAATTGCTTGTGAGCAGGCAGTGAGGCAAATTGACCTTTTTACGGTCACTTAAAATCTCGTATACAAATACAACAATATGAGCAGGTTTGACGTTGTCAATTGAGCGGATGGCAAATAATGAGCATAGTTCTTTTTTATGTTTACCTAAAATATCTTTCGGATATGCAAACCAAAGAAGAGCTATATTTTACGGGTTATCAATAGTCTCGAGTTAAGTCCGAGAGCAATGAATGACATTGTCATAATTGTATCAGCGAGTGATGGGCCAATATATGGCAGCGATGTTTTCCAGGTTCCCATTCGCCCTGTTCCGCCGCTTTTCCAGCGTTCGCGTAACTTTGATCCCTTACGCGCGGTTTCTCGTATTCGATTTCATCACTTTCGCGGAATCCTCTTGCCATTCATCAAGTGTCTGCCTTTCCAATTTTTTACCGTTTTCTCTTCCAGCGAAAACAACATGTAATAGTACCGCACCCATTTCAGCCGGCTTAATTTACAAGGAGCTCCTTGTTTTTATTTGTCTTCATTCCCAATCGGAACCCTTCATGTATTTCGGTTTTAAGGAGGCCGAAACACCCAAATAAAACTTGATCCTAATTGGTTGCAAACTATTCCCTACTTGGGAATAGTTTGGTTGGTACGTGAGCCATGCGCAATCTACAATTCAATCCCTAGCTTTCGTTCGTACTCACGATCGTCCTACGCTGCAAACCTAGAATTATTATTTGCAGTAAGTGTATCTAAAAAACATGTATACAAAACGGGCTGCAATTAAAGCATTTAAAGAAGTTTGTGACACGCTATGAAGGAGTCATGGGCGGCGCAAAATCCACATTGATTTTGCTTATCTATTACAAGGAACTACGTGCACAAACGATTCTGAGATTATTTAATTGGTTTTAAAGTTGAATAAACCCCTTATCTCTATTATTCGAAAATTGAGTCTGCTTGAAGCATGTGTCTGGCTTCGACTCTGAAATCGCGCAAACAGGGTTGTTCAAACGCCCCTCCCACACCGTTGCAATCATGCTTGGAATTGTAACCATCTCTGTATTTTTCAGCTCGCTGTGGCGGTGCCATAGTAAGATGCTGCACTGGTTGTTCCACTGCAAGGTAGAAGTGCATGAAATGAATTTTTTTAGAATTCTGCGTTACATTGCAAACGCATTCACATATTAGACTTCTTTTTCCGAATATAGGTAAAGCATATGTGTGTATTATATTTGCTTTACAGCGCTTTCGTCTTACCAACGCCAAGGCGTGTAGCCAAAAATTAGGTTGAAAACGTGCTGATTGGTACTTCTCAAAAAGTACGAAGTTCCTTGTATATACAGTTGGGTTTTGATTACAAATGCTGCTCTTACAAACCTCCTGAAACATTTTCAGGATTTGCTCTTACAAAACAGGTAAAAAGGCAAACGAAAACATTGATGTTACTCCGCCCACATACCAAAAATACTATTGCGTGCTACCAGCGCTCATTCCGAAGGGGTGATTTTCGAGTGTTGGCACTAAATACATTCTAATAATAGCGTAGAAGTGCATTCTGGCTTCATTTATATTATACCCCATATGTAGAAAAATCCTGCCCGTTGTATACGCTTGCTTTCGTGCAAGAGTCATAAAAGAAGGCGCTGTTTATCCCGGAATGCCACGTAATAATCTGCCCTCTCTCCCCACTTCGCCCCTCACGTTCTTCCTGCTTCCCTCCCCACTCACAAGATGACTACAAAAACGTTAATTTGACAGATATAATATTCCTTACGGTCTCGTGTGTCGAGCGCCATTATATGGAGCATAGCACATCTTTTTGTAGGCTTTTCGAACGCCTTCTTTTTTGCCAGCAAAAAGCCAATACAACTCGTATTCCTAATAATTGAGCGTGTTACTTTTCTGAGTGAGAAACCAAAAAAGACCATCCGCTTTTGAACTGCCCCAAAGTGAAGATGTGAACATTTTTGGACAGCGATTCCAACTAGTTTGTTACACACAATCTAGTTCACAGCGGCCCAGCCCACCCGGTTGCGAGTATAAATCCTCAGTTGCAGTAATTTTCCAACATGACTCTTTGTGATTTATATACCCCCTTTGTATGGGGTTTAACGCGCCTAGGCCAACTATACCGCTGCGAAGTAATTTGGACCATCTGGGTTTTTTTACCGTCCGCCCAACTGTCGAACACACGGAGTTTTCCCCTACTCACCGCCATTAGAAAAGATGGCCGCCGCGACCGGGAATGCAACCCGGGCCCTTGGGCCTTGCAACAGAGCGCCTTAGCCACTGAGGCATCCGAGTGACTTATTATACACCCTAATTTGCTTGAGAGGATAACATAGTTGTAGTGAAAACAAACATAGGTCTGTTTGCCACCGCCGCTTCGAGGAACAGCTGTGATGGTTTAGAATCTACGATATAATATTTGTCATAATACCGTGACTAATGGTTATCTGATTTCTGATGAGATAAATCTTCCCATTTCTATGATCGCTTGAGCAGAGCAACGTCATTCAATTTGTTTCTGGAGACTTTCAGTAAAACACGAGCTCCAACCGTATTCCGAGAGAGCAAGAGCAAACCTCTCTCTTGATGTGGGAAGCTCTGTGTACATGTGAAGTGTGAATTACCGAATTATTATAACTCACGGATAAATCTATGTTTTATGTTCATTGAAATATTACCACAAAGAGCGTTGCTGGGTGGTATGTGCCAGTTACACAGCGACTTTCAGAAGCGGGTTTGGGCAACGGCTTCATGTTATTTGTTATTGAAGTGTGTCTGATGTTTATGCACGGCAGCTGCAGCAATTTTATTGTTCATCTAGGTCTCAAAATGTTGTTCTTCACTTGGTACGACCGACGGATGGTCGATGCTGAAGTCGAAGGAGCCGACAGTTTCTTTTTCCTGATACCTACAGCGTTATATTGCACTTCACATTTCTCCGCGGTATGTATATATGACCACATTGGCAGTTACAGCTCCACACTGTTAGCCATGCCCCATAGGGCAAAGAGCCAAACTAAGCGAGCATTTCTGTTCGCGTACCTCCTCCTAGCTGGAAACTCCTGGGTTTTTCCACGAAAAAGAACAAAAAGAACCAGCCTCACAAGGGGGCCTAACACCAGACTACCGCAAGCCCAGTCGAATAAGGCAAAAAAAATATTTCTGTAGTTTGTTGTATTTTCGCGCGTGGTAGTGTCGTCTTGTCGTATTCTTGTCCTGTCGTGATTCTGGTGTTCTGTTGTGTGTCGTATTCCTGTCCTGATTTTGATGTTCAGTCGTGCGAAATTCCTATCTTGTGATCTTGATGTTCCACCAGCACTTGCACAAGCTTTGAATGTTACTGCCCATGTGAAGAGTAGCGTAAATGGCAGTTCTGTTGTGACTACAGGAATGTTTGTCGTTGAGAAAATTGACCTTGTCGTTACGACGGAAATTTGTGTCGTTGCAACAGAATTTCTGTTGTCACAACAAAATTCTTGTTTGGTTTTTGCGGTATCCATATTGTGGTTTCTGACTTGGAGGGCCATGCATGAAATATTGCGCATTGAGCTGGTTGTTGTCCACAAAAACGAGACTAGTTGTAACGGTACGCGCAAGTATTGTGGTGGCTTTTCAACTGTGGAAAAACTGCAACTTCAGAAGACACGTGAATAAAAATTCAAACAAGATGAGCACTGACTTTCCATCTACCTTTGTATGACCCAGCTCACGCTCATGCAACTATTCAAACACATTTCTTCTAGCACTAGTTAAACAACACCGAAAAAAAAACAAGAACCGAAAAACTTTCAACTCTCACCACCCCTAACTCAGAAGGTCCGTCGTCTGAGGCTAACATGCATGGAAGGAACGCCCACAATCGCGCTCCGCACCACCAAAACCCTTTATTTCACCAAGCCGTCCACAAACGCACGGAAGCCCAGATAGCAGACATGAAAAAGTAACATCGCACACTACCCGACATACCTCAGACATCGTGGTGACGACCTTGGACGATAAGCTCATCAACCCGAAAAGCGGTAGCTGAGGATTATCAAGTAAGATGTGCTTTTTTTGCGGGAGCCTGCTCCTAATGAGTCTTTTGCCCGTCTGCCTACCGACTAAAACGTACGCGCTGTTAAGCAGGTTCTATTCCAGTAATTACTGTCGTTGAGCAGAATAGTGGCACTCTCCGCCGGTTCACGAAGGAAACTGGTTAAAACAGCCGTCTAATACAAGAATCGTTCCTTACCACTACTGTAGTAGCCGACTCCTCTGCGTACACTAACAGCATAACAGCCGGCAAAAACCACAAAGAGATGATTCTCGCAGGGTTACATCTCGCCCACTTCATTGGCTTAAGGAATACCTAGTTGGAGCACACTGCTTGTTTGTGTACTATGTTCAAGTCGGTGTTCTTCCGAATTGGTAGTTCGGGATGATTTGAGAGGGAGAAAATGTGGGCACCAAATTCCAACAGTAGGTAGTTTGGCAGTAACATTGTACCGGCTTTGCTCGAAGAAGAAGCACTAGCATAGGTTTCGCAACAAAAACAATACGCAAAGCGGCGTCGTTGCTTAGTGTTGTCTTGAACTGGTTCCCACTGAGCTGCGTGCTTGAATTTATTACTCGCGTGCATCGAGTTCTTATATTTCCTACCAAATTGATATAGATGGTATTCGTTGAAAGTTTAGCGGTCAATTTCTTCGCTTGGCAACACTAGAAACGGCCACAGACATGGCCGATGCGCCACGGACATGGACAAGTGCCGCCATCACGCGGAGCCCGACGTAACGAGTGACGGCGCACCCACGCAATTGCATGGAGGAGAAGAGGGGTGCCTGATCTCGGGGCCGTGCGCACAACGTCGCCTAGCAACAGCCGCTTGGCCACAGATATGGCGGCGCACTCGCATGGTTGCCTGCATGCAGTCCACGCCATTGAATACCGGCCTTAGCTTTACCGGAGACTTGATATCCTTTAAATTCATTTCTTTACACAACAAATTGTACAGCGCCGTTACGTTAGCGTACGTTAGTTGAACTGGCCCGGTTTGTTTCTTTTATTCCTTTGTTCTTTTTTCTGGAAAATCCGCAAACATTTAGAACGTTAATCCTTCCCTCCCACAATGCTCGATTGGAACCACCTCTTCGCCATCACATATATCTTTGGTATTACAAAGGCACCAGATTTTTATTTTTGTTTAGTCTAACCTTACTTTGAAGCTTCTTGCTTCTAAATCACGATGTTCAGTAACTGTGTGTACTCACATGTACTAGAAGCGGGTTTTCAACTCAAAATGGGCCACATGCTTACCCACTATTATTTAAAAAAATTATAGGCCGCTCTGGGACGAAATTTAGTACGATATGTGAAAGGTGCCTAACACTGACCAATAACGACAGCTCAAGTGGCTTCAACCAATCGGTGCAGTTCGCGGTAGCTGCGCTTTTTTCACCTCTTTTTTCCTTCCAGTTCTTTTTATAATTAAACTTCTGGGGAAATTCAACGCAATTTATTTATATTTTCGCATTGTAACATACTCAGTGGATGAGGAATAGACAATACTTTTGGAACCCCGGAGGGAGATTGGCCGTTGCACTGACATGGTGGACTATATCCTTGCTTTAGCATAATCATAATTCAATCCGACTTTATCCGATCTAATTATGCGCGTATCATAACCACGAAATCGCTCGAGCCATCGAAAGATCTACGGCAATGCGTGAAGCTGCCACACTAACGTACAACTTTTTTTGTACAGAAAGCATCCCGCGTCCGCGGCCGAGCAAATATCGTGCACGCTGCATGGTCAGATGTTTTATGGCTGAAGGCCGGTTGAACAAAACCACGGCCGGAGTGGAGAGCGCGCCTCCAGGCCGGCCGTGACAAAACAAAGCTTTTTATGGCGAAAGGCTTACATCTCAATGTTTTAATATCCCGTTCTGAACTACACAAAACCGGTGCGCAGGCCACGAAAGCGAGCATCAGCGCCGAAGGCGTATTCAGAGAAAAGGAGACGGAGCCTAGTGAGAGCGTTGAGAGAATGGTAAAAATCGGCTCTTGGATGGAGGAAGGAAATATCAGCTGTGGCTTCTGTACAACGTTTGAGGCCCGCCTTGAATACATCGCCGCTTCGGCTTACAGTGTTGTTCCACGTCGCTACGGGTGAGGAAGCGCGGTCAGACAGCGCTGTCAAAGTAGTCATTTAAACGGAAGGCTCGAGCAGCTCAAATAATCGCTCGTCGTAGCCACCGTCCAAATGAAGCGGCTATGTATGAAGCTACAGCAGCCGCGTGATAAGATCAACACGAAAGTTTAACACAAATATATAGAAGTTTTTATTTCAGCACGCGAGCATTCGGCTCGGGCTCTCCAACTATGCGTGACAAGGTGCCGCATACAGCAGGCTGCGAGAATATTTGTGCGAGTTCCTGAGAGTGTTACACGTAAAAAAAACAATGTTCCTTCACCCGCATTGTGAGTTTGGTTTCTTAGTTTATTGTGTGCTCAAATGGTATTCATTTTGAAGCCTCAGAGCCGTTTTATTGGTTGGTTGTACAGAACCACTGCTGCTTGCACGGGGCAATAGAGACAACAAAGTGTCGTCACAAGCTGCCCTCGGGACCTAAAAAATTTCAAAAATGTACAAAGTCACCTTGCTTACGAAGCCAATGCCTACAAGTGATCGGCGGAAATAATTTATCCTCAAACGTTTCTAGGCTACTCGTCCGTAACTTTTACGCAAAGCGCTCTACTCATAAAAAATTGTTACCTAAATGGAATTCAACGTTTGTTGACAAAAGTCGACAAAAGCTACCAACACTGAGTGTACTGTCTAAATACTGTCTATAGACGTCATAGCAACAGCCTACCAAATTTTTGTCAACCATTGGCCACCGTGTTCGAACTGAAATGTTTCTGTAAACTTTCTACAGAAAGTTTGGTGTAGTCTTTATACTCAGTTGCTGTTGCTAACCAAACAGTTTTTGACAGGATATTCAAAATAGGATGCAGTGGGAAAAGTCGACCATTCGCAGACCGTGCTGCCAATGCAGCCTAATTGAAGGACGTCAATATTCCTCTATAAAAGATTGTGCAGTCCCAAGAAAAATGAAAAAAAAAAGAAACAGCAACAGGTTAGGTTAATGGGGTTCTTCAAGATATAGGCGTTCACAATTTTTTGGAGGCATACACTCATATGCTAGCTTTCTGAAATGTAACATAACATCACAACCCCACCTAAGAAGCGTACTACAGCCGAGAAACCACAAACGCAAACAAGCACGACATCGTCACCTTTTTTTTCTTTATTGCCTTCTTTGACAGGATGACAAAACAAAAACACACGTAACTGATAATGTGTACACTTAATACTCAATACAAACACTAGAACTTGGGCAAGCGGGGTGATTTCAATATTCTTTCATTACCAACAATGCTTCAATTGTGGGTAGCCACTCTGGTTTAGAGGGCTGAAGTTTCTGTATCTGCACGAAAGAACCTATTGACTCTTTGAAGTAGTGAGTCTGGCATCTGGGTCGGAATAGCGTACCGCCATCCTGTTTCTAAAGATGCTAAGTAGTCCATACAGCATAATTGTGTCAAGCAGCACACCGTCCTCATTTTCAACGTTCAAAAACCTAATACCGTAAGCATCCACAGGCAATTATTTTTTGAGTGTTCGCTGGAGGATGTCCCAAAAGAACACCGCTCCCCAACAGTCCAAGAACACCTGCTCAATTTTTTCTGGCTTTCGACACAGAAAACAGTGCACACCCTATGGCACAAACCATCCCTTTTCCTCCATCCAGGTCTTTACTTCCAGTGTTGCAGTATGGAGTTTAAGAAAGAAAGATTTCACTCCACCTGCGACCGTCATTCTTTTCACTCGCTTAAGTACATCTCTCTCAAGCCTTAGATTACACTTGCTGCGGTATATTGCCACTGGCAGTACACTCTCGACGATATCTTTGTACAGTTTGTTCCGACTCAACGTGCTTAAGTACTCTAAAGAAAAACGTACTGAAAGAAAACGGTATGACCACACCACCTACTTAAAAAATCCACGTACTGTTGCCCTCATGTACTCAGAGCTAACAACAAATTCCAAGTCGCAGCTGACAAACCGTCCTGAGAAACGCGTCTTCAACATCACGAAGAAACAGAAATCTATTGACCACTTGCCTTAAAAATAAGTGCGATAAACCAAGTCCGCCTTCACGCACTTTCCGAAGAGGTTCGTTCTGTTCGTTCTTTCCCATGATGCAGATAAACTGCAGATAAACAGGGCGAGCACACGATAAAATTTCTGAATATTACCCCTTGCACAATGCAAAACTTGCATTACATACCACAGCTTGCTTATAAAAAACAACTCGCAAACTGTGGCTCTCGCAAACATTGATAAACCCCACCCTTTCCACTCCTCGGTCTTTTCTCGAAGTTCTTTGAGTTGCTTGGCCAAGTAAGGGTCACCGTCTTGATAACTCTAGTGGCACCCCTAGGTGCTTAACAGGACTTGTGACCCACTGTATGTTAGCGAAAACGCTTGGCGTGGATTGCCATTCGCCATGCCAAAAGCCCAAGCATTTAAACCAGTTTACTGCACTATCTCTAGCTAAGCAAAAGTGTTTCACGGTATGTACTACCTCGATAATGCTTTCTTTAGTAGTGCAGAATACTGCATTGTCATCCGCGTACGCTAATAGTCGAACTTCCGTCATTTGCAACCGAAAACCTTGAATGTAACTGCTTTTAATGACACTTAAGCAAAACGTCTCAATATATATGCAGAAAAGGAGTGGGGATATCGGGCATCCTTGCCTCACCGATCGCTGCACCTGAACTCTTTTTCCAACTGCCTTATTAACTATAACACGGGTTGTGCATTTACTGTACGCCATACGCACTCCATTTCGAATACCTTTGCCGACATTAATGTAGTCTAACATTTGAAATAAGGCCTTTTGGCTAAGATCAAAGTGTAGATATCATGTGGCACACGATCGAAATCCTTCTCCAAGTCAATCTGGAGCATTGCAACCCCTGATTGTGTGGCATCACAACACTCCAGAATACGACGCGCGTTATGTACATTCGTAAATATAGTCCGCCCCTTGATCCCACAAGTCTGGTGTGAACCTACAATATCTTGCATTACTGTTTGGAGCCTACTAGCTAATACTTTCATTAAAATTTTATAGTTTACATTTGTTAAGGATATAGGCCGGTAAGACTTCACATCTCTGAGTTTGACGGCATCGGCCGTTTTGGGGATCAGTAAGATGTGTGACGTAGAGAATGATGGGGGTAGTACGTCGAGATCGTATGCCTCATTAAAAACCATTTGCAGCACCACCGCAATTTCATTCCTAAATTCCCTATAAAAAGCAGCCGTTAAATCAGCCGGTCCAGGGGATTTTCCTGGATTTAGATTCTATAGCTTTCATACTTCATCAAGAGAAATGGGGATTTCCGAGTATTCTTTTGTTTCTTCATCTAATCTGGGCAGTAACTTCAGAAAATCTTGCTTAAAAATTTCATAATTAACTTCATGTTTTGCGAAGAGCTCCCTGCAATACTGAAAAAAGACAGTTTCTATAATGTTTGTATCACGAGTAATTGTTCTATTATTTTCTATTTCCACGATGTCATTGCGCCGCGCATGCCATTTTTGAAGGCCTAAGGTTCATTTGGACGGCATCACGCCCGCAGTTATCTTTTCAGCCTTTGCCCTTACAAGCGCGCCACGGTAACGCTCTGTGTATATCACTTCAAGTTTTTGCTTTACTGTTCGTATGTCATTTTTGTACTCGCCATGTTTGATGCATTCTTCGGCTAACAAGGCTTCTAAGTATGCCCGCAATAAGGCTCTTGCTTTGTCGTCTCATGTTTTAGTAGGCTTGATCTTTCAATTGCTTTGATTTTTACACTCTGTTGGAAGAGTTCCCATCCTTCTCAATGGCAGCTGCCCTCAATTTTCAAACTTTCTAGCAACGTAAGCGTATTAGTTACGAACACGTCATCTTCTAGAAGCTTCCCATTTAGTTTCCACCCTTCCCAACGAAAGGCATTCTTATTTTTTTGTTTTCCTGCCAATGCAAAACGAAACCAAACAGTGATCACTGCAAGTCACCGGAAAAACATCGTATTCTCGACATTCTGGAATCCATTCTAAGGATACCCCGCACGGGGCACCTTGCGTATTCATGGTGACGGTGAGCAGCGACACCGCGGACCCCGAGCTCCCAACATAAGCCGTGTCCAACCGTGGCGAGGTGTTTAAAGGTGAAGGGTAGAAGCCGTAAACGGTGGCCGTCGGAGCCTTGGTCAAGCTCCGACCGATAGGCTCCCTGCCTGTCTACCAGGCAGGGAGCTCCGGGACTTCTTTGACTACCAGGGTAAGGTCAAAGGAGAAAGTACCCCGTCTCCCTGCTTTCCAATGTATCAGATGACATCTTCAAACCCCCCCCCCCTCCCAGACGTGATCGGCCCCCGAAAAAGGGCCGCACCGAAGTTTCCTTTCCACCCCTACCAACTATCAGCGTTCCGAAACATGACAACTATCCCCGTTTTTTCGTCCTTGAATCAATAGACAAATTCAAACCCGTCTCCTCCCAATCTGTGTTCCTCGTCTCCAAGTTCCTTGAAGGAATCATTGACAAATCATTCGAGGCAAAAAAACTACGAACAGGCGAAGTGTTGGTTGAAGTCAAGACGCAACAGCAAGCCACAAATCTCCTGACCCAAACCTGCATGGCAGATCTGGACATCACTGTCACACCCCACCGCAGCCTCAACAGCTCGCAGGTGGTGATATCTCAGCCATATCTGCTAAGTGAAACAGAGACCGACCTTCTGGAAGGCCTGAAGGATCAGGGCGTAACAGCTGTCAGGAGGATCACCATCTGTCGCGACAATGTAGAAATACCAACAAAGCACGTAATCTTAACATTAAGCAGTTCAAAACTTCCTGAGCACATCAATGCTGGTTTCATTAGGTGTGGTGTATGACCGTACATACCTAACCCGCGCCGCTGCTACAAGTGCCAGCGGTTCGGGCACGCAACGACTTCTTGCCGTAGCAAACAGACCTCCGCAAAATGCGCCGCACACGACCACCCCACTGAAAAGTGTGACTCCACCACCTTCACCTGCGTAAACTGTCAGGGGCCGCATGCGGCATGGTCCCGCAGCTGTGAGAAGTTTCACCAGAAGAAGAAGATAATCCACGTGAAAGTAACCGAGAACATCTCCTTCCCTGAGGCGCGAAAGAGGTTCGCCTCTTTCCCCCTGGGGAGGTACGCCGACGCAGCTCGCCGGGAGGCGAAGCGGCGTCTTGTTTCGGCGGGGACCCAGTACCGCGAGTCGACTTGGTCCCGCCCCCGCCCCCCGCTGGGTTTCCTCAGGCAGCTCAACCCGCCTCCGCACAGCTCGCTGTGCCAGCAGCGGCTGTGGTGGCAACCACGTCTCGTGGGGATGCGGCTGCACCCACTGTTTCCTCCTCTCGACCGGCCCGATGAACATGCGAGGTCCCGGAGGAGATAGAGCTGGAGGAAACCGCAGCAGTTCCCACCTCCGCCGCACCGCCTGTGCCACCCGGGGCTCTCCTGACGCCCTCGGTGATCGCGGCCAAAACGAAGGGCACCACAAAGGGTGCAGGTCCGGTGGGTCCGGTACGCTGGGTACCCCTTCCAAAATCAATGATGACTTGGATGTGGGAACCTTCCTGTCTGCTTTGCAGCGGAAGGAGCGGGTCCCTCCATCTAAACCTCCAGAGCAGGTAAAGAAACCCCGTCCAAGAGTCCAAGCCCCGAAAGACCCTACATAAATAGTCACACTCCAGTAGCTTTATTACATCATAATGGGAAGAGAAAATGTCGTTCAATGGAACTGCAGAGGCCTTCTAAATAATCTTGACGACGTTGTATGAGATTCTGCATGCTACTCAGCCAAGTGTAATGTGTGTTCAGGAAACACAACCTGAATCCAAGAACAGAAATTTCTTGAATAGTTACCTGGTAACAGAAAGGACAGGGTTGGCTGCACACACTCTTCTGGCGGTGTGGCCTTAATCACCCGCAAATCCTTAGCATGCCACCCTGTCACCTTGAACACTATCCTTGATGCTGTAGCCATCCGCACAATATAATTTAATAGGTTGATAACGGTATGCTCCATTTACACCCCTCCTGATGTTGCACTTTCGAGCTCTGACTTTGAGGCGCTGGTCGACCAGCTGCCCGAACCATACATCCTTACAGGCGACCTTAATGCTCACAACTCTCTGTGGGGATCTTTTCGTACGGATGCCCGAGGTCGCCTGATAGAGAGGTTTCTTACATCCTCTGGAGCATGCCTTTTCAACAATAAACAGCCTACATACCATAACATAGGTCACAACGCATACTCACATCTTGACCTGGCTATTGGCTCTGCAATTCTCTTTCCATGTATTGAGTGGGGTGTGGGCACGGACCCATATGGTAGTGACCATTTCCCACTTCATTAACGTATATAGATACAGGCCCGAGCAGTCCATCTTCCCATAAAAGGTTTAATGAAGCAAGAGTCAACTGGAATACATTTACAGAGACATCCAAACTACACCACACATTAATAGGACACCTACACGCTGAAGAAGCTACCCAACTGCTCACGGCGCACATCCTCGACGCCGCCGAAAAGTCCATTCCCCACGCCTCTGGTGCCCCGCGCCACCAGCAGAGGCCGTGGTGAAATGAGGGACTGTAGGCGGGCGCGAGAGCCCCAGAACAAGGCGTGGGGTGTCCTTCGTCGATACCCCACTTATCTAACCTCATTTGTTCAAACGGGCCAAGGCGTTAGGAAAGCGTGTGCGCCGTGAGGCAAAACGAGAGAGTTGGCGTTCCTTCATAACATCAATAAACTCCTACACAGACACACCGAAAGCATGGACAAGAATACGCAAACTCAAAGGACAGCAAACACACAGCCTGCCTCTGGTCAGCACAACAGGGGACACACTCGAAGACCAGGCTGACACCCTCGCCCAACACTTCCAACACGTGTCCAGTTCAGCACACTACCACAAACACTTTCATTGAAACACAAACAACGGCCGAAAAAGAAGCCTATACTAGATAACAATACGTCAACATCTTCTTATAACTCCGAGTTTTCACTGCATGAGCTGAGGGCTGCTTTGAGCACGTGTAAACCCTCAGCTCCAGGCTCAGACAACATCACATACACAATGATACAACACCTGCACGCAGACACTCTTCTAACACTCTTACACCTAAATAACAAGATATGGCTTTCGGGGCACATTCCAAACTCTTGGAAGGAGGCTATAGTCGTAGCTTTTCTGAAAGAGGGAAAGGGCCCGTCGTCCCCCTCAAGCTACCGTCCAAAAGCCCTGACGAGCTGCCTGTGCAAGCTCTCTTCGAGAAGATGGTAAATCGCAGGCTCGTGTATTTCTCGAGTACAACGGTCTTCCCGAGGGCTGCCAGGCAGGCTTTAGGGTGGGGCGATCGACGAACGATCAACTGGTAGCTCTTGACTCGTACATCAAGGATGCCTTCGCGCATAAGCAGTATTGTTTAACTGTGTTTTTCGACCTTGAGAAGGCATACGACACCGCTTGGCGTTATGGGATCCTTAGTGACCTCAAGTCATTCGGTGTTTTGGGTAACATGTTGAACACTCTTGTTAGTTACTTGTCAGACAGAACGTTTCGAGTAAGAGTTGGTCGTGCACTCTCAGAGGTTCACTTGCAAGAAAATGGCGTGCCACAGGGTGGCGTGTTGAGCTGCACTCTCTTCATAGTAAAAATGAACTCTCTTGGTAAGGCACTGCCACCTACAATCTCTTATTCCATGTATGGAGATGACGTGCAGATATCCTATAAATCATGCAGTATGTCAATCTGGAACGTCAAGTCCAGCTTGGCGTAAAGAAACTTGGCGGCTGGGCAGACAAAAATGGTTTTAAATTAAATCCTCTAAAAAGCTCCTGCGTTGTGTTCTCCAGGAAGCGTGGTGTCCACATGAACCCAGACATTACTCCTAATGGTGTGTCGCTTCCTGTGAACAAGGAGCACAAGTTCTGAGGTGTTGTGTTTGACCAGAAACTAACATTCATTCCACACATCAAGGAACTTAAACATAAATGTCTTAAAACAATGAATATACTTAAGGTGCTCTCCCATCAATCGTATGGTTCAGACAAAGAACTCCTACTACGGCTCTATATTGGTTTGGTTGGGTCTCGTTTAGACTATGGCAGTGTGGTATATGGGTCGGCGACTAAAACAGCGTTTCGAATGCTTGGCCCAGTGCTACACTTGGGGCTTCGTCTCGCCTCGGGTGCTTTTCGCACTAGCCCTGTCGAGAATCTGTATGTCGAGTGTGATAAGTGGAGCCTTGAGAGTCAACGAACGTACATGAACTTGCTATATGCTTTTAAAATTTCACCGCTGAACAATCATCCTTTTTACAATGTCTTTAACGATACATCAACATCTCTGCTCTTTGTAAATTGCCCATTCGTTCCTCTGCCCTTTACACTTAGAGTGAGAGAGCGAGTCTCGGATCTCAGTGCTTCGTTTTTAGAATACATGTCACCCTTTTCAAACAGTTTACCGCCTTGGCAAGTTCGCCCTGTGTCGTGCGACATTTCTTTTATGAGACTTGACAAAAATCGGGTACCACCAGCTGCAATACTGCAGCACTTTCTGTCTTTGCAGTTGAAATACACATGTGCAGAATTTTATAGTGACGCTTCTAAAACCTCCAGTAGGGTGGCGTGCGCGGCTCATGGTCCTAATTTCAATGCAGCCAGAACCATGAGCGTGCACACAATTTTTTCAGCAGAAGCGTATGGAATTTTACTTATTGTACGACACATTCTTGAAAATAAAATTCCCAATTCCATCATTTATACAGATTCTTTGAGTGTCGTTCGCGCACTGTCATCGCACAAGCCTCCCAAAAACCACATAGTTAATCTTGTATTCAGCACTATCATGTCCGTGTATGCACAAAAGCATCAGCTGGTCCTCTGCTGGGTCTCAGGACACGCAGGGAGCGCTGGGAAGGAGTTGGCAGACGAGAGGGCCGCTGCTGCTGCACTCAGGAACACTGCGGACATTACAACGGTACCCTACACAGACCTCAAGCCACACACAAGACAACACCTGCGCAGAACATGGCAAACACACTGGGACGAACAGACAGACAACAAACTATACGTAATAAAGCCACACTTGAGACGGCACACAGCTGACTCACGCAGCAGACACACGGAAGTCGCCTTGGGTAGGCTGCGGATAGGGCACACGCATGCAACTCACTCGTATCTGCTGACGGGATCTCCTAGACCCCAGTGCAGCCGGTGCGGAGAGGCCCTATCCGTAGTGCACATACTAATAACATGCAAGGCACTTCACACAACACGACAGAAACACTTCAGAGAACTCTACAGACAACTTATTCCCCTACATCCATCGTTTTTTCTAGGTGACGATGCCATTGTTTCCGTGAAACGTGTGTTCGAGTATTTGTCAGAGGTCAAGTTTTTAAACCTGATTTCCTATCACGCATAATGAAATCTGGCCCTATACACCAGCCATGCTCATTGTCGTTTTGATTTTACCTTTGTTTTTGCTGACTTTACTTAGTGTTTAGGGTTTCACCCCTCATATATCACTATTGTTTTGGCGCTCTTTGCCCCAGTTGGCCTTGCGCCATAAACATCCAACCATCAATCAATCAATCCATTCTAAGGATAGATACGGTCTGTCCAGTCTAGCGTGGCTAGTACCTTGGAAGTGTGTAACGAACTCAGGCCTATTGTTAAAAGTCGCTCCAACATCTTCTAGATGACTTTCATTAATTACATCACTCAAAATAACTGTACTTGCACCCCGAAACGGCGTTGCACTCGTTTTATCGCGAGAAGAACAAACAGAGTTGAAGTCTCCCAATAACACTAGGAAACGATCTGATTTGCAACAGTTTCCCACAGATTGGAAATCTTCCTTTCGCGCTTGAAATTCAGTTGACGCATACAAACATAACTCTCCATTCCTGATTTGAGAATGTAATGTCACACACAATAAATCTTCCATTCACACATGAAGTGACACTTTCTATCACAGCGCCAATACTCTTTCGAATAAAAAGAAGACACCCTGCCGAATTTCCAACAGCGTGGCTGACACAAACGTTATACTGATTTTCGAACCGCTGCACCATGCTCTCTCTCTGGTCTTCGCGGTCAATTTTAGTCTCTTGAACAGCAAAGACATCGATGTCCTTTTCCGTGGCTCATCGGTATAACTGGTTTTGCCTCTTTTTCGTCGCCAGCCCTCTCACATTAAGCGTAGCAAATCGCAACGGTTTAGCTACTTCTACTGGCATAATTGGTTAGCGAAACCAGGCAAAGAGCACTGCGCTTACCTTTCTAATTACGGCATGTGAGTCAATGACACTGAACCAGCTCACTTTTCGTCGCGTGACAGCGACGACGACCGTTGTTTGTTCGCATTTCTCTTCTTCCTGACGACGACTTTCCACTTCTGCTGTAGGCGTCGCAGCCGTTGCTCATCTGTCATATCCGTAGTTTGCTCCCTTCGTCGCTTTGACGAGACTTCTTGGTGTTCCATTATTTCCGTGGTGCTTTCTTCGGTTGCGTTCGTCGCTGGTTCTTGCTGCGTGTGGCTGGACGCGTTACCACCTGTGGGTGTGGCGCCCCCCGGTAGCTCCTTTGCGTCTGTTTTTGCGGCTTCGCTTACGACAGACTCCGTTTTAGCTCTTACGTCGGCGTCCTCCTTGACCTCGTTGGAAGAAGCTGCTGCAGCCTTCTCTGCTTCTTCTTCGTCTATCACCAAGTCGGTGTGTTCCTCGTCGGTGCCGCGTCTTGCTGCGCCCGCATACAAGTGCGTGCATTCAGCTTGCTCATGTCCGAAACCGTGACACTCGCCGAAATTTGGAGACTCGGGATTCCCGCGAATGCCTCCCGCGGTGTTACAGCGTAGGCACATGGGCACTCCTCCAGGCACGACCACAAGAGCCGTACCTTTGCCCAGCCGTAGCTGGTGTGGGAGGCAGTCCAGGGTCACGCCCTCTCGAAGAACCAAACGTACGATCCGAGTTGTCGAGTCGGCGTTTTCAAAGTCCTCTACTCTCCAGCGTTCACTGGTCACGTCCTTCACTTCACCGTACCCCCCAATAAACGCCCGATAGCGTCATTCGTCACGTCAAATCGCACCCAAGGAAGTTTCACGCGAATTTTCTGTCTGTTGTGGTCAACTACCAGACACATCCGCTTTTTTACGTCTACGTGTCCTGCGTCCACAATCTTCTTCTTCGCGCTGTCCGTGCAAAACATCACAAGCCACACGTGTGACATTTGGAACGCGCCAATGCCACTCACCTCCTGAATGACACCTAAGTACTTGAGCGGCTGCCGAAAATCTTCTATTCTGTACGGTCGTCTCTTGGTGTCACAATGCAGCACAACTGTGCGGTTCATTTCTTCTCCTGGAGGTATTTACGGCAGAATATTCCTGTAGTCCTTGGGAACGGCGTCAAACGAGTTACCACGGCCTGCGTTGGCAGCTGACGCAGCTCGCTCGGAGCTCACCATTCTGCGTCCACTCCTATCGACAAGCGGAAGCACAATGAGCACGACATCGTCACCGCACATTCAGAAGCACTGCACTTCATTTATAATAGCCGCCATCCGCGGGGTGCCGATGCTTCGGTGAGGCGTGCCTTTCATTGCATGTTTAAAAAACTGCGCGTTATTAACAAAATACAATACCGGGAAACACTGGTACGTAAACAATTGCACATATCTTCTTCTTTACATTATAGTTGCAAGCCGTAACCAAAGAAAACGGAAAACTAGAATGGGTTGCAAGAAAGCGCGCGTGCGCCGCGGTATGGCTGCCTCGGGTGATTGACACGTTTCTCCCGGAGGTACGCAAAGAGAGAGAGGCGCCGGTGGCGGTTGGCTTGAGAGCGGGCGAAGCATCTGCGCCGGACGGATAAGGTTAGCCTAGCCGGCGGATTTTCGATTATCGCCGTTATTACAGGCGCTTCCAGCTGTCTGTTGCAAAATATTTACGCACATAATTCCTTCCTTTCAACCATGCCGCACATCGCTTTCGTAAATCAAACACAGTGACAAGGAGTTGCGAGGGTTGGTGCCGCTGGCTGGCGCTTGTTCGGAATAGCTGATTAGCCATGTTTATCACCGTGAAGAGTAAAAGCGAGCGGGTCGTGAAGGACCAACCGACCAACCCTCGCGGCTGAGAGACGACCTGGTTGTTCCGGGGGAGAAACTGCGCCGCTCGAGGTACAGAACAGTGAAAGTTGCTCCCTTTTGCTACTTTTTTTTTCTTGGAGTGCACAAGTGGGAAGATACATGCAGAGATAGAGGGAAAAGAAAGATACGTTGTCTGTGAGTGTATGTGTGTGTGTGTGTGTGTGTGTGTGTGTGTGTGTGTGTGTGTGTGTGTGTGTGTGTGTGTGTGTTTAAAACCTGATTCAAACAAAAGTAACGTAATTTGGGTTAAGTCAAGTAAATAGTTTGTTTCCAAAATATTGTTAACATGTCCAGGTATTGAGCAAAAAAAACAATATGAAATAATTGAAATCGGACTCCAGGACGAAGGAATCAGTTCTTTGCGTTAAATTCAACTTGCTACAGAACGTCTCCAAACACTTTCAGTGGTCATCTTACAGACGCTCGTTAAAGGACAAATGTCAACATAAATTAGATAGACTTTCTATACACAATCCTCAAAAGACAAATGCCAACGTAAATTAGGTACACTTTCTATATACAACAGTCAATATACGAGTGTCAACATACATTCAATAGACATTTTACAGACGTCTGTCAATTGAATGTAAGAGTATGTTGGATAGCAATGAAGTTGGTAGGATATCAACAGAACGTCTAGAGAATGTAAAGGAATCATTTTTGTTCTGTCACCCTAAGGACGACCTATCGCTCGTCCATAGGGTGATGGAACAAGAATTAGAAATTCTAGATTGGACTGAGCTTACTTGGAATGAGGTTGGCCTGGGTTAGGATGGCAATGATATTTTTATAACAACGTACTGGATTGTGCCCTGCGCAAACGGAGAGTTGCAAATGAACACGTCGACTTTATTTAGGTATTTAGAATATTTCTGTGTTTATAACCCGAATGAAACATTCAGAGCTGCACTATTTTTCTTGCAGACAGACGTCACTCTTAAATACGTTTTACGCCGCGTTTTTACGGCCGTGCCGTGTAAGCTTTTCGATTCCCTATATAACGTTACTAGAAAAAATACCAAGAAAGAAGAACGAGTGCACGTCAGCGTGCACCTCGTGAGCAGAGCCCTGAGTCGGCCAGGTTTGCGGCCGTGCTTGCGCTATGAAAGGAGCTCACACACGCACAAAAAAACAAGAAAACATACCGAGCGCACATCCGCCTGCTTCACGTGCGGAGTGCGCGGCGTCAACCAGCTCGACTTATAAGAACCCTCTGCCCAGCGTTCGTGGCGCGATCTTGCGCGTACTGTTGTAATCGCCAGTTCAAGTTCCTTCGCTGCCTGATGTTGGGAGAACAGACGCCGAGTTAGCGCTACAGACTCCGACTTTGCGAAGCGGAATGCCACAGGTACTGGCACGTGCTAACGCGGTTCACTTTTGGAAAGATGTGAAAGGGTGTGGACAAACCAATCCTGTCCTGCCAGTCGTGGAGACCTCTGAGCGGCAAGTTTGGAAATCCATGTAAGGTGCAACAGTAGGGTCTCCAACGAAGGGAGAGGGGACGCCAGCCCTTCTGTTTCTCTGGCACTGTCACCACTACTGCAAGCTGTGCCAGTGTTTTTCTGACACTAGTGAGACTGCTGGAACTGTTTTGGGTTGGAACTGCTTCATGCGTCTCGAAATAACCTCAAACTTGCAATTACCAATCATACAAAAAAGTTAAGTAATGGTCAAATGTGGTAACAAGATGAGCAATCCGGACTCGTTTGTTGTATACGCTCCATGTATGTTTTGCAATTACGCGCCTCTGTATCTGGCTTAATCACTTAAAATGACTTCATTAATGGCAACATGTCCATAATTGTGTGAGCTGACTTTCGGACGGTTTATTGTTGATATCGTATCAAAAATTCAAAAACAAAGGATCCATATATCGAGATTCTGTTTAGAAGGATCCACCGATTCTTTAAGTGTTTAAAGAATCTACAAAGTCCCAAGCAATCCACCACTACGTTTATTTTTCCTCACCCTATCTCCCATCCCTTTCTTCTATTGTAACCAGTATTTCTCCTTTTGCACTGAAGGCTTTTTACTACTGCTACTACTTTCTGATAAAAAAATCATAAACGTGGCACTACTCAAAAGATATTCAAAATGTCCGCTTCTGTTTTTATGCGTTTAAGCAAGCCAAGGACTTCACTTTCTAGTATTAGTTGTCATAATTTGATATTATCAGTGTTGATTTATTCGATCAGAACACACGGTTTATTCTCAGAAAGGCACTGCATGAGATGATATGGGAATTACGCTTTAATTTGAAAACCAAGGTAAAACTAAGGCGAGTTTTGATTTTTGCAGGCTTTCCCAATTATATCCAACGTTGTTCCTTGCCGCATGCCGCAGAAACGTATTGTTTTAACTGTGCAGTTCTGTAGGTAGAAAGCAAGAAATGTGATGTTGTTACCCGTATTGCGGTGACGTACTGCATGGGTTTGCAACAGTCTGTCGACGTCAAACGTGAAACGCGGAGTGGCTGGTACAAATTTTCCCGCTCTTCGCGTTTTTGAAAACTAGCAATTATACTAAGCTTTCCACGCAGTGATGACATGTTTGGTTCAGAAAAGGTCGCAGAAGGAAAGAAGGCTAGAGAGAAACGTAAAGAGAGACGTATAGACGTATAGAGGGAATTCCTCTTGGTTTTGTATATATTCGATAGATGCAGCAGCAAAGAATGGGCGAAACTTTTATGTCTAAGCTAATTCTGTCTAAACTGATTATGTTCTGTCTGAACTGATTGACGTTTTTTTTTTGTTTTCTTACAGAAACACAGTGAATAACACAGTATTGCCGCGCTTGATACTACGAATGTATCACTGCATACTGCAGGGCTAGAAGGACATTTTGTACCGCTTGGGAATTTAAAGAATGTCTAAATATCGACAGATAGACGTTTTAACTATTCCTCTAGATCACAAAAACGGCCGCCGCGCTCGGGGCAGTGATCGAACAGGCATTGGTTCCAGCTGCTTTGAAGGCTAAACCGTTACTGCGGATAGTATAAGTCAAGTTTCAAGACTTTCTACGAGCGCGAAGCTTTTTAACCAAATTGTACAACACAACCAGGGGGTAAATGTAGGGTGTGGGCCTTCGCAGCTGCGCTGGGCTTCAATATCGCACCCTAATTCTCCGGTACAGTCACAACTAACGAAGGGCAAAGTGTGCCGAATGTATGCAGTTCTTGCACGCCCGACGAATAGCAGAGCACCATTGCAATATCGGTACTTTTGCCATGTAGGGACAACATGTAGAGGGTATAGCTACAGTCGACTCCCGTTAATGGGATCTCCACGGGGACCGCAAAGAAACTTCTAATTATCCAAACTTTGAATTAAAAATAAAATACAATAATAACATTTCCACTGAGTCCGCAACGCATTCCCTTCCTGATCCTGTTCAGGAATCTCCACTTTCGTTGGCAGTACAGAGCGTACAACACGGTTTATCCAGATAGAGACTTATCGCAAAATCGAAGCCTGAAGTGTCCATCATTCAAACCACATGGAGCTGTGCTCAAAAAAGAAGGTTGAGGACTTGAAAAGAGAGAGAGGCGTAAACAAGGATGGCGTACTGTGGACAGAGTCTCAGTTGACATGCCGCTTCGCAACTGTGCGCTGCTTCAGTTGCGATGGCACCGCCGTAGTGCAAAGCGCGGCATTGGTTTGGCTTTTCAAATTTCTGAATTTTACAGAAATATCACGGTCAGCTTGATGCTTTTCATCCGCAATAGCTTCCAAATAACCGCAATAGTTGTATTTAGGCTCAGATTATCGACCAATTTCTTCTCTTAAATTGCATGTAAAAATTTCGGGACTCAACCACCGCACCCAATTAACCGGAAATTCCAATTAGGGGACTTCGAACAATAGATAATAGATCGTAGTATCGTAACTGCTCTGAGGAGGGGAATTGCGTGGGACTTTACGAAATGTTTCTTGCGTGCAATTGAAGACTGGATGAGATTGATTCTGCATTATCAACGGCGAGTGGGCAAATCGTTTTGTTGTGTGCCGGTAACCGTTTTTTATTTTTTCGGTTCACTTCCTGGCTGGCTTCGTCAGGCTCGAGAACTCACGGGTTCAGTTCTGCTAAACATACCGTTTAGGCTCCAGATTTAGGTTCTTTTTGGTTTCGTTTCTACACCATGGTGTGAAGACATTTTACCTGTTAAGAACCGCTCAAAGAAGTTATTGGCACTGACGTTTTCCGTCAAATGTTGCACCAGATAACTTGCTACAGTGTCTGGTGCATTTGAGAGTACATACAATAATGCTAAAGTTGGCGTGGGCTGTTTTCCATGCTGCGGAAGTCATATTGTATTGATACAGCAGTTCTTCGGTGCACATGGAAAACCAGCCGGGCAGTAACGTGCCGTCTTGATGTTCTAAAGGATTTAGACTTTCAGTACAATATATCTTCAATCAATAATATACAATAGCACATAATGTTTAGGGGCGAAGCCGTTTAGGGCGACGGGGTGGTATCGGCGTCTCATGTCGTCATCGTAGCCACCGTCTCATGTAGTCACGGTACTAAAACACCCGGGACACCACTAGTTCACACCGCGCGCTCGAACGCCCTCCGTAACGAGTACTTACAAAACACCGAGACACTGGTTTGCTCCTCGCGCTAGAACGCGTTGTTATTCAAACACACGACACTTTTACAGCAAAGCTATATGCCTCTACCCCCAATGGTTTCATCTGCATTGGCGAAAATGCCGAGCCGCCAGGAACAGGCTTATGCGCTGCACGCTTGGCCCCTTCCCACGTTTCACGTTAGTGGAGATGGCCCGGGATGTTTTGCTACTTTGTCGGGAGGGTTATGTTGGCTTTCACGGAGACTCCCTCCTTCCAAAAGAATCTGTGAGTAGAAAATAAAGTTTAAAAAATGACTCTAATGTCGCTGTTGAATATAAATAAGCAAGTCTCGAAACACCTCCGTTACAAGCAACTATATTTCCAAAAATGGAGAATAAAAAAGAGGGCCACCTCGCGTCTGGTTTGAGGTTCTCTCTGGTTCCAAAACATACACACATTTTTTCAGCCTCACTTTAATTCTCATCTGCGCCAACTATTTATACTCTTAGGTACAAAATTTCACTTGAAAATTTTACTTCTCTGGACCTGAAGCGTCGAAACTTAGATTTATTTATTCCAAGGCACGAAATCGTTGCATAGAAAATTTAATTGCATAAATATAAATTTTGTACCAGCTGAAATTAACTCTTTTTTTCGTGACCAAGACACTTTTCTACCGCTCTAATTACGTCACTAGAGCGATTTAGTAGCGATTGGCAGTATTTTTAGTCGAAGCAACAAAGGCAATCGGCAGCTTCTTTAAAAATTGCCACAAAAGCAAAGCAGAAATGGAATGCCAATCACGCAACTCACGCAGTGCCGTTCTGCGCTGGTGATAACGATACGATTACCAGTGCCTCCCGACACAAAAGGGGAAAGATTAAGGTTTATCGCAAGCGGTGCAGAGTCGATTGAAGTGCTTTTGACGAGGTATATGAAAAGAAAGAAGTCTGCACTTTTCTATAGCCTTTTGTTCCTTTGTCCTGAGCCTAACAGTCATGGGCATTGCACCTATTGAAGTAATACCAGGAACGTAAGCAGTTTGGCGACCTCGCTGATAAATTTCATTGCGCACAAATTACAAGGGAAGGTCACGACAATTGCAGAAGCAATCGTCGAGATTTTCACTCAGGTACGGGACACAGAACTTCGCTTACAAAACTCGCACGTTCTCATTTCACGACTGCCGTTGCATCCAATGAACGTGACACCACTATAACAGTCCAAAAATGGTAAATATATCTGGCAGGATTGTATATTTGACATAATGATTTCAAAAGTATTTTAACCCTAAGATAATAAGCCTAGCAGTCTCACCCAGTAACTATGTCTGCTAAAAAAGACTCCCGGGTGAAAGTTTGGTAGTGGCTCAAGGTACGACTACTGTAAAAAAGCGCAATATGGACATGCACTCGAGTCACTTCTACGTCACCTTGTCATGAACTATAAAGGCCGTCACTCTGGGTGGTATATTGAAGCGTGCATTTCACAGAAAGAGGTGTTTCGTTATTAAAGAACGAGGCCAATATTCTTACGGCACGTCTTTACTTGCACCAAAACTGCTACATTTGCAGGCCTTTTGGATAAAACCGGCTGTGCTCCATTTATGGCAAACGGCAACTACCGACTGGCGCCTTTTTTCCGGAGAGGCTCCAATTCTCCTGAAAGTTAGCGTTTCCGTACTAAGTGGCTCGATTCCGGGCTGTAAAGCTTCTAGCGGGAGAGCCTGGAGACTGTGCCCTCGATCCTACTCTGGGGTGTTTTTGCTTTCGTGAGAACAGCATTGAGGGTTTCCACTGTGCGTTTCTCGCTTCCCATTAAAAGTTGTTCGTTCATTCGTTCGTTCGTTCGTTCGTTCGTTCGTCGTTCGTCCGTTCCGTTCGTTCGTTCGTTCGTTCGTTCGTTCGTTCGTTCGTTCGTTCGTTCGTCCGTCGTTCGTTCGTTCGTTCGTTCGTTCGTTCGTTCGTTCGTTCGTTCGTTCGTTCGATTCATTCATTCATTCATTCATTCATTCGTTCATTCATCCACACGTCAATCACCAATAATTGAAGTGTTTTAGATAACAAGGCCAGTTTACAATAGCTGCACCTTTCAGGCAATAGCGCTGTTACACAAGAGTCGGCCCACTATTTTGTTTCCGGCAGGTCTTTCGATGGACGCTTTTGCTGCATAAAAAAGAACGCAGTTTTCAGGCACGAAATAATCTAAAAAAAAAGAACTCCAGTCAAGCCTATTAAAACATAAGAGCTGACAATATCCCGGATATCGTTTCAGTGTCTTGTAGAGCGAAGATATATGATAATCATTCTCCTTGAGATGTGTAGGAATAGCGCTGGTTGGGAGTATGTTCTGAGATTATATGGTCGTCCAAAAATCCATGCCTAGTGTTTGGTTCAAATGTCTAAACGCGCGCCCTCAATGCCAAAGGGCATCTACTACGTGCATTCAAAACGAACATTCTATTGCAGTGTTCTACCCTGTTGGATGAAAGAGGTGTATGGCGCAGTGTCATTCAACCATAACGATGCGCCAGCCCACCCCGTGGTATGCTGTGTCTGTTCGATATGGTCTTCTGTGCCACGATCCGCACGCGTGGTGTGCAGTTTCTAAGAAATCGAATGATTCAGAGACAGCGTGCGTTCTTGCTTATGTAAACAGCGAATTGGAAAACAGGCAAGAGAGAACGTTAGATTCTCGCATAAATTTAAATACCACAAACCGCACAAGCTTCAACCGCTGAGCTCTTCATAACCGCTTTAGAAAAGCTTAGTGCAGTCCGCGTTTTGCCATGGCGTAAGTGAAGGCGCTGGCGACCGCTGCTGGAATGGAATGTAAGTATGTATGTATGTATGTATGTATGTATGTATGTATGTATGTATGTATGTATGTATGTATGTATGTATGTATGTATGTATGTATGTATGTATGTATGTATGTATGTATGTATGTATGTATGTATGTATGTATCTATGTATGTAGACAGAATGAGGGTTGGCAGGGTTGGGTTCGGATCCCACCCGGCGGGCATTTTTTCACCACTTTCTTTCTTACTCAAAAATTCGTCATTTCTTTCTATGACGTAACGCATTCCCCCCTTTGCTTTCCAAGGTTTTCTTGACTGCCAACCCTCTTTCTGTCTTAATTCACTGAGCCCCTCATTTCCCATTTATGTATGTATGCATGTATGTATGTACGTACGTTTGTATGTATGTGTGTATGTATGTTGTGTGCATGTATGTATGTATGTATGTATGTATGTATGTAATGTATGTATGTATGTATGTAGGTATGTAATGTATGATTATGTATGTATGTAGACAGAATGAGGGTTGGGCAGGGGTTGGGTTCGGATCCCACCCGGACGGGCCTTTTTTCCACCACCCTTTCTTTTCTTACTCAAAATTCGTCATTTCTTTCTATGACGTAACGCATATCCCTCCCTTTGCTTTCCAGGTTTTCTTGACTGCAAACCCTCTTTCTGTCTTAATTTCACTGAGCCCCTCATTTCCCATTTATGTATGTATGCATGTATGTATGTACGTATGTTTGTATGTATGTGTGTATGTATGTATGTGTGCATTCATGTATGTATGTATGTATGTATGTATGTATGTATGTATGTATGTATGTATGTATGTATGTATGTATGTATGTATGTATGTATGTATGTATGCATGTATGTATGAATGTATGTACGTACGCATGTACGTACAGTGCTCACGGATCGACACGCGGCACTTCGAGGGTGTCGCCTGCGGTACATGCAGCGCCGCCCGCGGACGCCCGTGGTAGCTAGGTGTTACATTGCGCTGTTCCACGAGGACGAGAGCGTTTTAACCGTAGTGTTGCTGCATCCGGTTGCCAATAAGCGGGGCTGTGCTTCCTCGCAGCTACAGCGGTTCGCTGCGAGCCTGGAGCGTAGGAGCGAGTTTGTTCACCAGTGGTAGCCTCCCGGCGGTCCGCGTAGCCAATTTCGCGGCGTTTGCTCGCGCGCTCTTCTTACGCGTGCCCTTCCGATGCGACAACGATAATGTGCATGTAGGGCACTGTCACGCTAACCTGAATAAAGCGAGCGTCTACCAGAAGGAACAGCCAGCCTAATTCCATGATAGAAACTAAAAAAAGAGGACAGCCGACAAAGTACTAAAGCACCGCACCACACGCGAACGTGCCTGCAAAGGCGTCTCTCTTTTTTTAGTTTACATCCTGAAATAAAGTTGGCTGTTCCTTGGTACAGAAGTTTCTTTTATTCAGATAAGTGTGACTGTGCATTACATGAACATTACTGTGCCTCATTGGAAGGGCACGCGTAACAAGAGCGCGCACAAGATGTAGCGAAATCGGCTGCGCGCACAACTGGGCTACTACCGTCGGCACACAAACACGTTCCAGCGCTCCAAGCTCGCGACGCCCCGCTGTCGCTGCGGAAAACCACAGTCACGCCCATTGGCAACAGGATGCAGTAAGCCTACGATCAACACGCTCTCATCCTCCCGGCATACCACAATCCAACACTTAGCTCCCACGCGCGTCCACGGGCGGCGCTGCATGTACCGGCGGCCACGCGCTCCCAGTGTCGCGTTTCAATCCGTGAGCACTGTACATATGGCTGTACGTATGTATGTGTCTGTATTTAAGTAGGTACGCATTGTGGTAACCCGGCAATAGTGGCGGGGGAATGTCCCACGGGATGGACATGTGCCGGGTGAGGATGAAGATGTGGCGCGAGATGAGCGAGATTAGAACATTGCGGACTCGGCTGGGCTAGGTGTGCACACCCCGATCGGCTGAGCAGTGGACCTTAACGGAGCGGGACTCCCAGTAAAGTTGTGATTGAGGTGGCTCAGTGTCTTTCTGGGGAACCGCGGCCGGGTGCAAGAACCCCGGTACCACATTTGGCGCCCTGAACGTGGGGCCGGCCGGGGTTCATGGGAAGAACATTGTGGTGTTTGGTGTTTTGGTGTTCCGCGGCAGGCATTTTGCGGGGCGAATTACGTTGGCGTTTTTCGGTGGCTCTCGGGATTTGTCGGTAGCCCTCCTCGTAATTTGAGGCGCCTTTGTAGTGGCTTCCGTTGTTTATAACCATTTTTCTTTCCGGTGTTCGCTTCGCGGCGCACGAGAGCATTTCGTCTCAGCGACAAGTCTGGCCGTGGAGAGTCTACCCGTCCGAGCCCCTTGGTTGCTCCGCGCGAGCCCGCAAGGGATGCGGACGCCACTGGGCTAGTCGGCGTGCTCTGCCCGATCATGGACCTCTGCGAGAACCTCACGAACCGGCTGGCGGGTCTCGGGCTAGAAGGCGGTGGGTCCGAGCACGGGCCATCGTCACAGCCGAGCATTGCGGTGCCATGGTTCACGGGCTACGATGACCGCAAGACAATGGCGCGCTTTCTGTGCGACCTCACCGTATACAAGGCGGCGTCGGGTGCCTCGGACGAGTTGGTCTGGCCCGCGTCCTGCCAGTTGCTCTGGAGGGATCCGCCGGTCGCTGCTGGCACCTGAAGGCTCCGTTCGCGTCCTGGGCCGACTTCGTGGCGCGCTTCCGCGAGAAGTTCCTGCCTCCCGACTACGACTACCGCATCCGCGTGAGTTGGAGGCACGTACGCAGCACCCGCGAGAGGGCTTGCTCGAATAAATTCGAGCTATCCAGGAGCTCTTCAAAAGAGCTATCCCGGGTGCGTCTGATACAGAAATGGTGAGGCACGTCTTACGACGATGCTACCCGCGCTTCCGACCTGACTTACGTGGTCGTGAGTAATCGAGCTGGAGGAGATGGCACGATCGGGTGGGTCCAATCGAGGAAGCTCTCATATCGGAGCTGAATATATACTCCCTCCGCCAGTAGGGAAAGCACACGAGCCAGATTGTGCATAGAGAGACACCCTTGAGACTTCGCCAGAGCGAAGTCCACAGCCGCGTAGTTCAGCGATGGGCCTGAATTCTCCCCCGTGCACTAGATCCTTCTGCCCTTGGCGACAGGCAGTTGGAGGGCGGAAGACCGCTAGATGGTGCGGCCCATTGCGGGAACTCCCCGCAGCGGTTTGAGCCATGGTTCCTGTGTTGGGAAAACAGGCCCTCTTTATTGGCAAGCTCACCGCTCCCCGACCCGAGTCTCTCCCTTTGGGGTTGGTAACGAAATCCCCTGAACTACAGAGGCCCTTCTCGTCCAGTTGTCGAGACGGGAGGGTCGCGAGGCTACGTGCCTGACGGAAATAAAGCTGGCTGCTGTTATTAATGTGGACAGCCAGAACACGTCCGTCGTGAGTGTCCCCGTGTGATCGCTGGTCGCTGTAATACAAAAAGCCATCCAGATTAGGGATTGCATCCCGGGGAAATGATGGTGGTTAACCCGTCACCGAGGGCCGCAAAATTGGCTGGAGGCGACGACTGGTGTTTTTTACCAACTGCCCAGGCACGCACTGCGGCGCTTCGAGGCTCGTGGGGGGCGCATGCCTGGAACCAGCCGGGCCCCACCTGCAAATTCTCCAAGCGATTAACAAGATTCTCGCAGAGGTGTGCGATCAGGCCCAAGGTAGCGACGACCGCCGAGACATCCGGTCCAATGCCGGCACCGTGAAAATCGGTCGAGAGGCTCCGTCGAGCAGGAGGCGAGGCTGCGCCCCGGCGAGGCCTACGTTCATCGGTGAAACCCGCGCACCACGAAGCGAAAAAAAAAACACACAGCGATTACCGCCGCCGCGTCATCAGGAGGAAACTGCCACTGCTTACGAGAAAAGCGACACAAAAATCTCCAGAGAATTACCAGGAGGAGACTGAACAGCAAGCTTTTGAAGCACTGTCTTGCGCAATCGCGGAAACAGCGGCGTTAACGATACCGGACCTTAACAAACAATTTGACTTGCAGACCGATGATAGCGACTATGAACTGGGCGCAGTGCTGATGCAGGAGTTTGAAGGCGTTCTCCGTCCGGTCGCATTTGCTAGCCATACGCTCACTCCGCCTGAGCGCAATTACACGGTCACAGAACGTGAGTGTCTAGCAATCGTGTTTGCACTGAAGAAATTTGATATGTACCTAGACGGTACCTCTTCCACGATTCAGACAGACCACATGGCAATAACGTGGCTGCAGCGTTGGCAGAACCCTGCTGGTTGTCTGGCGCGCTGGGTGCTTGCGCTTATGCGCTACGATTTTACCATCCAGCACAGGAAGGGTTCGCAGAACCACGTCGCTGACGCGCTATCACGCGCGCCCTTGCCGTCATCTTCGGACACGGAAATGCCGGTGCTGGTGGCTGCAGTGAATGCTGACGCACGCTGGGGTACGCTGGTGAGCAGGGCAGATCCTCTCGCGGCACAACGTGCCGACAGACTTTGTCGTAAGATCATTGAGCCCGTCGGGGAACAGGGCGCTGCTACCACCAGCAACAGCTGTGAGTTTGATACATATGTGTTGGCGGAAGACGGTCCGCAGGAAGACGACGAAGCTAATTCACAATTCCGCGCTGTTGTACATCGTAAGCTTCGGAGGGCTCTCATCCGTTACTTTCATGATTCAGCACTATCTGGACACAGCGCTGGCAGCAAAACTTATGATAAGTTATGTCGGACTGTCACGTGGCCGGGAATGAGGAAGGATGTGCTGAGGTATGCCAGGAGCTGTCACGTGTGTCAGACAGGGAAACCCCGAGTTGGTTGCCCGCCCGGATTGATGCAGTCTGTTGAGAGTAAGAGCCCCTGGCAAATAGTTGCTTGCGATATCATGGGCCCTTACCCCCGCAGCCCACATGGTAATTGTTATTTATTTGTGGTAACAGACCATTTCACAAAGTGGGTAAAGCTGTTCCCGCTACGTAGCGTCAATACACCGAATCTATGGAGGTGCCTAATGGAAGTTATTTCGCGCTTTGGGTTCCCTGCACAGCTCATAACGGATAATGCTACGTATTTCACGAGCCAGTTGTTTGAGGACAACTGCCGAGCTGTAGGCGTGAAACACAAACGTACGACAACATATCACCCTCAGTCAAACATAACTGAGCGTGTAAATCGCAAGCTCAAGGCGATGCTAAGTGCTCATACGGAGCAACACAGGGATTGGGATGCTAAGCTGCCTGGGATTGCATTTGCCACTCCCACCACTGTGAATCGTTCAACCGGGTTCAGGTCGGCTTATTTGAATTACGGTCGGGAAACGCCCTTCCCTCTTGACAGGACACTTCCAGAAACGGAGGCGGGTTCTGGTCTGTCGCCCCATGCTGTGGCCGTCCGCCAGCGCCTGCGTGACGCGATACAGGCTGCCCGGGAGCAGCTTGACGTTGCTCGTCTCCAGCAGGCGGAGCAGTATAACCGGGGCCGTCGAGATGTTCAGTTTCCCGTTGGCGACGTGGTTCTCCGGCGCACTCATCCGCTGAGCGACGCTTCACGCAACTTTGCCGTGTCGCTAGCCCCTAAATGGGATAACGTATCTTTTACGCCACAGCAGTACAGGTGAACATGCAGGCCCGGTTAATATAGCAGACCTTAAACAGTACCACGTGGACTGATCTGCTTTTGGCCGCAACGCCTCTTGTTTCTCAATGGCGTCTGCGCATTCGTAATATTAACTTTCTGTGGCATGTTTCTACAGCTCCCTTTTTAGGTATTTTTTTGTTTTGGGTTCGCTTTTATTAGCCCTGAATTTGGTGCTTGATCATCAGTTCCACGTGATGCGCTTCTTTATTTTTTATTTTTCCCCCAGCTAGAATTGTATTTGTTTCCGGGCAGTAATTTTTGCTTTCTTCGCGTCCGGCATCCATTTTGGCATTTGCTCCGGTTGCGCCCGCATTCACCGTCGCACCGTATGGAGGACATTCAACACTGCTACATCAACATGTGCGTTGTGCGTGACCCGGTGGTATCCTGAGCTCCTGACTTCCTGGCCTTGGGGCCACCTTCCTGGCTCCACGGCGCTTGCTCGGCGCTTGTTCCTGACTGTCCCTGCTCTCTCCTCTCCACTGTGCTGCCTTGGCCTGCGTGCTGTGGGCCATGAACCGGACTTCTCGGCGGGGCTCTCGGCTCGCCTCCGGTGCTGCTTGCCTCTGGCTGGAGGCCCTATCTCCTCACTCTGAGGCTGTACAGACCCTCATCGGTTCGTGAGATTTCTCCAGTGGCGCCAGTGATCCAGCAGCGTCTATGTCTGTACCTGGGCTGTCTGATCGTGTGGCTGCTGTCCCGGAGGATGTCTCAAGTTTCAAGCTTGCTGTTGACAGCTGTTTCGTGGACTGTGGCGTCATCTTAAGGGCTCCGATGCCGCTGCCTTCGAGTTACTCTTGGTCCATTCTCGGTTTGGCTCGAGGGCTGTGCGTCGGCCTTTTCTTCGGAGGGGGGGAGGTAAGTGTGGTAACCCGGCAATAGTGGCGGGGGACAATCGCACGGGATGGACATGTGCCGGTGAGGATGAAGATGTGGCGCGAGATGAGCGAGATTAGAACATGGCGGACTCGGCTGGGCTAGGTGTGCGCATCCGGATCGGCTGAGCAGTGGACCTTGGCGGAGCGGGACTCCCAGTAAAGGTGTGATTGAGGGGGCTCAGTGTCTTTCTGGGGAACCGCCCGGGTGCAAGAACCCCGGTACCACAGCATGTAAGTATGTACGTAAGAATTCAAAGTTCTCAATCGCTGTGCTTAGTTGTGGTCTCTGGTCTTAAGGTTTGTTGTTTACAAGTGTAAAAAGTAGTCCCTCGCATTGCTCTACGTTTTATAAAACAGTCAAACCCCCTCATAACGAACTCGAAAGTGGCGAAAAAAAATGGTCGTTGTTATCAGTAGTTCGTTGTATATGGACTCGCCCTTTAAAATAGCGGCACATTACTATTCTCAGCGAACTGTTTGAAAATTTAACATTTCCGTGTGCACTCTTTATAACCTAAAACTGACCCGTTATTACAAGTGGAAATAGTTAAGCACGAACAACTGAATTAACCGGGCTTACGTTCTGCGTATTGTACAAGACCGACATGGAAAGTTCCGCTAATCGAAAAGGATGTACGCCCGTCAACCCTGAACGTTTCAAAAACATACTCCAGAACAAACTAACAGTGCAGTTTTCCTGTGTTTTGCGTCATCTGTACCTTCTTATCGCGCGTGCTGGCGCATCCGGCATTGTCCTAGCGTGCTTCTTTTAATCTTACGAAGCATTCTTTTCTGGTAGGGTAACTTGTTATCGCATTCAACCGCAAGCAGCTCCAAATTCAAATCGTCGCTTTTTACTGTATGCCTTGTTGTCAAGCGATCCGTCTCCCTAAGCATCCTAGGGTGCTTGAATAAAGTGATTTGCATTTGAAAAGCGCGCAAAAAACCGTAGATGGCCAACAATCACTTCGGTGACAAGACTTTCGCTTCATTGCATACGAACAAACTAAACCGTGTTTGTGTCGAACCTGCCGCATCCGGCACGATGCCCTCGAAGGCATTCTTTGGTACATCTTCAAAACCTCCACGCGCCGGAATGGCTTCCGTAGTTTTTAGCCGGGGCAGGCTGATCGTAACGGGGGCTGCGTCGCTTCGGCCGGAGAAGTAGAAAGTTTGAAAGTTTGAAGGCTATAATAATTCGTTATCAGCAAATGTGCAAACGAAGTATCGGTAAGCCGCTGTCTATAGATGGTAGCTAAGTAAGTACCGGCGCTTTTTGCAGTGCGTGGGTACAGGGTAACGTCGGCTCGGGCGGCGTGAAGATCGACACTTCTTATAGTAACGCTTAAGCGGCAGTTTATACGGACTGGCGCATATTGTTTATTTAAATCATCTTGCATATGCTTCAGATTCTCAAGTGTTCACACTTAATTACCTTGACGGCGGTCGTACAATTAGGGCTGCTAATTACCGCCAGCTGACCCCGCGGCTTCATGCTCAATCATTTTTTTTGTTCCTCACTCTCGTTCTGCTTCAAAGAAATACATGAAACGTGACTGACATCGGTCGTGCGGGGCTCGCCGATCTGAGATATCTCCCTCGCAATTAAACGGAAGCTGTGAAGGTACCAGCACGCCATCTCTCTCATGCTTAGGAACTGTTTTGATTTTTTTTCGTTTTGTATGCGTCATATTTTTACCGTGACCATGTCGGAAGTGTTCGTTATAAAAATAGGACGCTTTGAAAAAGGTTCGGTATGTGTGAACGCAGTTTCAGTGGGTAGCATAGGAAAGCCGTACGTGCACCGACGTATGGTCGTTATAACCGATCGATCATTATATCTGGGATCGTTATAAGTGGGTTCGACTGTATCGGAAAGCTAATTATGCAATCCTGTGATGGAACCCAAAGCTACTTATCATATCCGCAGTCCTTGTATTATTTTGTTTATGTTATTATTTCCAATGCATGAGAATTACGCATAACATATAGCTAGAGTACAACGCTCTATGGTGTGGCTGGATACCGTGGAAGCGAAACCAGTAATTTCGTGCCGATAACAATGACCTTTGTGCTTAAGAGCGTCTCTAAACTCGTCTGCGTCTAGTGGATCTCTAGCTTTTGGCGTCGATATTTGTCAGAAAAAGACAAGCGTCGGCACTGTTTTGGCGGAACTTGGTGCCATTATAACAATAAATCATGTCCTGCGGTATACACAAAATTAGCTCAATAAATCGAAGGTGCACGTTTGCAACCCTCTTCCTTAGGAAAACAAGAAAATGAGGGTGTTGAGTGCTTGATGGCATCCAATCAAACATTTATTCCAAAGGGAATGAGTGCTGCAGTCTGCTTTTGTGTTTTTAATAGTCCTCTGTTCCAACCACGATTTTGATGTTACCATTTTTAAGCAGTTTTATTGACTTTTTCTTTCTTTTTCTTGTTGCCCTCAGTGGGTTTCAGGCTTACAGTAGGGAGGAATATGAAACACGTAAATGCCGCTACTAGTTACATTGACAAAAAAGAGGAAACCTTTGGAGAGACTGAGAGGCAGTTCAGAAATACGCTCGCTCACACAACGAGAGAAAAGAGTAATGGGAAAAATATTGTGGAAAGCAAGTCCGATTACTCAACAGGTGCTTATCAGCATTATCAGTGTTATAACTGTTTCTTAACAGCTTAAACCTGTACGGAATAACCGTGAGCTTCAACTGCTATACAAACAAATAGGTACGCCGCTTATCATGCTGTCCATTTAGTTTCTGCCGGGCTTCCAAGACTGTACGAACGACCAGAAGACAAATATCAAAGAAAAGTTAAAGCATCCTCCTAATACCAAACAGCCATCTTTATAAATGTCTGTTTGCTGCCATTGTTTCAGTTCATGCATTTGTACGCGCTCTGTGGAATACTAGAGAAGTGGTGTTATCTGAATCCACTATGCAATATTGTCCGCGTATTTGTTTTTGCCAATCTGAGTGTATTGCGCTTTTTAATTGCTGCTTTTTTCGAAAACATCTTAATTATCGGCACAAAGAGCATTTCTTTGAGTACATTTTGTTGCAGGGTATTAAGATTTCTGATACATTTCTTACAAAGTATCCAAACTAAACTTAGCAACATTACAACTGGCATAAAATGACGACGTCACCACTTGAGCTACAACTCACGGTGCTCTATTCACCATCGAGTATCGAGGCAAAGTGCTTGCATAAAATTTATGACCGAAACATTTACTGTCGGTTAGATTAGAGCATCACTGGGCAGAAGGAGTAGTTTTTGTTCCTTGCTTCCGTACATAATCATTTCATTACAAAAACTGGAAAGGAGAGAAGCACGGAGCCGACAGGTTCCTGAACTGATACCATACACCAGTGCTGGTACTGCACATCGCGAAATCTTTCCGGACAGAATTGTTAATTTCCCATACAAGTTGTGTCAGCAAGGGATATTGCAATTACAGAACGATATAAAATAACAGTGAAACCAACACTGGCCAAAAAACGTTGTTCGTTTATATGTAGTTTTATGCAATTTTGTTTCACATAACACACCCTGCCGTACACGAATATTTTCTACACGTAAACAATGCACATTGCATTTAGGTTTTAAGCATGCGGTTCTGTGACACTGCAAGCAATCTACAACAGTCATGCCATTGCGAAATAAGGTAGATTACACCAGTGATCGACTCGTACGCCTTCCCCAGAGTCACAGCCTCCGATTGCGTAAACGTGACTTGATAAGACCGAGTATATATAGTGGCACCCAGTACAGAAGCGTTCGCAATCTTTTTCCCATTGGTGAGGTCCGATATAGAGAAGCGGGAGAAATTATGGAAGAGGCAGTTTTGCTGTCCTTACTGCTGTTTGGTGCTGCTTTGGCCACTCAGAACGGTGAGACGCTTTTTAAAACACAAGAATGTCTATTGCAGCCTTCAAACTTTCCTTTGCTGAAAAGGTTAATAGCTGTAGCACGAATCCACAGCCATTCGTATGACAGCAGGAATACATGCGCTATAGATTAAGCTGAATTTCCTAATTCTAGCAACTGCATCACTCGAAATGAACCGTCTTTACATTGGCCCAAGTACAAAAAAAGTTTCACGCCTGCGAAAACCAGCAGGTTATGTGGATGCCGGAATGCAAATCTAACAACGCTTACTTTACCATTTTTTGTGGGCAGAGAAATGCGGTCGCCCTGCAGTCCAGCCCGTGCTGGAGCCTGGGGACCGAATTTTCGGAGGCCAGGTTCGCCATTCCTCACAGCTGGCCATGGATGGCTGGCTTGTACGATGGTAAGGGTGCCGATTTCTGCGGGGGCGCTTTGATCAGTGACCAACATGTCCTTACGGCTGCCCACTGCTTCTGGTGAGTTGAACGTTTTTGTAACTAGATACATAGCAACTCCTTTAGTGGAAGCCATAGGTTTTCCTGACTTGGCTTTCGTGAGTGCAGAGTCTGTAAAAGCCACTATTAACTATTATTTGCCACAATGTAGCAGCAGAAAATGATAATGATCGAGTATAATTAACAGAGTCTTTCCGGCGTGATACCTTTCATTTTCGGTCGAAATAACCACAGAAAACTGTATTGTCACTGTAGAACAGTTTAGAAGAGAAAGAATAACCTCACAACAATTTCTAACTGAGTTTTCCCTGGTCAACCTGAACCCGTCAAATGAGGCACTAATGGAACAAACGCACTAAGAGAATAGCGGTGAACTGAACTTTAGAGGTATTTGTGCACTGAACTTTGAGGACATTAGACTTGGGAGAGATACGTTGGGGACGCAGCCTAGTAGAGATATAGTGAGACAGTCACCGGTGTTCTGGGTGCTGTTACTCACAAAAGTATACGGGCACGTTATATTGCCAGACTGATCGGAGTGAAGTTTTGTTGTGATACCAACAATATATAAATACACGCGCTCAGTGTGGGAGCACAGAATGACAATAAACGGGTAAAACGAAATATCTAAGTTTCATAATAGATCTAAACGATGCCTTCACTCAATCAATCATGAATGATCACTGCAGGAGATGCTTCTTTCCTGCAAAATATTTTGACCTGCATTGTGTGACTACTACACTTTTATCTGCATGAGGTGTACTTTAATATTTCATTACCTGCATAACTTTATGTAATAAGGAAACGCGGGCAGATAAAATAGTGTCAACGGGGAGGAATGTGTCCGAGGTAGCCAAAGGAAAACATTTCACCTTGTACCACGGTAACTGGTGGTGGTGCTGTCGGCCACGCAGTCGAGATAAGTTGCCTCCTAAAACTCAGCTCCTTCGTTAGGCGTGTCAAACCCACCCCATCACAATTATTGCGTGGGGGGTGGGGGGCACGGGATGTATACTGCGTCGCCGACATCATTGCAACGCAATTTTTACTTGTTCTATGCTCAGCGTCCTCAACCGAAACTAGCACGAAGGCCTTACGCTTGGGTATATCACCTGCCACCGAGACTGGTTACAGTTCCAAGACGATGGATTTACTTTGCTGTCTTCCACACAACCTGAGATATAAATAAAGAACACTATTCCGGATAAAGTAGCTTTTTCAGTGTACTACACGACAAGGTTTGACCGTGCAAATACATCTACTAACTGAAAAACGAGTTCGCGTATGTCCGCTTTAACTTCAGGAGCATTGTTGCCGTGGAATCGCTTTTGTAGCAGCGGGATCCCGGTTAAACGCAATAAATTGAAAAGTAGTTTCTCCAAAACTAGAAATGTCAAACACCAACCGAAGGACACGTGTGGTGTTTCGCTAGATACCTTATTCATATAATAAAATGGCGAATGCAGACATTTTTAGTTTGGAAAATAAAAGTTCCGGAGTGTTGAATTGCGCGACTGAAAAATAAAACCAAGCAATACCATCTCCTAAAAACAACAGAGGTGCGCTAGAAGCTTCTCACCGGTAGGTATAAACCGAAAGAAAGCATACAGGCCCATGAACTCCGACCCAACACCTGACAAAAACGAAACCAAACCCAACACAATGCATTTTGTTGGACTTTAGCTTTGCTCTGATTACCTGAACACGACCAAACCCATAACGCAAACACACACCAGATAAAGAATCACCCCTAATCAACAGAAATTACTCCATCATAACAAAATCACCTCCACTGGCGTGCCTGCTTCACCCTATAGTCCTTAGCAGCTTTCAAATCGGTCGCTCCTCTCTCGGCATGCAGCGCAGCTTATCAATGGAATTTTCCGTGCAAACGGCGCTGCCGTAAATGGGGACATGAGTCTCTGGCGCAAACGTTTCAAATTACCGCTTATCTCCTGGCGTGCAATGTCACCTCCAACGCAAAGCGTTGGAGGTGGCCCTGCTTTGCGTTTGAAAACCGTGTCCGAATGGCGCAATGGGAAGAAGTCGGTTTCGTAACGTAAGAGAACCAGGCTCAATAGCGACAACGGTAGGTGTTTTTTTCTTAGTGCGCTTAGTTTTTAGAATACCATCTCAAGCCTAAACCACCCCATCCAGACAATAATCCTTTCTTAACTATATAGCCCAGCTAGAGCAATGATAGAGGATCTGAGAAAGAACCAGTGTAGAAGGTATTTTGGGGTGTGTACTTCTATGTTTGTTATACCTTCCAACGTTCGTTATGGGCGGTTTATACAAACTTAAATGTGGTGGATGTCCCACAAAAACTGGGCTTTTTGTTCTGTATTGCTGGATTTAGTGTACTTTCAGGAGGCGCGTCTGCAAAGATATCGGCGTTCCCACAGCAATAAAAAAAGTGCTAGAGCTTCATCAAATTGTCTATACTTTGTGTAGCCGTTGATGTCCAAAAGAAAACGGCTGATTTTGACAGGACTCGCTATCACTAGAACCCTGTAGACGTTGCGCACCTAACCTTTTTAACTTTTTCCAACTTCCTTACAACATACAACGCTCTAAAATCATTCGTAAGCAGCTGCCGAGTCAAGATACCGTTCTGTGGACTCTCTTCTGCCGCAATATCCTTGTTGTCTAACTTCATCTGTAGCCCTTCAGTACGGTCCGCGTTAGGCTTTGCTAAGGACGCCCAAATTTCTAATGACCTATCCGTTTTGAGTTATCATGTGCTGAGTGCCGTCAAGGAATTTTCCCGCGTCTTAGGCGAAGCCTTCATATGCCACTAATCTGCAGGACTGCAAAACTGCGGTTCATTCGCCGTGATGGGGAAAGAGTTGCTGGTTCTTCTACCACAAACAACGCACGTTTACCTATGTTTAAAGCTGCCCTTTGCTCATTCAGACGAAGAACCAATACTATCCCCTTGTTTACAACTAGTGATCACAGGTTCATTTTACGCAGAATGGCACAGCGCTTCTGGTTTACCTTTCCCGTGTGGGGTTAGGATAAAAAAATTTCAATACACTCATCCACAAACCGAGGTGCGCGAAACTAACTGGCAGCCGCACATTTCTTACGCTGTTGAAGACCGAAGGGCGTAGTTGGCAGGGAAAGCAGCGCTTCTGCCTTTCTTTATCCTTAAAAGCCAGTGTAAGTATGTGAACTTCACAAGGCAAATGAAAAAGCAACCTTGAAGAACGCAATTTGTTAACCTTAACACTGAATCCGAAAATGGTGGTTCGTTCTTCTGTCATAGGAATCGATAAAACACGAAAGTGAAATGTGCAGTGAATTCTGCTGCTGAGCATGATTTGCGGGTCGGCGGCTGTGGGCTCGGCGAGCGACGTCCTGCTGGCGGGTCGCTTCAGCAAAGGTACTGACGTCATTTCCTTGACGGATATGACGTCAGTGAAATTTTGGTGTATCCCGGCATGAGACACTTTAGTGTTAAAATATAAAACGCGAAAACGAACAACCCTAAGTTTAACGTGCTTTTTAACTCTAAACGTTGCTTCCCCGCAAAAGAGAGCCAGTGTGCAGGGGTGCGCCCTTTACAGGTCGCTTGCTTCATTGTACTGGAGTCATTTCCGTAACGGATATGACGTCAAGTAAATGATTGTGCATCCCGGAATTTCCCACTTTCGTGTTAATATCAGCTACAAAAAGCTACCATATCACCTCTCAAAACTTGCCGGCACAGTCTTTCTGATGGAATGGAATGAAACTACCGCAGCGTATGCAGGGCATACCTGATTATCTTGAATGCAAAGGTTAACTCTATGGAATATGCAACGGGATCCTATGGTTCGATTGAAACCAACAGGCCAAAGAGGAAGACACACATAAGACGTATCGCGGTATTTGATTTTGAGGAAAAAGTGCAATAATTCTATAGAGTCGCTTTTTCAGAACCATATTTTCGTCGCCACGTCAGCGTCTGAAGATGAAAAAACGTTTATAGTCAAGAAGCCGTATCTCGAAAACCTAGGACACAGAAAAATTGTCAAATTTCAGTGAACTGCCGAGTAATGCGGAGCATTCTTACGCTGTTGTTCTACATTGTGTGTTCTTTTTACAGCAGGTTCGGCTACGAGTAGATGAATGCGTTGGGTTACTTTGCTGTTTTGAAGTTTTGGTTTGTTTATTTTACTTATATAGGTAATATCTACAGATATAATGATACCTTTTTTAGCTAATTATATACTTTTCCACAGTTTCAAGGCGTAGTGCTGAATTGGCGCTTCGCGATTTTTATCATTGCTATTTGCAACGTTCTTTCCCGGCTTTTTTATTTTTGTGGTCGTGTTTGGAGGTGAGGTTTAAGATGGGTGAAAACTAGGTCAGTTGATTTTTCTAAACATACATTACTTTTTATATTTTTACTTCTTTGGATTTTAAAAATTTTGTTTGTGTCAACTATCTCTATTACGCTAACATACAGATTAAATGTGTTACTTCCATCAATTACGCCTATTAGTGGAAATTCAGGACGTTCCACAGCTTGCTACTTTTTGCTCGTCTATTCTTATTTTCAATGCTCTTTTCCGCAGGCACTTATTTTTGCGTATTTATTGGTGTGTTTATTTTTAAGAGGTGCATAAGATATATATTCTTGATTTTGTCAGTTCATTTTTGTGAAAAAAATGTTCGCTTCTTGTTCTTTCTGGTTTTGAAATATTCCGTTCGACAAATTACCTACATTTACGCTATTATACCGACTGAATGTGTTACTAAAGTCAATTGTGCATTTTTGAAAAAAATTCTTAGCTTTTCCTGCTTCCGGATGTGGTGGTACTCGGCAAGAATGCTACGCATTAAACGTTGTTCACATATCGAACCTCCACTTTCACTAGCCGTGTACTCCATCTTACGTAGATGTCTTTGTGCAGCTTCAGCCTCAATTTTTACGTGGGCTACGCCTATTTGTTCTATTGTTTGATTTCAATTGGAAGTACCTACAATTTGCTTTATGTTTGCAAACAACAGTTAAATGTATTATTTAGGCAGCGTAGCCCGTGTAACGACAACAGTGTGCCGCGTTTAAGGCTTGCCAAACTCAAAGATTTTTGGGAAAGAAGAATTACTGCTCTTTGTCTCTCAGAGCAAAAACAAACATTTGCTCATCTGGTCATTGAGATTTTGTACGGTGGCAATTAGAATATCAACTATCCTATTCTGTATTTCCAGTCCAGAAAGAGACATGAATTTCACTGTGCATCTGGGTTCTCACAAACGCACCACAAGAGACCAAAGTGAAATTGTACACAAGGTCAAAGAAGTCTGCGTTCACCCTCAGTACCCTTGCGACCGAGTGAGTGACTCCATTTTATTACTACCATTTAGCGCCGAAAGATAACATGAGGGTTAAAAAGAATGGGGCGATTGGCATACAAGCTGTAACCCAAAACAAATACAAACGTTCCTGACATATTATTATGCGAGGAGCGCGCATGCACTACTCGATGCTAAATTATCTTAAAATTTGGTGAAAGAGTTCTTTTCTAGGGCTGCAGCTTTGGCCCTTTTATACAAAGACGTTTTTTTTGTGAATCTACGAAGCGACGTTTCGTCTCTGTACGAGCACGTGTGTTTTCAGTGGAACACTCGGTGCGCAAAGGCGAATAAATTTATATATACAGTTACACTTGGATGTAACGAAGTTGAAAAAAGTTCGCAATTTCTTGCTACATGCCTGTTTTTGTTACAGGCAGGTTTTGGGTGGAGGCTCGCAGGAATGAAGCAGAAACAAAGCTAAAATTATGGACATCAGTGAATGTGAACTTCCCCTTAATTGATATTTTTCAGTCAAAAACTGCGTGAGTTGCGCTTGCTGCTTCCGCACTAGCTTAGACACTACTCGGCACGCAGTAGAAGCAAGATCACTTAAACCGGTATTTACAAACGTAACTTAAGTATCACATTTCCCCTTGACACTTTTTGGTACCTTCACGCCGCTTCAAAAACGAAACGTGTGTGGAAATGGCGCCGTTCGCATACTTTGTTCTTTACCGATCACAAAATTGTTGAGAGGGTGCCAGCTTGGATACGCTACCAGGCGGCGAAATTCTTCATTCTCGCCGGTAAAGGCACCATTTAAAGGGACACTGAAGTGATATGCAAACATTGCGGGATTACTTGCGCAAATTGTAGTCCGGAGTCCCCAGACCATGTTTCGACCACCCTGGGCGCGTTTACGCGATTTTATTTAGTAGAAAAATTAATTCGAAAATGCTGTCCTCTCTCTTTACGCTCGCCCATTTTCTGCGGCGTTTTCGTGTGACGTCGAGAGGAGCCGAGCTCGCAATTGGCTGCGCTACTGCATGGCTCCTTTGCCTTCAGACAGTCAGTCGGCCCAGCGTTTCGTCAGCCGGCCGCCGACGGGTCGTCGCAATTCGTTCGCTCAGTTGAAACGAAGCCACGACACGTTTGTGAATGGTAGAATCTGCCTTTCTTTACTTGGTTAGTTTGTACACTGTATCTAGCTCCAAGTCAAGGTCGCTACACACAAGCGCTGCACAAGCGCACATGCGACGCTTCGCTGACTGGTACGCCAGTAGGAAATATAAGGCCTCTTGAAGGGGGAGAAGAGTCAGCGAAGTCAATATAGGTACTAAGGAAATAAAATCAACTGATATTTTTACCGTACAGCGTAAAACTAGGGTGCGGGAAGCACTTTTTTGCGCTGGGCGAACAAGCACAGCGGTCAGCAGCACGACTACGCATCTGCGAACGCTTTTCCGTCTACGAAATGCAATTGCTAGACGTGAGCTATTGTGGAAACTCGGGCGACGCTTACTGCACGAGCGCAATACAACAAATAGTCACCTAAGCTGCTTGAAATGCCAAAACTAAATAAAAGTGTAAACTGGTTGTACAATATATACCCTATATTACCAAGGCCAGCGGAGCCCGCTCCGTGGCCGATTGGTTTGGGGCGTTAGAATGTCACCACAAGTGTTTTGCAAGTCAGGAGTTCGAATCCCCGCGGGTGCGTGCTTTTTTTTTTCTATAAGTTAACTTTTTCGTTTTCCGCCGATGTTTTCTATATTGAGTTCACCTTTTTTTGGGCCGTAACGTTCATGGCTCCACAAACTAGTTCACAAAACGCGCGCAGGCTGGCACTGGCGCGCTAGCGAGTTCTCGTTGGCGTGCTGTTGCCATAAGCACCGACTGCTTGCAGGCAGTGGACACAGGCCAGAATGAACAGACCCTTGGCCTGGTGCGAACACGCTTTTTACGATACAGGCATGAGGGAGGCAAGCTCCAAATATTGGGGAAAAGCGCATGACATTTGGGCGTCTGCGGGTACGCGGAGGGCGTTCATGCATTGCGTAGGTTTCGGCTAGTGAATGCTACGATTCCAAGCCGTCCTAGGAGGCTTACCTTTATGCATTTTTACAGCTGACAACATGGCAGAAGCGCGGTACGATGATTACTGAGTTATTGAGAATGCCCATCCAACAACGCCAAACGTTGGTTTTTTACAGAACCGAAACCGAAACTTGTTTGGTTGCTCACCTTGGACATCGTCCAATCACGGTGCCCGCTCCTCTCGTCACAGCTTTAGTTGGTGCGGCCGCCGCAAACCGCGCATGGTAGTTTTTCTTCTTTCGCGCTTTGTAAAATAATTACCGATTTGTCAATCGTAAAAACGATAAAAAGTGTGCTAATTTGAGCCAGTCTACGCAGTGCAAGCAAAAACGGGAGCTTGGCAAATTCACTTCAGTGTCCCTTTAAATGTTGAGCTTGCTTAGAAAAGACATAACTTTTTGTTTTCAGGCAGCAGAACGCACCACCGACGAACCTTCCAAAGATAGCAGTGGACACGCTTGTCTACACGTCGATAGGACGGTTTTGCAGCTTAAAGTTTGTCGCGAACAGAGACCACACTCGCAAGCGAAACGCGTGGTAGTTTGGGGTACGGGAAAGTGTGGTTACTCTTCCTACCTGGTGTGGTGGCAGGCTAAACAAAGAAAACCAGAAGTAGATGCTACGTTAGTCCCAGGATGGTGTTTGCAGCTCCGTTAATTATCATCAATATGACGAATTTTGATTTTAGGTGATTTGGGCGTTGCTGCTGGCGTTGAGAGTAGTGCTAGTGTTTGCTAAATGAGTTCCTTCTCCGATCAATTTTTCAGTAGAAGAGCCAAAAACAATGACTCATCACCTTGCCGACTTCGTCATATCAAAGCCACCCGCCGCAAGACATGGGCTTCAAGGAGAGTGATAATGGGAAATTCAAAAGCTTTTAAATCTTTTAAATCCAGGAATTCCTTTAAAGAAGTTGGTTACATCCAGGTGTAACTGTGCGGCACACAAACTTTTGATGTGCTTATGAGCGGCTTTTTTTTTATTAGATGCGACGCATCTCTTGCTTTGAGGCATGTCCCTCCTGCGTCGGCGTCGGCAGCGTCCGCCCGCCACCTGCGCATGCACGACTCTCTGCTGCTCTTCTCTCCGACAGCTGTGCGCAACACTTTCACTCCGTCTCATTATCATAAACAACAGATGCGTGCGCGCGCTTCGCTCCGCTCCCGTCACGCAAGTGCGCGCATGCGCGACTCTCCTTCGCTTTCTCCTTTCCTTTAGGCGCTGTGAATATAAAGCGGGTAGCGGGCTGCCGCGGTTCAGTCAGCGCTCGCTCTCGTTCGACTCCGCGTGACTTGCTTGCGTTCACAACACGTTTCACCCGATTTAGAGAATCAACCAAATGGAAACGCCAATTGAACCCCCCGATGCGTCGCATCACATCAGGGTTCCCTTGCGGGAAGATGAGCGTAATTTTTTTGTGCGTGTAATGTTCACAAAATTGTATTTCGTGGGGCCACTTCATGACTGAGCAACCTACTTTCCTACCGGTGTTTTTTTGCGAAGAAGCTAGTAGTATACATCTGCCGTTTGCAAGTAAAAATCATGAAGCGTACCTTACGTAACCGCGCTGAGAAGGCATGTTTTTTTAGCTTCTTGTATTTTCTCTTTTATAACTCACTCGCGCAACTATTATACAACTCCGCGCGAAAGCTGCGTGCGTAGGCGGCGGCTCGGGGTTAGGCCAAAGTTCTACGCCGTGCTGCAATTTGTCACGAACTAAATATGACGTTGCTCAGAACGTCGTAAGGTTCAACATCAAGTTTAATTAACGTTCATTGTGAAAATCGATCTTTTTCTTTATTTGGAGATTTCAGTTATTACCTCATCAACCGCACCCATTGGTAAACGTACCCACTGTATTCATTCGACGTCGAGCTACTACATGCTTGGCGGCTTAACACCTAACTGCGAACCGTTGAGCCAAAAGGCTAAGGGCTGCCTTCTATTCGGGTAATTTTCAAACACCCTTGTCAAGAACACAAAATTTCAATATAGTAAAGAAATCCCTGTTTACTTCACGTTGTGTTCTAACGAAAACCAGGGGTTGTCAGTCGGCGGCCTCTTAGCCTTCAACCAAGCGTCCCGGCTAATTCGGTGACTAGCGCGAAATGCTCTTCTGGTGCGCCTGGGCGTGCAAAATTGAGTTGTAATTGCCATTGCAATGTCGCCGCCATCTTGAGCTTGGAGGCCTAATAATTGTCATCGAAACACTGCGAGGAGTCGCAGACCGGGGTGGGGTTGGGAGGGGTTGGGTGGGTTATGCTTTCGTCCCCTCGCCTCTCCCCGCCACTTTGGTGCTGGCCCCGTGCCCACCGCGCCGCCCGCTAGGCTTCACCGATACCGTCGCGCGGCCATGCAGACGTAGGCTGCTCGAAAGTAAGACAGCAGCCGAAATCGCACTTAACACTTTATTCATGTTACGAAAATGCGACCGAGAACAAACGCAACGTGCGGCTTTAAGCACTGACGTACGACACGACACAGGAAAAGCTGACATCATACACAGTACATGTACTTGTACGGCTCTTTGTGCAACACCTGCGCTGTTGTTGATATTGACTTCACGCTTTACGAACAGCTGTATCACCTTTAGTAACGCGAAGCATATTCCCTTCTTGCTGCGATTCGTCCCTGTGGATGGGGCATCCCACAGGGCAGCCTGAGTAGCATCCAGCGTGGTCCCACGTAATTCGCGCCAACAGCGCCAAATCCTCCTCTAGTGGCACGTGGCTTCTGAAAGGCGTTGCATTTATCGTCATGGCAACGAACGGCGAGTGGTGAAAGGTGGTTGGTGACGTCGCGTGCTCTACTGCGCCATTTTTCCGCGGCTTCCGGGCCGGGCCGCAGCAACCGGCGCTCGCCCATCTTTCGGGCCTTTCGTTGCCTCATGGGCCACTCGGGAATGGCACCAGGCACGAAAGTTGGACGAGCGGTGGCTGGTTCCTCGGAATGGCAGGCCCCTGTCGTATGGTGCGTGTGTGCAGTAATGTGTTTCATAATTGAACGAACAAAACATGCAGGTAATAAAGTGTTTTCTGGTGTCGAATTGTTCTTGCCGCGATATGAATTGGAGCGTACGCAAACATTCTTTTTGCTTCTCGTTTATTCAAAATTTATATGAAGATGTCTTTGATTCGAACTCAGGAAAACACATATACTACACTCACATATTGCACTTTCATTTTATGCACACACTATTGGACTCTACGCAAAAATATGACAAATGCAAAATTAGGCATGCAATATTGCACAATAGGAAAAAAAACGTCCTACATACACGTTTGGGTACACAACCCTTTAAAGAAGATATTCGAAAGTTCTATTCACTACACAGATTTTTTTTTCACACACACCTCGGCGGGAGAAGAAAAGAACTTGAAAGTTCCACTCAACGTACCCTTATTTCTTGGGCTCGCCTCGAGACAGGAATGTCCCTTTAAAGTTCAAAACATTCGTTTCAGTTCAGAGACACAAAAATCAGGATCCTCTAATTTAAAACGAGGCACGCACAGGTATGCTTCAAGGCCTGCATTTTGGGCCAGTTTACACAAACACTATCATAAGCGTTGACCAAACCATTCACCTGCATACACTTTCAATAAATCATGCTCACACCAACAAGATGCAGCGAGAACAAACTGTTGTTGATGATGATGATAGTTGGATTTTTTTTGGCGCAAGGGCAGCTGGAACAAAGAGCGCCAAACAGAAGTATATTACAGAAAACAGTGGCTGATAAAATGTGTAAGAAATTAACAATAAAATCAATTAACAGCAATGATGATGGCTAGAGTATAGGGCCAGTTTTGATTACGCATGTTAGGAAATTAGCTTTAAGAAGTTAACATAAGACAAATATTTAAAAACACGTTGCACAGAAACCATGGCAATGTCACCCAAAAGCACGGTGGGGTGTAGCGGAATGTGTTGTCGGTATAGTTCCTTGAACTGTCTGTGTCTTGTGTCGAGTGCCTTGCATGTGATTAGGATGTGAGTAGGATGTGGACCCACGGGTCTTGGAGAGCTAGTGAAAAAGAAACTGTTGCAACACAATACCCGCACTACTGGCCACTCATTGCTGGTTTTATCTACGTACAAATATAATGCGCAACCACGTCGTAGAACACAGAACACAATCGCAACACAAATCGAACGCACCCGCCTTTTCTTTTATTGGCTCGTGAACAGTCTGCTTAAGGGGGGGTGGATGGTAGGCGGGGGGGCGGGGGGAGGAAGCGTTCCTGTATTGTAAGCCGCATGTACCGAGCTCATTACTTGCAGATATCGGCTAGGTTGTCACAAGCTACCCTCTAGCTCGTGTCTGGGCAGCGCCTCTTATCTCATCCTGTCCGATACAGCATGACGAATCTATCTTTAAAACTATGAAACAGCAAACCCACTCGCTATAAGATGACAAGGCGCGGGCGCGCAGGTTAGATTGACCAGCAAAGCCGGCCAGGCCACTCTTTGCAATTTGAGCGAAACGCTTGCAATGGCGGCTGCAGACAACGCATTTATTTCGGTTTGGCCTTCCACTGCTCACTGCGCAAATCGACCGGCATTGAACACTACGGTATTACGTGAGAGTTTTCGGAGCACTGGAGCAGTGCTTGGCAGCAGGGTCGCCACAGATATCCGTTTTAGAGCAAGATGGCACAGGAAAAATTGGTTAGGGCACACCACCTCCACTCCACCAATCGCCGTGGTAGTAGGTACACAGTAAAAGATTAGAAGCACGCATAGTTGAGCTTGCCTTATTTGAGCAGGTGCGGCGTGATGACTTTGGAGGGGTTGAGAATAGTCACCCGAGGAAACACCCAATGAAGTTGCAAACCGTCCGCGACTTAGGGCCCCAACCAAGACTCAAACCCGCTGCACAAAACAACAACAAAAATACATTGATAAGAATCCTGAATCGACATTTACGCAGTTACTAAAGCAATAAAAAAATGGCAACTTCACCACAAATTTAAGAGTGTGCGCGATGAAGGCAACTTCTATTAAAACTTTGCGTACCTGCAAAGCTGGGGTGTATTTCACATTAGTTTCCATTCCAATACGACTGACATGGCTCATTAACTTCACGTTACATGCGCGAAGTATTTTGAAAACAAAAGAGTGCCATTGGTCAGCTTTTTTTTTTTTTGGAATTCACTATCACTTGTACAAATCTAGGTTGTTTACGTGTCATCTTTTGAGAAGACCAGAAGCCTGTCCGAACTGTTTCGCCCTGTCTTGCTGCACCACAGAGCTGCTCAGAACTGGTGACGCTAACGTTCTCGGCGGTCCCATCTTTGGAACACATTTGAATATATTTGATAATGCAGCGAAACATTCAGCCCGCTGAAGCGTTTAGGCAACCCACGCAACCCTTCGCACGCCGGCTCACTCACGCACGCATCGAACTGGCCCGCCGTTCGCACCGAGAAAAAGAAAAAAAAAAATATTGGCGCCGGTGAGCAGTTGCACATGCGTGAGGAGGCGCAGAAGCATGGATGGTGTGCAAAGAAAGAAACGCTGAAGGAAAAAGAAGGGCCACGCCGCAGCACCCTGCCGCTAGGATCGCCCAATTTTTGAAACCGAAACTAGCCATAGTCGACAGCCAGTGGGGCATTCCCTCTTCTGTGCTCTTCACAACAACGACACAATAGTTCTACTATGCTACGACGCGCGTGCCAGTCCCGCGGCTTCTCTGGCGCACCGCTGTTGTTCCGGCCGCAGCGGCGACCGTTGTCTCGTGGTCGCGCCTGCGCCACCTGCGCGCCTGTGGTCGCGCCGGGGAGAGGCAGAGAGGGAAAAAAAAAGAGATGAGGAGTGTAGTGCTTGCCCCGCGCCGTTGCTACTTGGAGTGCGTAAATCAGCGAGGAACGAGGAATAAGTAACCTCGGACTGGGGTTGTGGCCCTTCTCACGAGAATGATGTGACTGAATCTTGTATACTTGGTACCGCGAGATATATACCAATAATTTTCTGACCGCAGCAGAAGTGGTACGAAAAGTGACTGGTGATTATGAAAGTCTCAAATGCGATATTCGGGCGCAGCAGCAGTGCGCTGAGGCAGCATTCACTCGTGGGTTCTCTCGACGGCAGTGATGGTCAGACTGGCCGTGGGCGGCGCGAAGTGCGTCTCAGGAATGGACCGCGAACTGCATTTTAAGCGAACGCATATTATAGACACGCGCACGCCCCCCTCACGTTCCCGCCAAGCGAGCGCCTCGTACTGGCACAGCATACTGCTCCCTGCCGTCCCCTGCAGCCCACTTTAATGAGAGCGCTGGCTCACACTGCCACGGCGAACCGCCCTCCCCTCCCAATTTTGCGACAATTTCCTCGTTTGCTTTCTTTCATCCTTCTCTTCTTCTGTCATTTTCCATCGTTCACTCGGGTACGCCGACAACGTGGCTCAGCCCAGATACGGCCGCCAAAGTGCTGCGCGCTAAATCAATTTATTTGGCAGCCTAAAGTCAGAGAGTTCAGTGCGTGATTACATTTACCTGCGTTTTCAAAAACGTTAAGGAGTGACCACAATGTGATTGGCATCATAGAAAGGTGCACTTTCTTCTTTATTAGCCGCGCCATAACAGTGACTGCAGCCAGGAAAATGGCATGTGTGTCTAAATGACGACACCTTAGCCGTCCCGCCGTTTTCCAGCCGCTAACTGAACGCATGGCATCAACGTGCTTCTTGCGCAAAAACATATGAAGCTCTGGTGCAACAATCGCGCCTACATTTTTATATTGACATTAAATTAAGCAACTGCTTAACATCTGCTCGTTTACATAAGTTGTTTCTTTTACTCTGTGGTGCTTGCGAGCTCACTGCGTTGTACTTTACACATGCCACTGTGACATCGAACGTCGGTGGATTAGACTGTGCGATATACACTTTATATCTGGAAGATATTATTATGTGGCTATTGGGCACGAAAGTTGAACCTATGCAAAAAATGTTTGACATCAACAACGATAACATCCGGACCACGATTCCCAAAATTGATCAGGTATTCGAATAAATAGTTTTTGTATGCAAGGTTTAAGGTGATAAACGTCAAAGTGGTTTCAAAACAAGTACTCTGCATCTGCGTCAACATCAAACTAACCACGTTTTATTGACCATACCGGTTGTGTCGTGTCCGGGACAAAAAATTGCTTACCGCTTTCCACTTCTCCACGCGCTCCACACTTGCCACTTCGCGCACACTGTGTGCAATAATGCACGAGGGAGTACAATTTGACTATTATGCTAGTGCAAACGAACCCCGGAAATGCGATACTGGTCGCGCCATCTGGTACTTGCAGTAGGAAACACCCTAGCGCACGTACCCAGGGCATCTGCCAGGCAGCACGAGCAGTACCCCAGCGGTGCGGTCAGCGTTGCCTTTTTCTCTATGGGCAACGGTTGATACAGTGGCTGTAGTCAGCCATTTGTTATCGCGAAAGTCAAAAATCCGTGTATTCCTTCATAAAGTAACACTGCGAATATCACTTGATATTTCGCCTCAGATATTCATAACGTTTTTTTTATTGACAATTTTGACAAGTATGAACATTGTCACCATACATACAAGTCTGGAAATGGCGTTGCGTATATAAACGTCTCGTTCACGATATACAATACCTTTGGCCGAGCGGGTTATTTGAGGGACAGACAGACAGACACACCGACAGACCGACCAAACTTTCCTCGTCCAAGTAGCCCAAGAAGCACTAGCGTCACTAATAACCGTACCCTTAACGCGACGCTTCGATGTCAGTGAGAAAGCCTCGGTATTGTAACACGTGTTGGAGCCTGGGTGGCTCGGTTTGTACGTCTGTGGAATCCTATCAATGTTTCCGTAGTCACATGCCCGGTTTTACTACACAGGCTATCATCTACTTTTCCTTTGACTTGGGGATCTCGTGTAAATTTTTTAGGGCGTCTTTTATGTTGTAGACACTAACCCAAGCTACCTTTTGCCTCCACATACGTATAATGTATTTCAGTATTTGTTGAACCACACGACTCCTTGAAGTCGATGGCACTTCCATGTACACCTTTACGTACGATTGTTTCGTTTAAAGCGAAGCTTTTGACGACGCTTCTCTTTTGATCTGGTTCAAAGAGAACACAATGGGGTGCCCAAAAGCATATCTAGGCAATTTTCAGCTGCTACTCTGAACACGTGGTCACCAGTAAAACAGCGCAATACCTAAAACAGCCACTTCGCGAAGCGCCAAAGAGTTTGCCGCTCCTGCGGTGTATGGTTGCGCTATACCACAGCCCGCCATCAAATGCCAATTTTCGATTTAAATACCGGAAACAACTTTTCGCCGTCCCTAAACGACTGGACAGGTACCGCTGATGTCGTCCGCAATGCTGTGTCAGCCATAATGGGTATCTACCCATTGTACACGCATTCTCCATTTTTTTTGCTTGCTTGGTGCTCATGTATCTGCTCCAGGAGAACGTAATCTACAGCTACTAAACTGTAATTTCGGTAATTGGTAGAACGACATCCACATACAGTGATGGGGACAGATTTGATCATGTTAGAGAAACAACATACCGATATGGAACGACAGGCGCATCAGTGTGGGTGTTACTCTCCGGAAGCCACAGTATCAATGCGTCCTGTTTAGAGTGAAGTTGTTATTCTTTCTTTAGGTCGTATGGGTTAAAAGTGACGTGACTGTCTACGTCATTCTTCAGTTTGTTGCGACACCCGTTTACACGCCTGCAAACATTGTCCAAGAACTCCACTTGCCCAACACGCAATGCAGGCATTACAGTAAACATTGGAGTGATTTGTACGCAGGGTTGTGTCACAAACAACTTCCTTGCTTTAGGTTTAGCCTGGAAATCGCAATATGTGCCGGGCAGTTTCCATCCTTTAGCAACCAACCGCAGTGGCAGAATACCCTAAGTCAGGTGCCCTCGCGAACGTCAACGACAAAAAGAACAAAATTTGGAGGTGCCTTGCGCTCACATTATTTCTGTCGGCAAAAAAGGAAAGCAAACAATAAGCAGGTATTCTTTCTAGTGCTAACCGGTATTTCACAGTAAAAAAAAGACTAACGGAGCTTTAGTTTACATGACATATTGTCTTTTCACGGTGCTGATAAGTTTTCTCAAGAACGAAAAACACTAAGCCGCAACTCTGGAACGAAAAAATAAAACGCCGTTTCGCGGACGATTTTAAAAACAACAACACGGGCGCAGAATAGAAGACGAACTATGCCACACAACGTTATGTACAATTACCTATTAGCAAAAAGGTGGTCTGAAAATCGAAACTGGGCCCGTCGTGTTATGGAGGCGACGTCTATATGATCGCCCATGCCGGCACTTTTTTTCTTACCCGCTGATGCCCAGCGGTAGCAGCTTGAACTTTGAGAGGGGTGCATAGACGTGCAAAATAAGACTAGACAGAAAATGCCCCCTTTCCGTCTATTCACGACGATGGTGGAACGTTAGGGAAGGTCACGGAATTCTTGTATCATTAAAGCAATAGTGAGAACAGTCGCTGTGCACTAAACCGTCCCTACAAGAAATACCTTTTTGAATGTGGGTCCGCTCACTTTTGAATTGGTTCTTAGGGTATTGCATCAAATTTTGGAAGGCTTTGCGTTCCCTTATCGTTGTATTTTAGGCGGAGGGGTAGCTGCATTCCTTGTTTCAAAGTATCGGTTCTCTCGAGCGAGACACGACCACTTATTATAAGGGTTTCCCCATTTCAATCCAGCGATTCTGACAGCACGGGCGTGAGTTCAATAACGAAAGTTTCACGTTTTCTACTGGCGGTAAGATTTTTGAATGGTGGCCCGTGGCTCTTACATCTGCTTAGCGACTCGCACCGCTTTCGCCTGCTACCCTCGCGCCGCTGTTGTGCGCTTGGGACGGGCAGCCGTGCCTGTGCTAGGCACCACCCGCTTTGGTGCTCTTTTTCGTTAAAAAAAGCGTATTTCCAGTAACTCAGTTATTAGGACAGCTCTTCACACTTCTGTATAATTTCAAGCTCTATCTCTCACAACTTTGCAACGCACGAGGAGAGAGAGAACAACTTTCTTCAGAGCATCGGTCAGATGATCGTGTGCAACTCGTTTTTTCTAGCCTATTTGAGGTTCCGCGCTAACAGTCTACAAAATGCGTCGGCTTCCTCAAGTTATTTTTGATATGCCCTTATGAAGACTCGTCAGTCTAATGCTACGCACCAAGCAGCGGGTCCCTACACACGCATCGCAAAACAGGAAACTAAAACGGCTTTCTTCTATTTCTTTCGCTGTACTTGAGTTTTATCAGATGAATGTTTTTTTCTCTGCCCAATGCATTAAATTTACTGCATCGTCAGAGACGTCATAATAGCTGGTTCGGGGATGTTTGGAATACTCACAAAGTTGGTGTGGATATTTTCTTCAGGCTGTAAGGCATCCAATACCTTCTTCAGAAATTCGATTTCGTTATGGCTGCGTGCAAGAAGGGGCATATACTCCACGTGCGTTGCTTTATTTGCATGCAAATGCAAAGAGAAGGTTTGTGATACGCCACCACGAAACGGCGCAGACAACGCTGTCCAGAGTATTCGAAGGCGGCATTTCTGCCCCGAATATTTATTGTAACCAACGTTATCGTAACGTACTGAAACTCAACCGGAACAGTTTTGACATTATTACGGTGTTGAAGGTTTCATGTACTCGCTAACGAACACAATAAATGGTATAGGTGCCGGTTTTCAGTATAACAAGAATCGAAACAGATAAAAATGTGAAACAGCTCTTCATTGTTTTGTAATACCTTCAGGCGTAAAGAACAAATCCAGGCCTACTTGGGATGGTGTTATATAAATTGAAGAAAATTACTCTTACCCTCCTGTCCTTAAAGGGACATTGAAGTGATTTGTAAACATTGCGGGATTACGAGCGCAAATTGTAGTCCGGAGTCCCTAGGCCCGGTTTCGCCCACTCTGAGCGCGTTTACGTGAATTTATTTAGTAGAAAAATCAATTCGAAATTGCTGTCCTCTTCTCTGCACCCTCGTCAATTTTCTGTGGCGTTTTCGTGGGACGTCAGGAGGAGATGAGCTGGCAATTGCCTGCACTACTGCACGGCTCCCCGGCCTTCAGACAGAGTCAGTCGGCTCAGTGGTTTGTCCGCCGGCCACCGACGGGCCGTCGCAATTCGTTCGCTCAGTTGAAACGAAGCCAGGACACGTTTGTGAATGGAAGAATGTGCCTTTATTTACTTCGTTAGTTTGTACACTGTATCTATCTCCAAGTCGAGGTCGCTTCACACAAGCGCTACACAAGCGCACATGCGACGCTTCGCTGACTGGTATGCAGTGGGAAAATATAAGGCCTCTTGAAGGCGGGAGAAGAGTCAGGGAAGTCAATATAGGTACTATGGAAATAAAATCAACTGATACTTTTACCGTAGAGCGTAAAACTAGGGTGCGGGAAGCACTTTTTTGCGCTCGGCGAACAAGCACAGTGGTCAGCAGCACGACTACGCATCTGCGAACGCTTTTCCGTCTAAGAAATGCAATTGCTAGGCCTGAGATATTGTGGGAATTTGGGGGACGCTTACTGCACGAGCGCAATACAACAATTAGTCACCTAAGGTACTTGAGATGCTTAAACTAAATAAGAGTGTAAACTGGTTATACATGATATACCTTATATTTCCAAGGTCGGCAGCGCTCGCCCGTGGCCGGGGGGCCTGGAGCGCTAGGCATGTCATAGCAAGTGTTTTGCAAATGTCGAGTTCGAATCCCCGTGGTTATATATTTTTTTTATTTAACTTTTTCGTTTTCCGCCGATGTTTTCGGTACTGAGTTGACCTTTTTTTGGACCGCAACGTTCATTGCTCCACGATCTAGTTCACAGAACGCGCGTAGGCTGACACTGGCACGCTAGCGAGTTCTCGTTGGTGTGGTATTGCCATAAGCACCGACTGCTTGCGGGCAGAGGGCACAGGCCAGAATCAACATACCCTTGGCCTGGTGGGAACACGCTTTGTACAATACAGGCATGAGTGAGGCAAGCTCCAAATATGTGGGAGTAAGCGCATGACATTTGGGCGTCTGCGGGTACGCGGAGGGCGTTCATGCATTGCGTAGGTTTCGGCTAGTGAATGCTACGATTCCAAGCCGCCCTGGGAGGCTTATCTTATGCATTTTACAGCTGACAACATGGCAGAAGCGCGGTACGACAATTACTGAGATATTGAGAATGCCCATCCAACGATGCCGTGGGATGTCAAGCATGTTGTTTTACAGAACGGAAACCGAAACTTGTTTGATTGCTATCCTTGGGCATCATCCAATCACGGTGCGTCTCCTCCCGTCGTCACAGCCTTTAGTTGGTGCGTGCGCCGCAAACCGCGCAAAGTAGTTTTTTTTTCGTGTTTTGTAAAATAATTACCGACTTGTCAACCGCATAAACAGTGAAAAGTGCGCTAATTTGAGCCAGTATACGCAGTGCAAGCAGAAACGGAAGCTTGACAAATTCACTTCAGTTTCCCTTTAACGGGGGAGCTCATCCAGTAACCAGCTCAATGTTACTGTTGAATACGTTTTCTCCTCCTCCTGTTCTTAAGTGCCGCAGTGTTATAATGCATATCTGAATATTACGAAGATATGGCTTTGGGAAATGTTCGAAACATCGCTAGGTCTCAACAATCATAGCGTTACGGTATTTTTACCGTACACGTTAGTCGTTTCGTTCAAAAAGCCTCCCTAATGGTTCGAAGCCTGGTATAAAATCACGCGCCTAAAACACAGTAGGTTATGTCGAACTCAGCCTATATTTTTTGTGCCCCATAGTGCATTTCGGCATACTTTCATGCCATGACAACATACCGTGATATAAAACAATACTTTTCACCACAAGGTTGCAAAAACTATTTCATCCTACATACGATTACCAGGAATCGTAATTATTTCTGTCAAAGCCGACAGCCCCGAATGCCTTGAATTTGTTTCGGTCTTGATTTTCGCCGCTGTCGTAATTAGACTTTGCCTCTTCCATTTGATTGAAAGATTGCTGAAGCAGAAGCTGACGCCTTGTTCTGACGTTTCGGTCTCCGCGCAGGATCGGCTTCGTAGGAATGGGACGACGCCGGCAGTGTTTCGCCCGGAGCGGTATCAAACACTATACATTAAGTCAGGCCTTAAGCAAGTGTATGCCACTTTAAGTCTTTTATTACGATAAGCAGTTGCGCATGCGCGAAATCTTGCGCGGGCAAGCAGGAAGGGCGAGCCCGGCTGAACCTGACGACCAATGCGCGAATGCCTAAGCCGTCTTGATGGAGGCGCGCTTCGCAGCGCCGCCCACTGTCGCGCTGACCCCATATGGCCCATAAGTGCTGAGAGAGAACGCATATTTCAAAAAATGGCGCAAGTTGGCACCACGATAGTTACGGACCTAGTGGCTAAATGCATATTATTCTAAGTTGCGCGTCACCTACAACTCTTGTTACGATTCAGCGCGCCGCTACCTTGTTCGCGCGTGCTACAGGTTGGTCTAGTGTGGCGAAGCACTTCTGCTTTGCAGAAAGCCCCTATTCCTGGAACATACATCTTACTATATCCGCCTGCCGCGCCGGGCCCGCTGGCTGGGAATCATGCTGTTGCAGCTGCAGAATACGAAACACACAGTTCTTCGTATTGAGACTTTCCCCTGGTGAAACGGACGCCAGAGCGGAGATTTCTCTCCACAGTCTGAGACTCAACGAGCGCCGCTATTACCGGGCCTCATGAACAGAGGAAAGAGTGTGTGCATCCGTTTTGTTTCCGTGTCGCGTGCAAAGCACTAGGTAAGCGGTTTGACCATTTGCACTTCGGCGATAAGTACGCCGTTGTTCCGAGCGCAGGACGGATTCCAGTGACAGCATCGGATCCAGCTGTCGCTCTGTTCAAGTTATGCTGTAATCACGCCCGCAGGGGTGCTGTTCCTGAATCGTCGTTGTTCATGTCTCGACAGGCAGCTTTTTTGTCGTCATCACCATGGCCACAACTTTTCCTGGCGGCTCGATCACCACCCTACCACTTCATTACCGGGATGCCGGAACCCGATTACGGGACGGCTTCACAAATATATCTGTACCTTTCAGAACACAACTTCGGGTGCATGCAACTATCTTCCTTCAAGACGGGGAATGAAGAAGATTTTCGATGGAATAAAAGGCAAAATGGGAACAAATTGCACCATCTTCCCATGGGGAACCTAGAGGAAGATACGAGGCATCATGGGGGTTCCGTGTAGGTTCCATTGTGTTGCCGTTATGTTCTTTCATTTATCGGAGCACGAATGGGAACGTAGTGTGAACCGCCATGTAGACACAGAGAAATGTAGAGAAATGTCGAGACAGCGAAGAGACCGATACCGCCGTTACCGGATCGAACACCTCCTGGTGCTCGTCTTTCTTTATTGTGTGCTCATGCTCCTACCCCGCTGCCCGCCCTCTCCGTCCTCTTCTCTGGTTGAGCTGCAAGGCGCGTGGCGCTTACCGCCACAGCTTTACAACGGGAAATTCAACATCCTCCTCTAAATTTTTGAGTTCGTCTTTTCCGTTGACGTTCAGCTTCGCGTGCCTTTGTTGTATCAGTAGCTTCTTTACGTAGCTTGAATGAGTCAAGCACATAAGGCGCGTTCGGAGCACTTGCTCCTGTCTCGGTTTTGTAGCGCAGTGGGAAGAGCGCCACATACGTCCCGTTGCGGCCGGAGAGTCGTGGGATCGAAACCGGGCGCCGCTAACTATTTCTTTTTTTATAGTGTAGGGGGAGAGGTGCGGACGGACGGACGATAGACGACGGAGCCGAGAGCAAGAGATGCTTCGCATCTAAAATCAGTTATTTCAGAGCTGAACTTCATAGAAGACTGCCTTCAAGGGTTCCTTCCTCGTTTTATCCAGTCAAAGTGGCGATGGAGAGCGTACACTCGCTTCCTCAAGCGACAACGCAGCCGAGACAAAGAGGGAACTCCTCGCTTTCACGGCACTGACGCGGTGTCACTCGCGAAGGACACCAACGCAAGCTCATTTGCTCCCGCTGAGAAATGGCATTGGTCAAGAGAGATGCTACGATCGTGAACTGGAATACTCCGTTGTCACTTTTTTTTTTTACTTTTGTACCTTTCTAGTTTGGGAACTTTTTTCTTGAGAGGAGAGTGGTCACAAATCTCACCAGTGCTCTTTTTTTCTTTTCCTTGCACGAGATACGCGGGTTGAAGGGTCATAGCTTTATCCTCATGACCTTTTTTCGCTCCCTCCCGTTCCTAACCTTCGCTTTGCGCTGTTGTTTTCTTTTACTTGCCATTCTTTGTGGTCACGTGAATGCCCGGCCGCACCCCGCCCAGACTGCCATGCTCGCAACCCAGAATCGCCAGCAGCGGTGGTCACCCCGAACCTTGTTCGCTAAAACGAAGAGTAGGTGCAAGACTGTTCGTATTAGCGGATTTTTTTTTCATTGGGTCTACGGAAAAGCAAACACACGCTCTAAGTTTGTTTGGCATAAGTGAGAATTTGCCTTTACCGAGTTCGTGTTAACGGCAGTTCACTGCATAATTTAACAAACTTGAGCCCCTCCATGCTGCTCTCGTATGCCGCCCAGGAGAGTACCACCAACCAACTCTTCCCAATATTTTGCCGAAATACAGGAGTGGATGGATCCCATTGTTTCTTGCTATCGCTTCCTCCGCCGACCCCGCCACCACGCTATCACCTGGAGCTGCATTATTATTTCGCTGCGCAAGCTCTGCTCAGTCGCCATCTATGGCGCTTCCGTCCTCTGCACTGTGAACAGAATCGACAACTTTATCCCGTTCATCGTTTTCTTCGGGGTACAGAAGCGGAAGCGTCCCCATATGGTGTATGCGCTGCCACACCAACTTACTTCTGCAACCGCGTCACCTGGGCACACTGGTGCATGCATTGTTATAATGCAGCGAAGAAAGCCGGCCTAGAGAGCTTATAAGTGTTCGGAAAGCACTTACGAGCAGAGCATTTGGCTTTCATGGGTGTTCTCGGCGCACGCGAAAAAAAAAAGGAAGGCGGATATGGAAAACAAAAAGTTCGCTGAGCTCGGCAAAACGGAACTCGGCGGAAATGCTGTTCACGCGAGGAAAGTACTTTCAAAACCAGCGGAGTACGTGATTTAGGAACTTTAATTTACACCAGGCACTGCCCTTCCTTTGCTATCTCGCCTCGTACAACTGCGATTTTTGCAGCGGAGCTGCAATTGGCATTTTAGCCGGTACTTCTGGTATTGTTCGTCTTATGCGCTATGCACGCAAGCACAATTTACATGGGTGGCCTGGAGAAATATAGATGTAATATTAGACTGCATTGAGGTTGACTTCTACGTAGATTCAATCCTCGCATCAGATGCATTGTTTTGTGATTTTCGAAAAAACCGAAATTACAATGCGCGCAATTTTTAACTTGAATCAATCGTCAAGGTCTTATACGGAAAACGCATGCTCCCAAAAATTCATTTGCAACTCCTGGAGTTTTTTAACTATACCACAATTATTGCTTAGTCGACAACATAAACGAAGAAAAGTTCCTCAGCCGGCGAAAGGAATCAGTTTGAATTGTAATCTAACAGAAATAATTTGAGGCCACTAACCTGAGTCATTCCGGTAGCATCTGAAAGACAGCATGAAACGGTGAGGCGCGGTGGTCGTGTACTAGCAAATCTCTGGGGCTACAAATTTTTTAGCAAGCTACATAGGTATGTGTTGTTATTAGCACTTACGAACAAGCGTGTTTTGTGTGCAGTACTCGTCTAGACTGCGCCCCATTCAATACGGTAAAAATAGAAGATTCCTTAATTGCAATTTTACTTGATTGGCCGTCTATTTTGCAATTCCATTTTATTTATTTTTTATATAACAACTGTGCTGTCCCCTCCCTTGAGCTGAGATCCTGCCGCAGTGGTGGGTTTTCACATACAGGCGAAAGCGACAGCGCATGTAGGTCGTATTTTGGCACGCGTTAAATAACACATGGACCCAGAATAATACGGAGCCCACCACTACGGCACGTCTGATAGACAGGTGCAGCTTCGGCGCATTAAATCCCACAGTCGATCAATCCCATCAATGGAGATCAATGTACACGAAATTATTTGTGCAATTTCATTGCAACGCCTGTACTTTATGTACCGCGTCATTTAGTATTGTGTTATAAGGAGCCGAAATAATTTCTTAGTTTAACTTCTGATATAACCCAGGTTTCCGTAACGGTGAGTCATTGTACATTTATATGAAATAAAGGTGTTCAAGTTCCCGAGTGTCAGGCCCGGGTCTGCAGCTCTGCGTCCGTAGCTAATAGCAACAACATTGAAAGTCACTGCATGATCTTTGAGCAAAAAAGTTCAGAAGAACCTACTAATATCAAATGTTATGCCACTTTTGCAACATTGCGTATGGGTACTAAGCAACAGAAGCTAAATAAAATATTCGGTGATCTTTATGTGAAATCTTCCACATGCCAACGAGATTTTATGTAGACGACCGGCTTTAGGTACTTCGCAGGGCAAGTTGTCGAAGCCATTTGCGCAACATTGCGACACAACTGCCCATAAAAAATGGCGATGCCCCAAGTACATTGCTAAAGGTTCAATCCAAACACCAATCAACAAAGAAGCCAATGTTCCAACGTATGCTGCAAAGGAAAATTTCACAGGAAAGCCTAGAAGACGGAATAAATGCACAGTCTTCATCTGAAAGTATTGGCAGTCCCAATGGCAGGCTTGCTCACTACTTGTCGTTTGCCGTCCGTGACGCAAGTAGGCGATTCTGACAATGCTTGCGTCCTGCACGTTTGTTGCTACTTTTACTAAGCCTAATTGGGACTGATTTGCATGCAAGGGTTTCCCACTTCACTGTATAGCACTGGCTGAGCAAGTTTTGTTGTGACGTTCCTTGTGGTGATGCAAATTCAGGACTTGACATCAGGAGGACTCCTGTAAACAAGAAAGCTGGCAATGGAAAACAATCTTTCGGCTAATACTTCAGTGTCGATGAATCATTTAGAAAGAAAATATTTGGGGCCTGCTAGCCAGTATACTCCACGTGCAGATAAATAAATAAATAGCAACCATCAACAAAGTTGTTTTATATGTTATATTGAATTATTTCTTCGTTCTAAAATCATGAAACAAATAGTGTGGCTGCATCAAGCTGACACGCATTGTAGCTTTTTATAATTTCTTGCGACATCGCTGTTACATGTCAAGCATAAAAAGAACATTAAACTGCACTTGCTTCTCTGAAGAAACCATAATTTATTCGTTTTTTTCTGTATTTTCCCTCCTAAATGCATAGAAAAAAAGAGGCTGGCCTCGTTTGAATGACATCGCCGTCATTACACTCCGGGACAGAGTGAACTTCTCCGACGCCATATCTCCTGTATGTCTTCCCACTAATCGCGAAGTACTGCCAATGGGATCTACGTACCACGTCGCAGGTTGGGGATCAGTCACATGTAAGTGGTGCCTAATCTGCAACAATGCTAAATGGCACACGACAAGTCATGTAGAGGCGAAGGAAAGCTGTTAGTATATCCGCCTAAAACCCCCGTTTAACGTATAGCACATTAAGAATGATGCGCTTCGTAAGCAATATGGGCTGCAAGCAAAACCAAAACAGTCTTTCCAAGCTGCAGTAGATACTGGTGGCGCCTACTGTTGGTATTTTATGCAACTGTGAATATGAGGTGGCGCTCATGCCAACGAAGAAAAATGGCGTTTTTCAGTGCGGAGGTTTCATATCGACGAAACCAAGGAAAACAGTTGTCATGTACTTACAATACTGTGGTGCTCTTAGGTTTTGTTTTACGAGCTCATGAAATACAAAGGTCTCATTCTACATCGGTATTTCTTCCTTCACATTCCTATTTTCTTTTTAATTTCACTCGTAAATTCGATGTTAAACAGACTACGTCTGAACAATGTTGACTTTTCGTGACAAAGTATACCGAACTTATTATTTTAATTTGCTCTTTCCTTCTATTATATATAGGGGTAATTTTGTACAAATAAATAATAAAAAATTTTTTAGATGCCGCCCATGCCTCCACCCTCGAAATTCTTTAGATGATTGCGGTAATGGGGAGAAGCAGCATCGATTCTATGTTGTTTCTTTTGTGCTAGGCTCCCTTTCCCCTGAAAGGTTTCAAAATCTATGGCTTGAGATTTCAATTCTAAGATTTCAGCCTTGATGGCTTGCAAATGTAAGTTCTTCAGTGCTGTCGATGTGAGCTACAAAGGACCCGAACTGCTTCACTAGGCATTTGCCGGTGAACGGAATAATTTGCACTTTAACACAGAGGTTTGGTGAGCACGGCACAGTAAGGCAGGCTTTCCTGCTTTCAAGAAGAGGAGGGATTTTATTTAGCCCATTGGCTTCTTCGTCTTGTTCGGAAACAGCAAGGTACACACACACACCACACGCCCAGAAGCGTACACCACCGCGGCGCGCGCACACAACACACACACACACACACACACACACACGCACACCAACACACAAACACACACACACACACACACACCACACACACACACACACACACACACACACACACCACACAAACACACACACAAACACAACACGCACACACACACACACAATACAAATACAACGCACACACACCGCACACACAAACACAACACCCACACACACACACACATACAAATACAACAACACACCCGCACACACACCAACACAACGCAAGGCACACGCACAACACATAGACACACACTCTATGACATCATCTTTCATGGTTTTTTGACAGATTAGTCCCAGTGTGCAATATATTGAACATCTGATAAATTTTCAGTGAAGCCCCACAGAAAATAAAAAATGACAGAATTATCTCTGTACTCTGCTAAATTCAAATATTTTCCAAATTAAGTGGTTTTTACAACGTCGCGTCTCGGGTCTCAGGAGGATATAATATGCGTTGCAGCTTCCAACATCACCCATTCAAATATGAAGCTACCCAAACACGTAATCACCTCGTCAAAAAACTAAAGCACAGACTTGTTGTGCTCGCATTTTTATTGAAGGCCACCGACACATTGCCTTTATTATAACTAAAAAGTCTCGTGATTTATACGATACAGCGAGAGTCATCACTTGATTTAACTATCACATGTCCGTCGCTTACGCCTAGCTGAAAGACTGGCTGGCCACTAACTTTTCATCCCTGCAGCCAATCGAGGGACGGACAGAGCGACACACAGGCTGACTGACTGACTGTCTGAATGATGGACCCTTTTACCTAAGCCAATCTACAGGGCAAAAGATTTAAATCTTGCACTGCACTTGGTTAGCGTTGCACTGCGGCTTCTATTTAATTTATTTCCGTATAACTATGCAGAGAGACCACCCGCTCACTAGCTGTAACATGACTGTCTCAGGAAATACAAAATCGACGTGTTGCCCAAGGAATGATCTAAGAAAGAATGCGAAGTTTGTATTACCTTCCGAACCAGTGTGAAGCCGCCGGTGACAGTTTTATGAAGAGCGCCTTGTTAGGGAACAGCGTAGTTGCACCAACCAGTAGGCAGAATTTAATAGGTAGTCCTCAACTTGGCGATGCGTAAATTCTGGCAAACAAAATGCACTCAAGAGATCTCGCGGCCAGTGGAGTCGTATGGGCAGTCTACAGCGGGGAACTGTTTCTTTAGGAGACCTGAACTATAAAGAAAGTGCCAGTACGGAAATGAATAGGACAGTGACTAAGTTGGAAGGTAAATTCTCTAACGCCATGCTAGCTAAGGGACAAAAGCAAGGTTGCAATCCAATGGCGCTACATCCCGGCTATGTTTTGACCTCGGGCTTAATGGTACATTGCAGAATACTGAATATCACATTTCCTCCCCAGTCAAGTTTTTGTGCCCTCAGACATTTATTCGTTTCGATCGTTCAAGATTGACTACGGGGACCATATTTTTGAGAGCAAAACAATCTCATTGCGGCTTTTAGAAAGTGGCGTGGGTGCCCACTTAACCTTGGTTGAGTACAGCAGGCAGCGGTTTTTATTACTGGCGTTAGTCGGTTACAATGGAGTTGAATATTACCAATGATGACAAATAATATTTAAAATATGGCATTACTTTCTTCTACTTTCCATTTTCAAAATGCATCTCTCTGGTAACGAGAAACAGAATTTCTTGTTTTAAGTTACGGCAAGTGTCGCATGAGGAATAATTATCAAGCATTTTCTTTTTTCACAGCAACTACCAAGAAGGAAAACCCCACCGAACTAAAACAAGCCTTGGTACAAGAGATCCCATGTCCGAAAGTGTTACGTAACAGAGACAGATTTATCTGTGTTCGTGGTGTTACTGGAATTCATCGACGAGTGAGTATCTTTTAGGTAGTCGCGCTACCATGATTAGTGTTCTCTAGGTGAACCAACCACCTCCATTTGCTGAGAAGTGCGGGGCAATAAACTAGCCGTTGGCAAGCTACACGAAAAAATTCCGCTTCCATACGACATATTCGGTGACCATTGCTTAGGGTGATTCCCAATGAAATGATCTATCCTCTGCCACAAGAGAAGTGCCCACGTAGAGCTGGGAAGGCAGATCGTCATACGAGATCAAGTCAGTTTGACGTCGATGATTATCTTAAATTAAACACACCCTCACACCTGATGCAATGCGCACACAAATACACAAGGATATAAAACTAATTTATTCTGCTACTTTAGATTTTAAGTAACCTTAATATTGGCAATGGCAATAATGTATTCTTACTACTACCTTGCCCTCATTGCACTGTAATTTCTCATTTTCTTCATTATTCCAACATTTCTCGTGGGCTACTTATTTTTCTACAGAGGGAGTAAGGACAACGTTCTCTAATTTAGATAATCTGGAAGATTAAACAGAAGGAAAGTATGCCCGAACATTTTTCACTGATTTGCGCCCGATACTGTTCTCTCTTTATAATTCCTTAAAATATGTATTAAGCATTGTAGAGTGCCTTCATAACGCGAAGCTGAATATCTTCTTTCCGACTACGTAGGGCGACAGTGGCGGACCAGTAGTTCACGGCCAAAATGGGACATGGACAGTTTTTGGGCTCGTTCACTCGGGTATGCGGTTCTTCAACAATCTTGATGAAGCAGCATCAGAAGAAACAAGAGTTTCGCTATACGTCAGCAATTTTATACAGCCTTACTTGAGCCAGAATTCGTCGAAGGTGAACATTTGTGGTATCTAGGAGCACAAATGGCTAAGCGGCCCGGTATTCCATCCCTGCAGCTTTTCATATACAATTGTTTGTCTTTTATATGTCCCTATTTGTTTAGTACAAGTGGAAGCTCTTTAAACAAAGCTTAATCTGTATTTCACCTACATCTGGCAACATCTAGAAAGCGATCCTGTGACGTCTACAGCCGAAAAGTTGACAATATTTGAAATAAAGGGCCATTCGTGTGTATATAATGTTTTATTTGATTGCACGGATTGCTTTAGTTGGTATGGCATCATACCAGATCTTTTCTTGGAGCTGCTATTTGTACCCTGATACAATGCACGAGCATAAATTGTGATTCAGCAAGAAACAGATCTGCCTACGTTTTTATTTTGATAAAAAAATCATTAGCTGCATCGAATGTTGGAAACTTTCCAATTAGCTGAAGCTAGTGGTATCTTGCTGCCAAAAAGCCTACAATAAATTAGAGATTAGGATATGTCTCATTCTTTGAAGCCTACTTCCAAGCGCATGCTGTCAATCTTTCGAACAAAAATCTGTTAAAGTCAGACACTTTTTGCACAGAGTGTTGCGAATAACTGGCAACAATTCCTACCTACGCTTCCTTGAGTACGGTAGTTCGTTGACCGTCATCTACAAATCTCCGGCAAAAACGACGTAACGCTATTTTAACCATTGTGTGGCAGTTCATGTAAATTCAATTAACCTTGTCTTTATATTGTAATTTTGAGAAGAATGAGGCAGAGTTCGTGTGGAAGTTACTTTGAATTGACTTCCTTGCTTCCCGCTATAAACTAACAGAAAAGACAAGCGTCGAAGCGCCAGTCAACCAAATGACATGCCCGAGCGTGTTTCGGTGATTTGAATGTAGTGGCGTTCGCCCTGCTAGAATCTATCAGTCGCCCTATAATTTCAAAATCAAAGAATTATTTCGAGAACACTGTCGATGAAAGAAGAACAGTATAGTAGAGAGTCGACCTGGTAAAACACCGTTGGGCTTTGAGGATTGCACACTATGGTCCATTGTTAAATAAAACAAAATGGTGCATTTCACAATGTCTTCTAGCCATCGCCGCAGGTGTAAAGAACGCACAATGATGCGCCTCGAACATTTCGTCGTCCGCACAAGGGAAGGCACTAAATCCGCATTCAAATGGGCTTTGGGGTGCATTTAGCCAAAGTCAGAAGTAAAATTTCTAGTATTTTAACAGTAAACCGCACTGTACAGACAGCCATAAATTGCAAGAACTTTACCACGTGTATCTAAACCACACATCGTTCCACTAGGAAATACCTTCACAAAAACCACTGTACATATTTTAAGAGATGAGCAATCAATGTTGAGAGGAAACAAAACAACTTAAATAATGTTTCAAGAAGCATCTGCAAGTAAAACGCTTCTAAATCGGAGCCTTATATGTATTGCTGATTTGTCCTTGTTCGCCGAAAACGCACCGCAGGAAAGCCAATATTCTCTGTCGATGATGTCGATCGTAGAAGCGACTCAAGAAAAAAAAAGCGCTTCCGGTGGACGGAACTGCATCTGGGTACCTTGCGTTATCAGACTGGCGAATATCATCTGCGGCCATTTCTTTCTGTATTGTGATTGCGCCATTCTGACCAAGGGAAAGCAGATTTAATTCGGAGAGGGGTTCACGAACGTGCAAACATTACACAGAGAAATCATGCACTCCTCCTCCTAACAAAGAATATGGTTAAACGGGAAGCTTTCTTCGTGCACAATCAAATGGCGAAGGGTTCGAGCCAAAGCCACTTGGATCAAAACTGCAAACTCCATGAGAGTAAGAGTCAAAGCTCATTGAGAGAAAGTCCAAACAGTCTGCGAGTCAAAGTTCAAGCGCAGACGAGAACCGAAGAATCCTTCACGGCAAAGCTTCCCGTTCAACAATCGTCATTGTTGGCTAGGGGTGCAAAATTTTTAACAGCAGAGCTGTTTAAGAATTTAGTTTCGCCCTTCAGCTTCACCAAAAAAATACGACGAAAAAGAACTGAGCGCACGGATCGTGCGGCCCGAGAGGAGCGCCCGGCGCCCTCCAGGCATGCGCATGGGCTCGCTCAATGGTAGGGCGTCGCAAAAAATGCCGCAAAAAAAAATTGGCGGAGCATCTGCTCCTTTCGTTGCAAATGTCGTCTAAAAAGACGATAGTCTTTGTAGACATTTGCCAAGGAAATGCCCCCCTTCGCTTTCCCACTTACCTCTCATGCTGTTCCAGTTCCGCCGCGCTCATCCCAAGGTAAACACACTACATGTTTGCTCAAGGCGATTTGAATCTACCGCGTTCCACTGCTAAAGGCGGTTTCGTCGATGCCAGTTCTGCAGTACGGTGGAGACGCGCGCGAGTCGAGGCGGCCGACTTCAAGGTTTATAGAACCGCATTGTCGTGCTCCACGTGCGTTCCGAGCAGAACGTGAAACCTAGCTAGTGGGACCTTTCTTTGCTGTTGCCGCGTGATTTCTCATATGCCGCCAGGAGGTGGCGCGGGCAACAGCAGGCGGTACGCGTTGTTCTGCAGTAGATGTAGAATATGATTTGATATCGAAAAACCAAGCATCCAGAAATTTTTTAATAAAGTAACACTGTAAATATCCCTTATGTATTATTTTCCTGTCTTATATTTGCGTAATGTCTAGTTCTTGTTCAACAAAGTTGACAAGTATGATCATATAAACCGGGCTTACACGTTTACGTTTGGCTGTGAGTATGTAAGACTAGTGCGCAGTAAGCATTTTACTTTGGCAGGGTGGCTGAATCGAGTTACAGACGGACAGATGGACAGACATACAGACAGACCAAACTTTCTGGGTTTAAGTATCCCAAGAAAAACTATTCTCTTTAACATACTGAACCTGTGTGAGAATGCCCCACAGAAGGAGAGCCGGGTGTTGGGCCACTCCACTTTCGAGAATACTCTTCCCAGGGGTTAGATACACCATGATGTTCTGACTGCACAATTTGTAAACAACCGGATAACATAGACCACGTTTTTATACACTGTTGGATGGCGGTTCCTTGTGGGATATTATGCAGCGAACTTTACACAAAGACTTCCCACTTAACCCGCAGAGTATACGGCATTTACCCACAGAAAATAACGAAGGAGTCCCCTACGATAGACCATTGCTTTTGGGCCTTCACAGCATATGGCGGGCGCGCACGGTGTGGCTCCGTGGCGACGGGGATGCCCGACCGGCCCGGCAGTTTCTGATAGAGTGTCACGCAGTTTATTGATGGGCTGAGAGTCCAGCAGCCAGTACCAGATTGGTTAGATTTTCTAGAGCCATTAATTACTCTAAAGTGATGATTAAATGACAAAGCTTAGGCGGAGGAACGGCTGGTATGTTTATGTGGGTGTGTGTTGTACCACATGCAGAGTGTGGTTATTGTTGTGTTGTACGTGTGTGTTACTGTTGAAGACTGGTAATAAAGAAAAAAAAAGCGTTGTTGGAGTGATCTCTCGCGTGCTGCTCTCTTCGCTAGTTGACGTGCGTTCGCGCCGGAAGGGGGAGAATAGTCTCCGAGTTAGCGCTACTTACGGAGAGTTTACGAGGCCGTTTGCCGCGGGTTCTAGCGCGTGCTAACGCTGTCCACTGTGGGATAGATGTGAAAGCCTGCGGATAAAGAAACCCGGGCTTGATGGTCATGCAGAACTTTCAGCGCCAGGCTCAACAATAAATGTGAGGTACAACCGCCTCGTCGGTGACGAAGAGAGAGGGACCGCCAGATCTGTTGTTTCTCCTGCCTTGCACCACTAGTGCAAGCAGCGACCATTTTTTTTTTGTAAAGGAAATGTGCTTTTCTGTTAAGTTTTGATAACAAGATTGCTGAATGAAATAAAACAAACTTTGCACGTGTTGTCCAGACCCAGGTAGGTTTGAAGTTTACAGGATAATTAAAGGAACAGCAGCGGAAGTTGCGCACAAGCGCCAAGAAATCAACAGTTTTCATTAGCGATGCATGAAGTTGTCGCGCGATTTCGTTGTACGAACAGTGTTAGCTTATTTTCCATTATTTTACATGCTGCTTAGTGGGGAGGAGAAACTCTAAGGTAAGGATTCAACAGTACGATTCCTACGTCATTTTGTAACAAGCAAAGGGAAACGCACAGATTCAAGTTCGCGGATCACCTACTTTAATTGTGGTATTTGCAGTACATTAACAAACTTTTGATATTTTCGCTTCAGCAAACGTCAGAAAAAAAAATTACGCACACCTCCTCTCGCGGGAACCCTGGTGTGATGCGACGCTGAGGGGGGTTTAAGCGCAAGCGGAGAGCAACCGTCGACCGAAAGGCCGCCGGAAAGCGGCACGCCGGTTATATGCGCAGCGCGCCCGAAAGAGAGGAGACCGCGGAGACAGAGAGTACTGCACATGCGCAGCACCGCGCGGAGCGCCGCCCACCGGCGGAGTAAGAGCGCGCTAGGCCGCACACCCGCAGATGTTGAGAGAGAGTGTTCGCTCTCACTTGGGCACGCGCCGGCACCAGTGCGTCTGCCGCGGCTATGACGTAACACAATCCAACACAATCCACTTGAATCCAATCCAATCCAAGCCAATCGATTTCAAGCCAAGCCAAGCCAATGTAATCGAATCCAATCCAATGCCCCTCGCGAGAGAGTGTTTGCTATCGGAGGGGAGAGGGGGTGAGCGGAGGAGCGTGCGGACGACGACGCCGACGACGACGACGGACGCACGCAGGGAGGACAGTGCAGCCGACAAGAGATGCTCTCAGCGTCGCATTTAAAACGGAGAGGAAAATATATCGTTCGACGCTATTTTGTAATATTAAAAAATACTTACGTGGCTGTGATGATTACTGCACATCTGTGGCGAGGCGGATTGTGTTTTTTTTTTCAGTAAATAAATTATCTTTACGTTTACAAAACTTGTGGATATAAAAAAAGAAGGCAATTTCAAAATGGGAAAAGATATAAGTAAGTATATTTGCCATCCAATATTGAGGGGTAACACATTCAAATCTCGTATTATTGAAATCACCACCTCTTCTCGTATTATTGAAATCACCACCGCTGGCGTTAAACATCGCTATTCTATTACAATTCAGCCGAAAAAGTCAATCATTTTATTCACATGGCTAGTTTTGACCGCCATCGTATCCGTATTTAGCTCGTAATTTCAGGTCCTGAAGAAAAAGGCTATAGGCATATTTCATTATATTTATGGTGCTATAGATGTGCCTGTCAGAAAATTTTAAAAGTCATACATTCTATTTTGTTGGTGCAGTCATGAGGGCAGGCGCTGGAAGCCAGCCCAGTTGTTTAGTTTATATAGAGTAGCATTTCGGTAGTTCTTTATATTTCAAGACCAATATGAAATAAATTCAGAGTTTTTAAAAATAATTACCCCAATATTTTCAATTCACGTACGCAGGAAGTATGAAGCAGAAAATTGATAAACACTGTTGCAGACTCGATCCTTCAACATTGTTCTAGTAACGAAACGTCTGCGCCACTGTATGGGAGATCTTGATATTCTGTCAAGAACGACCGATAAACGGAGCAGTCTCTCTTTAGGAGGGTGTCACTGCCGGTGGCTCACCGCAGCAGTGGCAGCGGTGGCAGCCCGGAGACACTATGCTAAGGCTGTGCGTACCATTCCCTGCAACAAAGACATTAGTCTCAGTGTCACGCGACGTTAATGTGCCAGTGCTCGTGTGCAAGGTCAACGACATGAAACCTAGGGTCAACAATGCATAATACCTGCTGTGGGACGGGCTGCTGCTCCGGATACAGAAGCCCAAATGATAATGCGTCGCTCGTCTGTTTTCCGACTAAAGCCGGGACTCTGGAAGAGTGGAAAATGGTTATGCCGTGGTTAAAATCTGGCGATTTCAGAGTTGCATTTAAAAATGTGCGTATTTCGGAAAAACATTTTGATTCTACCTAGAGTTCCAGATCTGATGGGCATGTGGTGAACGGGGACAACGTCGCTACCGCGAGACAGATCCAGGCTCAGAACCGGTGTGTTCCGAGGATTTTGGAGGGCCTGCCGGCGTACAATATTTTAATTGACGACGGTGAGCGGGGCCGGGCAGGCGGGGTGACGCGCCAAGACTGCTGTTTATTGGCGCGGTCTCCTTTTCATACTGAACGGTCTGGCCAGAGTTGCCATACCACGTAACGATACACCCACTGGGCGGCTCTGTAACATTCACCGTCGTCTTTCGTAATACGCGCCGACAGCACCAAACCCTCTCTTTGAGGCACGTGACGTCTCAAAAACGTTCGATCAATCGTCATGGCAATGAGTGGCGAGGAGTAATAGGGGCTACTGACATGACTGGCACTGGTGGCGTCATTTTTTCCCGTGGCCGGGCCTGTCCGGGCTATGACGGGCCACCGCGCTGCAGCCGCCGCAACCGCCGCTTGCCCAACAGCCCAATCGTCGCGCCTCGTAGACCACTCGCTACCGGCAGCGGGCGCACAAGTTCGGCGAGCGGGGATTGTGGCGGCTGGTGCATCAGAATGGCAGCACCTGTGGTTTATATGTATGTGAAATACGGTGTTTAATTATTGGACAAAGAAAACATGCAGGTAATAGCAGGTTTGGTGATGTCGAATTGGTATTTTGGCCGCGCTACTATACGTGGAGCTTTACACAAACATTGTTTTTGCGGTTCTTTATACAAAAGTTTTGTCAGGACGTCTTTCATTCGAATGCAGAAACATTGTTTTTGCGGTTCTTTGATACAAACGTTTTGTCAGGACGTCTTTCATTCGAACGCAGGATAACGCATTTGCTACACATATATTACATATACAATTTATGTACAGTGCTCACGAATTGAAACGCGACACTGCGAGCGCGTGGCCTGCGGTACATACAGCACCTCCCGTGCACGCCCCTTGAAGCTAGGGGTTGAATTGGGGTATACTACGAGGATGAGAGCGTTTTGACCCTAGGCTTGATGCTTCAGGTGGCCAATAAGCGGTGCTGTGGTTCCCCGCAGCGACAGCAGTGCGCTGAGAGCCTGGACCGCCGGAGCGCGTTTGTGCGCCGGTGACAGCCGCACTGCGGTCCCCGCAGCCCATTTCGCGAAATCGTCCGCTTGCGCGCTCTTGTTACGCGTGTGCCTTCGATGCGACACAGATAATGTGAATGTAAGGCACGGTCACGCTTATCTGAATAAAAAGAGCATCTTCACGAAGGAGCAGCAAATTTATTCCATGATATAAACCAAAAGCATAGCAGAGCCGACGAAGTACTAATGCACCGCACCACATGCGAACGTGCCTGCAAAGGCGTATAATGCTGGATTGCAACTGCATTATGTGCATTATATGACTGAAAAGAAGTAACAACTCACACGATGTCGCAAAATCGGCTGCGCGCACAGCCGGGCTGTACCGGCAGGACAAAGAATTTTTTCTCGCGCACTTCGTTTCGTGAATGAAAGAACTTGAAAGTTCTGGTCAATTATAGTAGTTATTCCTCGAGCACGCATCGAGACACGAAGGCTCCTCAGATGTTCGTAAAATTCCTTTCAGCTCAGAGACCAACTAATCGAAAACATGATTTTAAACAGTCCATACAAAGCTATGTTTTAGGCCTGCCTTTGGGCCAGTTCATGTAAACTCTGAAAGAAAGGCTCGATTAGACCATTAAAGTGCTTACACTTTCGAGAAACATGTTCACAGCAACAAAACTTCACGAGAAAAAATTGTTGTAACGCAACAGATGGCTGGCACTGACGTCAGCGTAGGTGCCCTGCTTGTGCCCCCCAGTCACGGCGTGAGGCTGTCTGCTCCTTCTATTTGTGGAAGCGCTGAAGAAGCTGGAAGTGGGTCACAAGAAATGGCTGTGATGACGTAACGTGCAAGTCATGTATACCCGAACTATTGAGCCCGTATTGGTGGCTTCTGCCCACGTACCAAAAATAATGCGCAGCCACGTCGTATTTTCGCAGACCACAAATAGGACGCACCAGTATTTATGAGATTTTTTTAAATGGTGCGTGAACAATGCGCTAACAGGTAGAAGGGGGGCGGGGCTTGTTAGAAGACGCGCAGCGCAAAAAAAATAGTGCCAAGCTTCCACTATGTGAAAACGAATGACCTTCGAAGCTGCACGCCCTTCAGGAAGTTTACAAAACAAAACACGTCTTTTTGTGATTGACGAATGAGCATACTTCCTGGCCAATTTCCTGAATGAAATGTGTAAAGACCTGTGCTTCAGTCTTAGCGGATCAACGTAGAGTTGTCGCTTTCCTTCTCACGCGGCACGCATATCAGTATTTGAGTAACATGCCAACCCAATCCACTCTAACACTTAGGACAGCGTACCTAGCGCCTTGGGCGGAGTGACTTCCCCGTTTAAACCTCCCCCGAAAACAACGGACCAGTCATCACTAAAGGCAGGAAACCTTTGGCTGCACGTGCCCTCCCCCGTCCCCTCACTCCACTCCCAACCCGTGCACGCATATACCGGCAACCGGTCATTGGCGGGTGCTTAGAAGTGAAATACTGTCGAACATGTCTTTCTGAAAGCCGTTTAAGCAGAACAGGTGATATTGGCTCAGTCCGCGTTCCAAGCGGAACCGTTTCTGTTCACTTGGGAGGGATTCCCAGCCACACGACCAGCTGGAACATGAGGTGGAAATGGTAGCAGGAACGGCTTTCCGTTGTTTTCACGCCCCTTCACGCTTCTGCTCGGGCATGCGCGTCTTCAGTTTCCGCTCTTCCTCTTTCAAGCGAACGACATATGACCGTCCCATAGTGAATTAACAGCTGGAAGCTCTCAACCTTTATTCTAGCGGACATACACGTGACGTGGGTGCCCCTTTCTCTGCCCAATAGTCGGCGTCTTACTGTCTGCGCGACACACCAACCAAGACAAAAATTGCCTGAATGCGGGGGAGAGCTGACAGGGCGCATTGAGCCATGAGACTTCCACGTTTAAATCTCCCGCCCCCACAAGCGCTCTCTCATCGGTAGCGGCATTAAGCCCATCTGTCCGTGCATGACCCCGCCCTCAACCTCAACCCGTGCAGGCCCACTCCACCAACCGGGCATGCGCGCATAATTAGCCGTAGAATACACCGGCGATGGGGGAAATACTTTAAATGCGGCCAGACTAAGGTCTATTGCTGCGAAACAGTATATGTGTAACCCTCCCCCTGTTTTCCTTCACGTGAAGCCGTTTGACTCCGCGGCACTCCGGGGCTCCTCCTCGCGATCGCCGACCTCTCCATCCCAACCGCTATCCCCATCGCCACCGCCGGTGCCTCTTTCACCAGTTGCGCTTTCACAAGTTGCGCGGTGCCTCTTTCAGAGATGATTGCGGAGAACACTTAGAAGCGCGAATGGGCGTAAAAATGAACGTAAGCCACCGCTGTTGTGGGCGCCTCAAATTCCACCTCGCTGATAGGTGTTAGTTGAAGAGCCACTTGCCAGGTTGGAACGAGGGCGTGAGCCTATAAGAGTCCTTCAACTTGAAAGGCTTTCCGAGCGACAATTTTGCGGGCGTATTTCGCGCCTAAGTAGGCACCCATAACCGGTTGCCCGTTTATGCGTGCACGGGTTGCAGGGGAGTGGAGTAGCGAAGTGGGGTGTGCAGGCACAGCTGGGTTCCATGCGGGTACCGATAATGCCCGTTGCGCAGGTTCGAGATTTAAACGTGGAAGTCTCGTGGCTCAATGCGTCCTGTCGGCTGTCCTCCGTAATCGAGCGGTTTTGTTAGGGTTTGGTGTGTTACATAGGTAGTAAGATGCATACGACGGGGAAAGGAAACGGACAGTCACATGTTTGTCCGCTAGAATAAAGCTTGATACCTTCCAGCTTTAACTCGCTATGGGACAAACGCATGTCGTTCGCTTGGAGGGAGAGCGGGAATTGAAGAGGTGTCGGCCCGAACAGAAGCACGAATAGGCGCGAAATCAATAAAATGCCGCTGCCGCCGCTGTGGCCGCCCCATGTTCCAGCTAATCGAGTAGCTGCGAATCCCTCTCGGACTCGAATACAGAATTATTTCTCAGCATTTTGCATTGTTGATGGTGTCCCTAGCAAGAAAGCTGTCAGTACAGCTTGAACAGCAACTTGACCGCTTGAAACGCCGACCTGGGCCCACATTACTTATTCAACCTAAGGGCTTTCGGAACCGATATTTTCTATGGTTTGTTCCTCTTTTAAGCACGCGCGCATCAATGGCTGCCGGCGTGCACGGGTTGAGACGGTTTACGTTCTCACTCAGATATAAGCACCCTGCACCGTCCAGAGACCGTAGTGTGCGCCGCACGTTTCACCAATAAACCTGCCTGTAGCGCACGCCAGGGCATTGATAAAGAAGTGGCGATGTCTCGCCCAGTTACCCTCGACCTAGGTCTAGGGTACCCATTTTCTTGTTGTAGTGTACCCATTATCTGCTTCATATCATTCTGGCTCTACGTTCAGTAATCAATGCCCAGTAGTATATGTCCTGTAGACCTCCAGTTTTGCTGAGGTTATGATGTGGTTTGTGTAAACGTCCCTTCTTCAAGAGTAAACACACGCATTTGCAGCGCGTTTATTGATTTATGTACGCTAAGGGCCCCGTAGGGCAAGATCAGGAATGCTATTTAAGTAAAGGAAAAAAAAAAACAAATACCTGTATACATTTTTCCAAAGAATAGTAAATAACGACTGCAAACACTCGATATGATCAATTTGTATGAACTACTTGTTTATGTAACTGTTTTATGTGCAGGAGAGAGTAAGAGTTTCTGAGAGCTTTCATAAAAGTCAGCCATAATGAGACATTCAAAAAACGCTCCTCCTCAGTGCGAGTATTGCACTATCAGCCGCGTGGAGTAGGACTTTAAAGCAGCGCACACTGATATGGCTAACAAACAAACTGCTATCAGCATGTAACTTCTAATGCTGAGGATTGGAGTGAATAGGGTTATTTGTTTGAAAACGACAGGTGTACAAAACTAGCGGCATCAGATGCCAATTTATAGTGTATTTGCCGCTTGTTTATTGAAATTGAACCTACGTTTGAGAAAAATACTTGTTGCTAAATACAATAAGCAGAATCTGAATATTATAGGACATACACATTTTAAGCTCAAAGTAAACCTTACCTCCACATGTTCAACAAATTTCAGTAGCACACCGTCAAAACCACTGACAAGCAGGATACTTCAGATTGCTGGAGGGAGCCGTAAGGTTTTTGTATTTCAACATTCGGTACGCAGGTTGTGGAAGTGTATGTTAATCGCTTTGTTGCCTCCTCCAGGTGTTTCACAATTAAATTTGGGTGGTAAAATACCAGGGCCATAAATGGTATCATCAAACATGAGGTTAGCTTGGGTGAGTGATTGGTTACTGTAGCATAAAATGAGCCCAAATGACAAAGAGTTGGAAAAACAAATGAGCTCGTGTAAGATTTATTTATTGAGAATTGGGAAATTACGCGCTGTATACAACGAGCACAAAACACGAAAACTTATCTATAAGTTGGCACTAATGAGAGCTCCTATCAGCGAATACAGAGCGCTCGCGTGCAGGCCTGAGGAGGCATGTTTCCTATCATTGAGGCGAATACAGGCAACACTTATGTTGTTTGCTCTGCAACCGCACTCCTTGATAAGCCGAACACGGATATCAGCACTTCTACGTAGAACTTCAAAGGTGGCAATCTGCGGCATGCTGCATAAGAGACGATAATGGTCCGTAAGGGTGACTGTGAAAGCTTTCTTAACATTCTAATCATTTTCACGTAATCTGTTAATTATTTAAAGTTTTGGTTTGTCCCCTAAAAATATTATAAAGCACACCTGAATACGTTAGAGTTACATCTGGCTCTTTACGCACATTACAAATAGCTTTTTCAGTTTTCTGAAGCAGGCAGCTTGTTTGAGCGCAAGGAGGTTCTTTTTTACGGTCAATTAAAATCTCGATTTGCAAATCAAACAATATTTTAGGGCTATCGAAGTGTTTGATGTTCTCATAGTTGTAGTAATGAGCCAATATAATGGAGATTTTCATACATTTCGCGTCCTCTTGCTAAGTGCCTGTCTTTCCAATTTTTAACCGTTTTCTCTACCAGCGAAAGCAAAATGTAATAGTACCACACCAATTTTAACCGGATTAATTTATGAGGAAGCTCGTAGATTTTATTTCGTTTTGTTTCGAAATTGCAAGCCTTCACGACATTTAGGTTTGAGGAGGCCGAAACACCCAAATAAAACTTGATCATAATTGGTTCCCAAACTATTCCCAACTTGGGAATAGTTTGGTTGGTACGTGAGCTATGCGCAATTCCAAATTCGATTTGTAGCTTTCGTTTGTACTCACGATGGTCACACGCTGCAAACATAGAGTTATTATTCGTAGTGAGTGTATTTAAAAAAACATGTACACACAACAGGTTGCCATTAAATCACAGAAAAAAAGTTTCCGAACATCTTCGACAGAACTCTGTCTGGTTGGGTTAAACTTAAGAGGCAAATACACCAACCAAGGGCGTTTATTCAAAGCGGTCCCAACGTTTCGGAGCCAACTCAGCTCCTTCATCAGGGGTGACTATGTACAAACAAGAAGCAGCGGTTATATAGGTGTCTTCTTCTTTTTCTTTTTCTTGCTGGTTTCTTGCCCTTGCGCGTCGGAGGCCGTGGACATAGATGGTGGGAAGGGCTCCGAGGGATCTATTCAGGCCTTGCCGGTTCCCTTGTATGTGCCAGGACTCAAGCAGTAATCTTTGTGAGTAATTCGTTTCGGTGCCAATCACCTGCGCGCCGTCGAAGTTAATCCTGTGGTCAGCTTTTTTGCAGTGCTCGGCCAATGCACTGCGCTGATTGTCGGACTTGCGAACGTCGTTTTTGTGTTGGCGGAGGCGTTCCAGGAAGTTCACGGTCTCCCCAACATAACTCGCGGGGCATTGTGCGCAAGCAATTTTGTAGAAGACCCCTTGGAATTTTTTTTTTTTGGTGGCCGCTCTGTAGGTCGAGGTATGAGCCGTCCAAGAGTTGACACTGGCTTGTGGGAGATGACAATGTCTTGCTTGCGAAGAATGCGGGATAGTATTTCACTCGTTCCTTTAACATAGGGGACGGAAATACGGGTGGGTCTGTGTGCGGAGCGGGTGGGGGGCATACGGCGGAGACAGAAGGGGGGTTGTTGACCGGCGGCGTCAGTACAGAGGAATTTCCTTGGTTGCAGCCCGGCTGAGGGAGACGGCGTTTGACGCGTCGTATAAAGTTGCTCGTATATCCATATTTCTTGAGGTCAGCGATTACGGCCTTTTCTTCATTCTTCCGGTCCTCTTCTGTTGAGCATATAGTTCTGGCTCTAAGTAAGAGAGCTGAGACCACAGATGATTTGTGGGAATTTCGGTGGCAGGAATCGAATTTCAGGTTGCGGCCGGTGTGGGTGGGTTTCCTGTATAATGTGAAATTTAGTCCGTCTGGCTGACGGACAGCCAGACGGAATACATTTCACAGAATACAGGAAACCCACCAAAAGCGGCCGCTACCTGCAACTCGATTCCTGCCACCCAAATTCCCACAAATCATCTGTGGTCTCAGCTCTCTTACTTAGAGCCAGAACAATATGCTCAACAGAAGAGGACCGGAAGAATGAAGAAAAAGCAGCCGTAATCACTGACCTCAAGAAAAATGGATATACGAGCATCTTTATACGACGCGTCAAACGCCGTCTCTCTCAGCCGGGCTGCAACCAAGGAAATTCCTCTGTACTGACGCCGCCGGTCAACAACCCCTCTCCTGTCTCCGCCGTCTGTCCCCCACCCCCTCTGCACGCCGACCCACCCGTATTTCCGTCCCCTATGTTAAAGGAACGAGTGAAACATTATCCCGCATTCTTCGCAAGGAAGGCATTGTCATCTCCCACAAGCCAGTGTCAACCCTTGGACGGCTCATACGTCGACCTAAAGAGCGGAAGCCGAAAGAAAAATCCCAAGGGGTCGTCTACAAAATTGCTTGCGCACAATGCCCCGCGAGTTATGTTGGGGAGACCGTGAACTTCACGGAACGCCTCCGCCAACACACTATTTTGAGGATGGGCTAAAACGCTCTAAAAATCGCGCCAATCCACCCCGTGAATGTGGTTGGAAAGCAAAACTGTAAACGGCACCCATAACGATTACCCAGGGGACGTCACTTAAATTCACTCACATCGCTCTACAAATAGCAAAACCAGAGAGAAGTGATTGCACCTAAACACACCATTTATTACTTCGAAGAGATATTCGTGTTAAGGATAAATGAATGCATGAAGCATAAACGGTGTTTGGTTGAGTTGTATTGGTGTAGCACAAGAATGGAAACTTTATTTATAAAACTAAAGTAAGCTCCATCCCGGTGTTAGACGATCTGTCTTCTCCGTCTCTGCGCCGCGGACGGAGGCGACGATATTTGCGGCACAGAAGGTGGAGGAGGAAGAAATACTCCTGTTCAAATTTCTGAACGGCCCAGAGTGCTGCCCTGGGGAGTGATTCCTTCTTCTGTGGGGCCCATATGCAGTCCGCGCGGCCTGTGTTCCGTCCACCCGCTGAAGCTGGGTTGGTAAAGAGGGCCTGGACAGCACCATCACCCATTGCTCTTGTTGAGTAGTTGACGGAAAGAGAGGAGGGTGCTCAGGGCTACAGTCGCACACCCCGATTTTGGGGCGGAGTGTTCCTACTTCTGAGCAAAATTGACACTCAGCGTCATAGCGATTAGGATACATTAAGTTAACACGCGTAGGCTCTGGGAAGGAGCCCGGATTGTATGAGCCGTAGTGTAGTTTGTTGTTCTCTGGAAAGGTCAGGGTAAGGCGAAGGTACGGTCTGTCTCAGAAGGCGATAATGCTGGGTTATCTCCCTGAACGTGACAAGCGGGTGACTGCCCTCGTGTAGCTCTATAGCACGGGAAGTAAAAGCGCAGGCTCATCAGCACTGAGGAACGTAGACTCTCGGCGGCCATTTTCGGAGGAGAAGATTCTGTGCCACTGGCCTTCTCAGTCATCCGCTCAGAAGGCGACTAAGGAACTATTACGTTTTCTACGGGCGACGAACTTGAACACTAGGCTATAGACTGAGAGCCTCCAGTGTCAATCACTGTCAGTGCCTCAGTGCTGGGCACATGTGTCTGGTCCAACTTTTCCTCTTTTTTTCCTCTCTTTTTTGCCCATTTCCCCTTTCCCACGTTCAGGATAGCAAACTAGGTTCTAGCCAGGTTAACTTTCCTGCCTTTCTTCTACATTCTTCCTTCCTTGTTGGGTGGTCGTATTTGTTGCCCTCCATTGAAGCGTGAGGGGGTGTCCAGATGAGTTGAATGGAACCATTTGGGGAGTGGTTTTTTAGCACGCGCACTGCAGGTCAGGACGCCCAACCCTAGTGGTAATTCCACTAGGCTTGCAGGGAATCGATGACTGCCCTCCGAACCCCTGGTTGAGCGAGAGCGAAGGTGATGGCTGCCTCTTCTGCTGCCGTCATTTCTTGGGTCCTAAGCCAGGTACACGCAAGGAGGTTGGTTCTGGAGGTAGCCACGATAATGGCGTATTTTTGTCATCGATGTTTGGAAGCGTCTGTGTAGATAACTGCATGATCGCCACCGAGGGTGGTGTTTAGCGCTTGAGCCCGTGTTTTTCGGTGACCCTTCATGTGAGGGGTTCATATTTCTAAGCAAAGGGAGCATCTTTAGTTTTAGTCGCCAAGAGTCTGGGAGTCGGTCAAGCGGAGTGACATTCTGGGCTGCCCAGCCAATCTGGTGAAGCATGCAGTTGCCCATCGCAGTTCTGAGTCGGACCTTCTGGTTAGAAAGATGGCCTTCCATCAGCTCTTCCCCCGTGTTGTGGAGCCCCGTGCTAAGCAGCCTCTGTGTGGACGCACTCATGAGAAGACCAATGGCGTGCTCGATCGCCTTTCTAATCATTATATAAAGCATATCTATGTCTTCCTTGTCGAGAAGAAGACAGGGGGTTAACGTAAGTAACTCTCGAGAGGACAAAAGCTTCAATTAATCGAAAGGTAGCGGATTCCTTTAGGCCTCGTTTCTTAGTGGCAACTCGCCTGGTCATGTGTATGATTTATTAATGCTGTTTTTGAGGCGCTGCAAGGAGACGTCACTCTTGGCGTTAGCCTCGAGATGTAGGCCCAGGATCTTGATGCTGGGGTTTGGAGTGATGGCCTGGCCATCAAGGAGTATTTGAATGTATTCCTTGGTTTGGCGTGAGGGCGGACGACAATGAACTGTGGTTATTTACGTGAACACTGGAGGCCACAGGCTTGAGCACATTGGCGTACTAGAAGTGAGATGCCATGCATTGGTGTGAGCTTCCTTTATTTTTGTAGCTCTTAGCACATGAGCAAGGTGCACACAGGGCCGCTAGACGGGCGTGAGTGGTCGCGTGGCGCTTTCACGTGGCATTCAGGCAGAACGCAGGGGGTAAACCCGTCGGTGTGCTTGGTGAGTACACCAGCTGTCTTCCCAGTCTTCGCGGGGGCTCGTAGCTAAATCGGTAAGACAACGGGGTCTCGCTTTGTTAGTCTATTAATTCCAGGTTCGATTCCCGGCGGTGCCAGTAAATTCTTTTATTTGTTCGCTGGAGTTTTCTGGTGACACCAACGGTCGCGAAAGAACCCTTGGGGGGTAGAAATAAAAAGCTTTACTTTAAAAAGAAAAAGAAGAAGGCACCTATATAACCGCTGCTTCTTGTTTGTACATAGTCACCCCTAATGAAGGAGCCGAGTTGGCTCCAAAACGTTGGGACCGCTTTGAATAAACGCCCTTGGTTGGTGTATTTGCCTCTTAAGAAAGACGTTTGTGAGAATCTATGAAGGTGTCATGGGCGCCGCCAAATCCACACTGATCTTGCTTAGATAGTACAAAGTACTGGGTGCACACACAATTCTGAGCAGATTCAAATTGGTATTAAAGTTGAAAAACCACCTCATATTTATTCCTCGCAACTTGAGTCTTTGCCTGAAGCACGTACCTTGCTTTGATTCTGAAATACCGCAATACAGATTTTCTCCAACGACCCCGCACACACCGTTGCACTCATGCTTGGCGTTGCAACCGTCTCTGAATTTTTAAGCTCAGTGTGTCGGCGCCATTGACTCTCTGTAACTCTGTTTGTTACCTCCCAGTATTTTCAATTTCTCCCCGTTATTCCTAGCCCATACACTTTGTCGCACCACGGTGCTCCACTGGTTGTTCTACTGGAAGGTATAAATGCATGAAATATATTTTTTACGATTCTGCGTTACACTGCAAACGCATTCATATATTAGACTTTTTTCCATATGTAGGTAAAGCATACGTGTATGAATAACTGCTACAGAGGGATTTCGTCTTAACCCCACCCAAGGCGGAACGCCAACAATTAGGTTGAAAACGTGCTCATTGGTACTCCTGAAAAAGTACGAAGTTCCTTGTACATCAAATTGATTTTTGCTTACAAATGGTTCCCATACAAATGTTCAGAAACATTTTCAGGATTTGCTCTTACAAAACTGCTAAAAGGGCCAACGGAAACATTGATGTTCCTCCACTCATATACCGAAAATTGTTATGGTTGGCTCTCAACGCTCATTCCCAAGTGGTGAATTTAGAGGCTTGACATTTTTAAGTACATTATAATTACAACGTAGAAGGGCCTTCTGTCTTCATTTTTATTTTAGCCATTTGGTAGTAAAAACTCCGCCAGCTGTACGCTGGTGTCGGTGCAAAAGTCATAAGGAGACGGCTGTGTTTTTTAGGCTTGGCACGTAACGATCTACCCCCTTTCCCCATTTCGCCCCTCACGATATTTTTCCCCTCTCGTCACTCCCAAGATGACCGCAAAAATGCTTAAGTCGACCTCAATCATATTCCTTACGTTCGCATAGATCGAGCGCCATCATCTGGAGCTGTTTACTTCCTTTTGTTTCCATTTTGAACGCCTTGTTATGCTGCTTTCATGAATCCAATTCAACGTTCATTCCTAATAAATGAGCGCTGCTACATTTTTTAGTTAAACAGAGCAAAAAAGGCGATTCGCTTTTGAGCTGCCGTGAAGCGAAGATGTGAAATTGTTTGGGCAGAGATTCCAACGCGCGCGCTACACGCAGTCTAGTTCACAGAGACCAAATCGAAACGGCTGCGACAAAAAACTGCAGTTGTAGTAATTTGCCATCCTGCCTTCTTGTGATTTATATACCCCTTTTCTATGAGGTTTAACGTGCCGAGTCCAACTATACAGCTGCGGAATAATTTTGACCATCTGAAGATCTTAAGCGTCCGCATAACTCTCGAACAGACGGAATTTTCCCCTTTTCACCGCCGCCAGAAAAGCGGCCGCCCCGGCCGGGGATCCAACCTGGGTCTTTGAGCTCTGCACAACAACGCCTTAGCCACTGAGCTATCCCGAAGCAAAATGGAGAGACGAGTTAGTGGGTGAACACCCGTGAGTGAAACTTAAGCGCAAACCGACACAGGGACGAGAAAGGGAAACGACACCAGCGCTTACTATCAACTGAAAGATTTATTGAAATCGAAAGCACATTTATACCGCACCAAGACCTAGCAATCAAGCACGTGTGACCGTCGCACATGCGTACGGCGGTGCACGAGGACAACCGCCCCATTTCCTTCTCCTCTTTTTCTTTCCCTCATCATCTACCCCCTCTCCTTAAGAAGTTGCACTTCTTTCAGTAAGGCTTGTTGTTGGGCTAGTTTGTATCGGTAGTTGTACATGGTTGAAAAAGCGCTTTTTTGTAACACAAGGGACAAACGTCGAGCTAAGGAAAACCAGACAGAACGAGTGAGGCGCTACGAACAACTGAAGTTTATTCCACAAAGAAGATAATATATAGATGATCCACCACTTATGCCAACACTGTGCGTCATGCGTCAAATTTATTTGTTTATTTATACCGGAGATACTCCTTTTCTCTCTCTAGCAAGGTAATGGAAGGGGAGCTAACACACTCTCCCTCTATTCCCGATGTCATTCAAAATGCCTCCGATCCTTTCGGAAACGATCCTTTTGGTAGATATTAAAGGAAGGCAGGTAAAGAGGAAAAAGCAGGGGAAACGTCCTGTGGTGATCCAGTACATTCATGGACTGTCTCATCGGTTAAAAAAAGTTGCCGCGAGACACGAGGTTCCGGTGGTTTTTCCGCTACGCAGAAACTTTAGATGTTGTGCAGTTTGGTCGATAAAAAGATAGGTAACCGGAGCAGGGGAATGAATGGTGAGGGCATCTGTGGTGTAGCGCACATGCGCAAGTTTGTTGATTGTTGCATACAAAATCCCTCTTTCGTGCACGAGGGCATATATAAAGCAATCAGGACGTTGCCTTAACGAGCGGCTCAAGGAGCACCGCACGCTTTGCGAGCAGAAGACCATTTCGGATAATCTCTCATTGCACTGCTTCGACTGTAAAAGCGCTCCGGCAGTCAAATGCTCTCCGGAATTTAATGACACTGAGGTCCTGTGCAAATCAAATGATAAAATAACCAGAGAAATTTGGGATGCATTTTGCATGACATCGGGAAAAGAGGGAGAGTGCGTTAGCTCTTCTTCCATCACCTTGCTAGAGGGAGAAAAGGAGTATCTCCGGTATAAATAAACAAAGAAATTTGTCGCATGCGCACAGTGTTGGCATAAGTGGTGGATAACTATATATTTCCTTCTTTTTTGTTGAATAAACTTCAGTTTTGAGTAGCGCCTCACTCGTTCTGCCTGGTTTTCTTTCGCTCGACGTTTGTCCCTTGTGTTACAAAAAAGCGCTTTTTCCAACCATGCACAACTACCGATACCAACTAGCCCAACAACAAGCCTTACTGAAAGAAGTGCAACTTCTTAAGGAGAGGGGCTAGATGATGAGGGAAAGAAAAAGAGGAGAAGGAAATGGGGCGGTTGTCCCTCGTGCACCGCCGTACGCATGTGCGACGGTCACGCGTGCTTGATTGTTAGGTCTTGGTGCGGTATATAATGTGTTTTCGATTTTAATAAATCTTTCAGTTGATAGTAAGCGCTGGTGTCGTTTCCCTTTCTCGTCCCTGTGTCGGTTTGCGCTTCAGTTTCACTCACTGGGTGTTCACCCACTAGCTCGTCTCTCCATTTTGCTTCGGGATAGCTCAGTGGCTAAGGCGTTGTGGTGCCGATCTCAAGGACCCAGGTTGGATCCCAGGCCGCGGCGGCCGCTTTTCTGGCGGAGGTGAAAAGGGGAAAATTCCGTCTGTTCAGAGAGTTTATGCGGACGCTTAAGATCTTCAGATGGTCAAAATTACTCCGCAGCTGTATAGTTGGACTCGGCACGTTAAACCTCATAGAAAAGGGGTATATAAATCACAAGAAGGCATGATGGCAAATTACTACAACTGCCGTTTTTTGTCGCAGCATTGCCGGTTGGTACGGGCCTGTTCCACTGCTACTTTAAGAAACGACTTTGAGCAGCGGCTTCACGTTATTTGTTATTAAAGTGTGTCCCTTGTTTATCCAAGGCTGCTGCAAGAAATTTAAGGTTCATCCATATTCAAAATGGCGTAGTACACTTGCTGCGACAAGCGGATGCTCTATGCTGAAGTAGAAGTGAATGAGCAGACGGATTCCTTTCGTGATACCTACAGCGTTATTTCGCACTTTCCGCTTTCTCCGAGATATTTATAAATGACCAGGGGGGCTATTCTACAAGGCCTGAGTTTGAGCGAAACTCGGGCAAGGCGGAGCTGTGGTCATAATTATAAGCTCACGATAATATTTTGAGGATGGGTTAAAACGCTCTAAAAATGCGATTCATGCTATTTCCTGACTGAGGTGACGTAACCGCTCCAGGGCAAAGAGCTGCAAGTACGCGTGATTAGGGCGTGGCGCACCCTTCAGTGCGTTCTCTCGCTCAACTGTTGCGCCAGTGGCTACCGTAGGCAAGCAAATCCAACTACTTTATTTTATTGCACTGTTGGAGTTATTAATCTGCGTTTGACTATACGTTTCCTTTGTTCTTTTATTCCACGCGTTGATATAAGCTTTCTGTTTGACATTTTTCCTAATAAGAAGCACTTCTTGCCGTCGGTGGCAGACAACGCGATCACGTGACTATCGCCAACTGGAAAGAAAAGAAAGGTTGTGATGCAAGCGCGTCACATTCAAAACTGTTACTGCTCGTACTACGTTGTCGAAACCCTCCGCTTTTGCATACAAAATTTTGTCGTGGCACTCTGCTTGGGTACTTTTACGGCGAAAGGCTGTAGATACGTATTAACCACTCCTTTATAGGAAATTTTACTTGCGCCTTTTTCCTTGTTTTGCCTTCTTCGTATTTTTGCACTGATTCGTTCGACCTGCTTCTCTTCTGCTATAACGTCCTCGCGTCGGTTTCTTCTTTTTCAATACCTAATGAAACACGCCAGCAAGTCGGGTCGCGGTGAGGCTGGTGTCCGCCTACTTACTCGTGTGACATCACGGTATACTATACTGCATATACTGCAATTATTACGTTTCAAACTTACTGTGTGATAAATTTTGCCAACCGGGCACATTAGCTAATCAAGGCTCCAAATGGCGGGCTAATCCACCAAGTTGGCAGGTGCTATGAAGGAAGGAATATAAACAACTTCTTTTTCAGGTTTGTTTGCCTTATTTCTTTTTGCTCTTCACCACTCTTGTTAGAAAGGGCTCTCTACAGTGTATTTTAAATGCAGAGCGTTTCAGTAACTCACGATGTCACCCGCGTTGGCGTCCGTAGTCCGCATCGCTCCCACTACACTATAAAATAATACTTACCAGCGCCAGGTTTCGAACCAACGACCCTGCGGGAGGAACGCAAGGTACATGGTACTCTACCCACTGCACCACAAAGCCGACACGTCGGCCACAGGTGCGCCCGCTCCCCCGCGTCCTCCTCGCCTTCTCTCCGCTCGCAACGCCCTCTCTCGCCGCGTTCGGTTCGGGCGCACAACAGATGGGGACGTGCGCAACACCCTCTCTCGCCGCGTTGGGTTCGCGCTGATCAACAGTCGGTTCACGCGCAAGAACAGGTGTGGGCGCTCGCATCGCGCTCTCTTGCCGCGGTCGGTTCGCGCTTAAACCACATATGTCGTTCGCGCGTGCTCCGGTCGCTAACATCTGTGGCGTGATCGTGACATCAACATCACGCGTTCGTGTGGTGGCGCGATTTTGGCGCTATAACACTCTCTCGCGAGGGGCATTGGATTGGATTCGATTGGATTGGCTTGGATTGGCTTGGCTTGGCTTGGCTTGGATTGGTTTGGATTTGGATCGGATTGGATGAAAGTGGATTGTGTTGGATTGTGTTGCGTCATAGCCGCGCCACGATGCGTCATAGCCGCTCCACGTTGCGTCATAGCCGCGGCAGGGGGTTCACGGCACGTTTCACGTTTCACCGGCGACTTCATCGACAATGTCTACCCTGGAAGACAACAATTACAACAACAACCAATACGTAATTCATACGACTTGCAGGCGCGCCCCCCGCGGAAATGCTCTGCATTTGATCGTGCCCCTCGCGAGGGGGATGTTTTTTTTCGTGAACTGCTCACGAGCGACTGCTTCGCAATTTAGGCCGTGTCGTGTGGCTTCATTTCCCGCGAAGGTTGGATTAATGATCGTATTCACTGCATTTTTTTATTGAGTCCATTCCCTTCAGTTCGCTCTCTTCTCTCGTCCCCTTTCCACTGCCGCTTGCCCTACCTCTGATGTCACGCGGTTACATTTTTCTAAGATCTCCCATCTACTCGCTTTCCATGATCTGCTTCCTGCCATACGACTGTGATGGCGAAAAAAACCTGTTTTAATGCATAGATATCGCCTCCGACAATAGATAAGCGCAGTTGATTTCATTCACATACGTATGGCATATCCTGCCAGTAAAGTTTTCACAGGATATGTGCGTCACGCATCATCTCAATCAAAACAGTCAGCCGCGTTGACGATAAACGGAACACGCGGTCATGCAACGCCTCGTTCCAAACTTTTTCTCGAGCACACAATAAGTCAAGAGCACGCTCCGGCTGCAGACAGATAGGCGTGCGGTAGAACCTACGGAAGCATTGTCCGCCTAACCACCTAACAAAGGGAAGGTCAGGGAAACACATCTCCACGATCATATGGCGCACACACTGGCTGACTGTCGACTGGTAGTGGTCGATGGTGCTGTCGCCACCAACGCTTCCGTGGAAGCTGCTCGTCGCGTGGAACCGCAGAGCGCACAACACTTGCTCCACGACAGTCATGAAGCGAAAGGCACCTCTAAGTCGTCGAAACGGGGTTCTGTCACTAGGTGATTGCACAGCCAACGCACAGTACTTTTATAGAGGTAAAAAAGAGCTTAAAATTCCCCCTTAGCCACTTTCTGATGGTCTTCGCCACTTTCTGATGTAGGCCAAAAGCGAAAATGCCCGTGTTCGAGGTATCGGAGCAGGTTGAAGATCCCCAGGGGGTCGAAATTATTCCGGAGGCATCCACTACGGCGCGCCTCACCCCCTGTATAACCTCGTTCCGTTAACCCCCAGAATAAAAAAATCAAGTCCTCTTTCATCTAGAAGACCAGACAGGGTAGAAATATGATTGCTACGGCGATCCTAACAATAAACCAGACCGCAGGAGCTGCTGACACGGGCGTCCCGAGTTTAACTCGGCCGTGGGAAACCATTACCGATTTTTTCGAGGTGTGATGTCAGTCAGACACACAAAGCCCATTCGGGAGCCCAGTGTAGTCACCGACGCCACACCCACCCATGGCGTCGACTTTGTGTGGGTGTAGCGTCGTATCCACGAAGTCGTCATTTCAGCCCGCTAGCAGCGACCAGAACGTAGCACAAAACAAAAAAGAAATCCCCACGCCGCCGTGAGCCAGTGGTGCCACAGACGCGGGCGTGTTCGATCACAACTTGGGTTCACTCTTGTCAGAACCGATAGGAGTGGCCAAGACGACACGATTTTCCCACGGGAGCCTTGGTCATACACCGTGGAAAGAGTTCATCACAATGACATTACCTAAACCTTTAAAATGCACACGCCAACGCTCAAACACGCTCTTGACAGGCTGAATTGGGACGAGTTCTGAGAAGCGCCCGCCGTACAAACTCAACGAGGCAGTAAACAAAAGCCACATTTGATGATTTGCAGGAAGGCGCTTTCAATTAGCTACAGTGAACTCATTTGCTTACTTGGTTTGTGGTTGCGTAGAGCTCCACTGGGTCTACCCTCAAGCAATGAGCAAACATAATTCAGTGGAAGAACAGGACACCGAAAAAAACGGACTTCCCCGCACCACCGTGGCCAACGGCCAGTCTCGGGGTTTCAAAGTAGTAGTGGGGTTGTCTAATTTATTCCGGGGAATGAGTATTGCAGCTAGATTTCAGTAGGGCCTGCATGCAGAAAATAGAACAAGCCGTACATTATCAACCTAAGTGGCCCCAATACGGCGCGGAATGTACCAGGCGTGCCGCGAGCTATTGCTCCATTTCGCTCGAGGTCTATCGGATGCTCCACTATCACTACTTCCATAACTTAAGCAGCTGGAAACTCGGGGGTGAGCCGAAGTCGGGCATTTTGAATAACGTTCCATATTGGCAGTTACTGCTGTGCACTGTTAGCCATGTTGCACAGGACAAAGACCCGGACTAAGCTAGCATTTCTGTTCTTCTACATCCTCTTAGCTCACAAACCTGAGTTTTGCCGCAAACAAAACCTGTCCCGCAAGGGGGCGTAATACCAGACACCAGGAAAGGACATGAAATTTTATGTATTCAGCTGGTTGTTGTCCACAAAAACTAAACGAGTTGTAACAGTGCGGGGAAATATTTTTGTGGCTTTTCGGTTGGGACTGAACAGCGCAATTCAATAACACACGAGAAGAAAAAAGCAAATAACACGACCGCTGACTTTACATCCCTCTTCGAGATACCCAGCTACCGCTCATTCAGCGTTCTAAACACATTTCCTCCAGCACTAGTAAGCAACAAGAAATGAGAAACTCCAACTCTTATCATGCAAACATAGAAGGTCCGCAGAGAACGCCAATTGCGCTCCGCGCCACCAAAACCATTTATTGCTTCAAGCCGTCCATGTTTTCCCGGCATCCCAGAGAGCAGACGTGAAAAATAACCATTGTACGCTAGAACGCATCCGTCAGACGTCGTGGTGGCGGTCTCAGACGCTAAGCTCAGGCGAAATAACCGTGGTGGCTGAGCATCATCAGGTCAGAAGTGCTTTTTGCGGGACACCTACTCCTAGTGAGCTTTGTGCTGATCTGTCGACCGACTAAAGGCCGACCTCCATGCAGCGAAGTTTCTCGGCGAACTTGGCGCGGCGGACGCGGTGGTTTGACGCGCCGCTCAGTTTTCGTCCACCCCAACCTCCATGCAACGTGACGCGGCGAACGCCGCCGATGGAAGACAGGACAGGAAGTACAACGAAGTACGAGGCTGTGATTGGCTGCGGCCTCAAAATGCAGTTTGCCGCTTCCGGTCGCGTTCGCCGCCGCGCGTTCGACATCTAGCTCGCGTAGATCGCCGGCGAACAGCCGTATTTTCGACGCCGGCGGCGAAGCGGCCGCCGCCGGGCGACGTTCGCCGCCTTTTCGCCTACATTTCGCTGCATGGATGTCGGCCTTAAAACGCGCGCGCTCTGAGAGGGTTTCATACGGGTAAGTACTCTCGTTAAACAGAGAGGCCCACTCCACCGGTTCACGAAGGAAACTGTTGGAAACATACGTCTCAAACAAGAATCTTTCTGACCACTACTGCAGTATCCAACTTACTGCGTCTGTTAACAGCATAACGGCTGGCAAAAACCAAAAAGAAGAAAGAGCATTCTCGCATGGTTGCATCTCGCTCACTCTGTTCGCTTGAAGAATACTAAGATGGAGCACCCTTCTTGTTCGAGTAGTGTGTTCGAGTCGTTGTTCTGGCAGATCGGATAAAGCAGTTCGGGATGATTTGGGACGGAGACATCTCGGCCCCGAATTCCCAACAGTAGGAAAATTGACAGTTATAATGTACCGCCTTTATTCGAAGAAAAGCCACTACCATAGGTTTTGGAACAATACACAATACACAAAGCTGCGTCGTTGCTTAGTGTTGGCTTGAACTGGTTGTGACTGGACTGCATTCTTGAATATAATACTCGTGCGCACCGAGTTTTTATATTAGTTACCAACTCGGTAAAGGTTTCCCGGAGACTTATTGCCTTTAAATATTTTTTTTCATATTACCACCGGTCATACAGAGATGCTTTTAGCTGTCGCAGCCACAGCAAATGACGGGAAATATTTTGGGTTCAATAACTGCAGGACCACGTTTTGCTGAGACAAACAAATGTTTGTTGTAGGGAACTATGCGCGTCCGTAAGACTCCTTCAAATAAATTTTTGGAGCGAAGCCCTTTACTAGAAACAAGGAAATCTAACAAACACTTCTATTGTGAGGACTGATCTTTCTCAAAACGAAGTGCAATGATTGTGCCCCTTTAGTGTTGTTCGTTGAGCTCTTCAAGTATTTCGGTTATAAAAGTATTTCTGAACGGTCAACATTACTTTTTAGTTTGGTATTACGGCTTTTTACCTGGTCATCCAGGATACATTGCAGGTAGAGTCTGAATACCACTAAAAAAAAGCTTACAAGGCTTTTCTAACATCGATGAGTGAGTTTCTTTAACATTAGTTTGATATCACAAAGCTCTAGTCATGGTTACAGTTAAATACCGATATATACCTTTCTGTATTCAAGGTGTGAAAGCAACAGCACACCATTCACGTATTGGTGTACTCAAAATGGATTGTGGGTTAAAATACATCGTAGTAGCTCGTGAAGGCTCCAAAACGTACAGGCGTTACTCAACTCAACACAAATTGCAATATTGTTCTGTAATCTGCTGGGTTCCTATGCAACTTCATTAGGAGATGCCGCAACTCAAGAAATGTAGTGCTTAATAAAAGGTACACAAAACTGTAGAATTCCTTGCTCTCCATGGGCTCTTCTAGCCTTCGTTAGTAACACGTATGCCAAATGTATTGCAAATAGCAGGGCATTACGAGGAACTGTAGAATGACGTCACGTTTTACTTTGACAGAAGCCTAATATTGCATAAGAAGACCCAAGAGGAAGAAAGTGCAATTCTTGAAATATTACCACCTGCGTTCCGTCACGCGACATCGCTCCTGCAGTTTGAATGTATAATTTCGCATGGTTACTGCGAAAACCTTGCAATATGCCACCTATAGGTTGTATGAAAATCTCGTATATCTGCGTGGATTGTCTACAGTAAGCAATTCTGCCAGTTTTGCTTTTTCTCGGTGTTTTATTTGCCCCTCTCCAGCGGAAACTGTAGTTCCTAAATATTACTCTCTAGTGCAATATGGGTTGATGTCCAATTTGTGATTATGTACATAAATGAATTGAAAGGATATTATCACCAACATTTCAAGTGAAGCGGCTCTTTATACAGCCGGAAAAACACTATCGCGTTCATGTGAATTATGAAACCAATATGCAGGAGAGTTTTATATTTAAGCATGGAGTTGAGAGGCAGGCCCTTCAAGACAACATCTAGAAACGCTGCTGCCTTGCGTGTTGTGTCTTGTTGTTAGTTAACCTCTACTAGTAGATTTCTTCGGAATAACGAAGGTACATTCTAAGTGTTAAGCTCTTTACTTTTTGGATATCGCGACGATGTTGCCGTCACCCCCATACTTTTGGGACTAGTTGATCGATTCAGGTACAATACCGACTTGAGGGCAGTACACGAAGAAGCAGTGTGCTCCACCCTCTTAGCCATTCCAGCGCGTCAATCGCACTCTTATTGAAACTATTTTCAGAAAAAAGGCTATTAACGAAGGTTAAGAGCTTTTACACAGTACGGATGTTGCACCGCGACGTTCTCTTCATTGTGGGCAAATTATTCCACTGATAATTTTGCTTGGCTGAAAACAATTCAACATGTATTACAAATTTACCTAACACCAAGAAAACCGCAAAATTCCCAACTAAACTTACCATGTTGACAAAACCTGAACAGTTTTACGACCCTTTGTGACCTGGCAGTGTTTCAGCCTTCCGTATCAAGAAATTGCCGTGCGTAAAATATGTTCTTGGTAGGACCGCATCCAGTACGGAAACATGCTTGTTGCTGAGTCCCTAAGTTCAATACTACGGTTCAATGTAGCAAAACAACGTCTGCGGCGGGAGTTTGTAAAAAAGATTTAGAGAAACTAGAAACTATTCGGGAAAATTGTTGTATATTCGGTTTCACTAGGAACCAAGCTTGTCTAGAAATTCGGCCCGCACCAGGGCGTGCCGAAAAATTCTGTTCTGGCATTAGGCGGACATTTCTCGGAAATGCGAGAGTGAAATATTTTAGGGGCTTTGAAGTTTTTCCGTTACCTTCCATAGTAGTTTTCTTAGAATTATAGCAAAAAAGTTTTAGCTTGAACTTTTACTGGCTATTCATTGTAGTTAAACGTCACAGCACGAACAAATTTTGCCGAGTTGGCTTCTTATGACTGGGCCGCGAACATGCTCACCAACAAATTATTAAAAAAAATATATGACTAAGAGTTGCCGTGACGACTTTTTCACTCACCCACTGTTACATTACAGTACGCCACCATTCTTTCAAAGTTAAGCGTGTAAATTCTCATTCGTCAATGTTCACACATTCATTCATTGCGGCCACCCTCAGAGGATCGAAGTACCTATCACACCTCCTTGCCGCTGAATCAGACAATAGAAATTTTATTATCTTAAGCAATAAAAAAACCTAATTGAAAAAGAATCTGTAATATTTTGCCTCGTATTTTTTGCTTCTCTTGCCGCTGCTTTTTATCATCATTGAGAACAGTGTTTCAGGCTTCAGTTTTATAAAAAGCGGCTAATATGATAAAAACGCTCTATCTACTACAGAACTGCCGACATAAACTTTAGTTCGTTGAAGGTCAAAGGCCCAAGATACCATTGTTTTAAAGCTGCGGTGTTTATTGTTTGTTGACAAAATCACGGTATTGTAGAGCTCGCCAAGGCTCACAAACTTCAATACACAGAAAAGATTTTCACAATAAGCATTGTATTTCTCGATTGCTCAAGGCTACAACAATGGGTTGTTATGAGCCTAGCCCTGTTCAATTGAAAGATGGGAGGAGATGCTTGGTAAAAAGATATGAGGAGGAGTCACCACCTCTTTCAGAGGTTTTGTTTGCGTCCGGAACTTATCCCGGAACAGGCATTGCACCCGATCCGGTAGAGTAATCAGAAACACTCAGAGAAACAGGTCGTCTACCCCGCCTCGTATAGCCTGCATGTGTATCAGTAAAGACAGTACAAGTGAAGCGGCATTCCTCAAATTGTTAGTACTCACGTTCACACCACCTGGCATATCATGCTCGCGTGTAACATAACAGCCAACCTCTCTGCGTTTTTCTTCAAATAACCAGCCTTATTTTCTCCATCGGTCTCACACGTGCCCTATCCTTCTTTGATATTTGTCTTTGATATTTGTCTTTGTCTTTGATATTTGTCTTTCTGCGCTCACGTATTGGCGCCGCAAACATTGTCCGTCGTCGATTATCTATTTATTCCGTAATATTTACTCATCTCGGGAGGACGACTGAAATGGCTGCAAGGCAACTCTGTGTAACGTTGAGATTCAGGTTCAGGATTTAGGTTGCATGGCAGAATTTCCCGGCTTTGAATTGACGTATAGGAGCCCATATAACTCTATTCGTTTTATCATGGAAGCAGCTGAAATCTGGTGTGGACGCAGCAGAACGGCGTAATTACTCCGTTTTGTCATATCATGGAGATGAAACGTTCTGCCTTGAAAAAGGAAGCAAGGCTGTTTTATAGTTGACAACTGCTGGGAAGGGGGTGTTGTTCTAGATGTTGTGTCATAGTACTCAGATAAAATTTTGATGAAACATCAAGTCTGTTGTTGGTAATCTTGATCAATATCGTCTCCCCTTTCTGGCAAGTAACTTCTTGGATTCTGTTCCTTAGAACTAGCCTATTGCTAGCAGAAATCAACCGTTTGAAGGCACTTTGTTTATTGTGTCTCTTTGTATTTTTAACCGTATATTTTACCCTCCCATAAACCAATTCTTTTTCTTGAGGATGTCTGGCTTACCTCAATAACAAATTCGTTCTTTGCAGCTTCGTTATTTTCTGTTATCTCAAGATTCATCATTTGGCCTTATGAATAGTTTTTTTTCTTGGTTTCCAGGTCTGCCTTTTAAACGCATTACACTAAAATGAGAGGAGGGCGCAACCGGCAGTTTTCTGAACTCATGTCAGGCGCTTGTGCTCGTATCCATTTGGCCACGTCCTTCTTTAGAGAAGTATTCAATTGACAAAAAACCGTTGTGATCGGCATAACTCGTCAAGTATGAAACCACATGAAATAAGATAAAAACACACATTAACGACAACAATTGTTAGTTTCGATTGTAGGTTTCCGTTAATTTTTTTTTCACATTAGGCCACCTGCCATGCCGCATACTTTTCTATTCGAAAACAGTTGGCCGCGCATTTAAGTGCTCCGCATGCAATCTCGTGACCGAGCAAGACACGCCACTCATAGATAAGGTCCGTTATCCCCATTTACGTACGCATTCCCAAGCGCATAGCGTACTTTCGTGTAAAGTCGACATGATAAGACATAGTATATATAATCGCTCCGAGTACAGAAGATTTAGCACTACTTTCTGAATTGGTGTAGTAAGAAAAAACGGCGTAGGAGAAAAATGGAAAATGCAATTTTGCTGTGCTTACTGCTTTTCGGTGCTACTTTGACAAATGGAAAAGGTGAGACGCTCTTTATGTTGGCCATAGAGATAAAAATGTGACTACAGCCACAATATTTCATTGGCTGAAAAAGGTACATGATACAAGACGAATTAGCAGCCAACATTATGACCACGGTAATACATGCGCTCTAGACTAAGCTCATGCCAAAAGCCTAGACACGGCTTCTCCTCAAATCTTCGGTCTGTATATGGACCTATGGACAAAATAAGACTCATCTCTGTGGTGGGTGGCCTGCTAATCGCTGAACGTTATATATACGGTAGCGTATAACTCTAGCTTGAAGCTTTGCTTACCGTTTTCTGTGGGCAGAGAACTGCGGACGTCCTGCAATCGAGCCCGTGCTGGAGTCCGGGGACCGAATTTTCGGCGGCCAGGCCGCCGTCCCTAATAGCTGGCCTTGGACGGCTGACTTGTACGATAGTGCCGGTGGAGACTTCTGCGGGGGTGTTTTGATCAGCCACCAACATGTGCTTACGGCTGCGCACTGCATCTGGTGAGTCGAGCTATTTTTTAAGCAGGTGCATATTGGCGTCCTAAGAGAATGCATAGCTCTTCATCCATTGGCTTTCATGAGTGCCTAGTCTGCAACAGCAACTAGTAGCCATTCGTCGGCCCACTGTTTGCTGCAAAAATCAAGTATAATTAACAGCGCCTATTTGGAGCCATACATTTCATTTGCGTGCCAAATAACGACAGAGCACTGTATTGTAAATGTAGCGCCCGTAGAATGAAAAAGACCCTTCACACAACACCAGTTTTTCCTCCTGAGTTGTCTTTTTTCTTAAAAAGCCTGTCACATGAGGAACTTGACCTAATCGCAACAAAAGAACAGTGGCGCACACAACTCTCGTATGCTATGGTGCTAATACCAGGATGGGAAGGTAAGTACTAGGTTAATATGTCCCTCAAGCAAAGGCATACTGTGCTGCGACTAAAATAAAGTGGCCTTACAGGAAGGCACATGATTCGAAATCGCAGTATTTGATTGTGAGAAAAAGGTTTTCTAAAACTCGAGAGTGACTGTTTTCAAACGGAATAGTTTGTTTGCCACAAAAGATCCTTTATTAAAGGCTGATCAAAAAAAAAGACTTGTATGCTTAAAAACCGGCATCTCCAAAACGTAGAACGTGGTAACAATTCCATTAAAAGCCAAGCCTAGACTTTTACTACATGCTACACCACATGTAAAACGTCATTAAGCTACTACAGCATTGTTTTTTTTCAAAGTGCTCCTATAATTCCTTCGTTGAATCCACCTGCAGCCATTTACAGCCTGCGCAAGGATTTATACGGCCATATGGGATACAGTGTACACCGTGTAATAACGTACAATAGTTTGCGCATTGAAAATCTTCAAGAAGAACAAAAATGAGTTTTGAGAACTGCAAAAAAGCAGATTGAAATGGTTCGTCGTAAGAACAATGTGAAACGTTATAAGTAATGGGTACATTGCAATTTTTACCAGTGACATAATCAGAAATGCACCCCGTTTGGTTTTTTCAGTCCAACTAGAGGTACCAAGTTCACTGTACATCTGGGGTCTCACAAACGCACCACCAGAGACCAAACTGAACTTGTACGCAAGGTGAAAAAAGTCTGCGTTCATTCTCAATACCCATGCCACCTGGTAAGTGTCGCCGTTTCATTTCTTTACCCTAGAGAGACTGGACGTGACAGGAGTTCTAAAAAGAACGCGGCGAAATTAAAAACACGCTTCAATTAGCGAACCTTACAAATGTTGCTTATGTATTGCATCCGCACATATTACTTGCACTAATCCATACTACATTGTCGTGAAATTTTGCTAGTACACACGTCTTTAGGGGTCCTAATAGAACTATTTTAGGCGAACGAAGCTCTGTTTCAATTCCAACTGATCCCTCTTTCTGATGCAGCCTGTCTTTCCTCACTCACGCCCTCTGCAGCATTCGTGACACTCAAGGCGATTTGCAGCGAAAATTTCGGCACAGCGCCAATTATTCTTAAAGCCCCTTTTGTTTATTCAGTGTTTCTGGTGCGTACTTGCATAGGAAAACGCAATACCCTTTTGCGTGATATTTACGAGGAAAGCTTCCGCACGGCCGGAGAAAGTCTTGCCGGCGACTGGCCCTCTCTAGTTCGTGCAACGCGTTGCCAGTGCTCTCTGAGTACGATACGGATACGGTACTGCAGAATAGAAGGGAATGGCTAGGCTTGATTGTTACCGGTCTTAGAGGGACTAGCATATGATAACGAAAGCTCGCAAAGGCAACATAACATGTTCAGCTTTTAGATCTCCACACCTTCGCAGTGTTAACGGAATGGCTTGTCAGCGACTTTCGTATACAGTCCGATCCTCGCGTCGTCGATCCTGCCGCTATTAGAGAGTTTTAGTATATCGTGCGGAGGCCTACGTAAAAACATATCGTGCGTTATTTCCTAACGTCCCTGTACTGGAGATGCGCAGTGCGCTACTTAACATTTCTGCGCCTAGCGGACGTTCGTGACACGTACGCTATTTCAGGCAAATTGGACCGTACGTCTACGTGATTGCCTGTCTCTGTGCTTACAACATTGGGGCAGGTAGAGCGGAACCAAGGAGGTTGTATAAAACTTCTGGAGTGGAGGCCTCCCATAGCCGGCAACGCAGGGAGGTGAAGCCGGGGAAAGCGGTCGGCGGCCATATTGCCGTGGGTAGAAAGGGCGCTTAGCTGGTAGGGACGCTTAGTGTATTGCGTGTTCCTTTGGGTTTACACGGGAGATACCGATAGCTAAATTGGATTGTTCGATTAGGTTATTTGACGGAAGCGTTTATTTCGCCTTTCACATAAACTATTGACGTGATTCGATCAGCGAATTAGCGTTTGCATCTCTTTAAGTGGTGAAGAGCCGTGGTGAAGATCCTAGTTCTGTGCTAGAAATACCACTATTGCTTTGATTTCAATAAAATCCGCCGCGGTGGCTCAGTGACTGAAGCGTTGTGCTGCTGAGCACAAAGACGCAGGTTCGATTTTGGGTCGCGGCGGCCGCTTTTCTGATGGAGGCGAAAAGCAAAAACGCCCGTATGTTCGAGATTTCGGCGCACGTTAAAGATGCCCAGGTGGTCATAATTAATCCAGAGCCCTCCACTCCGACGCGCCTCATCGTCTGCGTTGCGTCGGGGCATTAAAACGTCATAATCAATCAATCTTTCATTTGAATAAACGTTTATTTGGTGTCTGTAAGGTTATAGCCCGCCCTTAAGTATTAAAATTATACATGTTGCACACCATGGCAAGAGGTGCCGCCTGAAAACGGCTACTAATTTCCGCATTTTCACGCTGAAAAGTGCTGTACCCCTCTGTTCTAGCGTGATTAGTGGGCGCTTGCTTCTTCTAGCAGCAGTGCCGGAATTCATTAATGTGAATCACGCAACTGTCACACCCAAACAAGCTTTGTCAGAACTGTGTATCGAGACGACTTGTTTTCAAACAGTGCTGCAACATGCAAGTTTATTGGTTCATACGACATCCCCATTGATGGCACATGCACAAGGCCAAATTAAGTAGCATGCTGAGTTACTATGCGGCCCACACTTTAGAAATCCCTGTTTCCGTTCGTCGCTGCCATTTCTAGCTTTTCCTTGTATTTTACAAAATGTATATGTAGTACCCTTAAGCTGGTCACAGCTGTTTCTTTATTCAGGGTACACAGTCTATACGATTGATGCACATTTCGTGTCTCCCTCGCACTGGTTTTTTTTTCTCTTTTTCAGGAGGTTACTTAATTACATTCTCAACTTCGTTAACCACGCACATTCGCACGCGATCAACCCGCTATTGAAAAGAAAACTGCGCGCAGGAGGTTACTGTTGGCGTCACAGCCTCGCTAACCGTATACGTTTGCACGCGAGTAGCACCCGCGAGACGAAGAACGCGGGAGAGCATTGCATCAATGATTTGTATAAAGCTAAGCAAAACGGCTCGGCTAACCTCGCCTTTACAATTAAACTCCAATCAAAACCCTGCGAGTACTCGCGTAAGGCGGGCTGAGCGCAAATCAAATATTCGACGTCACTGCCTTGGTTTATGTCGTTACTACACAGGGTGGTCAATTTTAGGTCGACAGTTTTTATTTTAATTACATGCTTAAATGTCCGTAAAAATCACCTCTACAGTGATGTTATGCACCCAGAAAAAAACAAAGGAGGCGGTAACTATTGATGTCGGTGGCCTAATTAACTAATATTCATTAATTATATTTTAATGGCTGCAGTAAACAGGCATGTTTGTATTGCAAATTTAGGTGCAATTGTGTTTCTGCGCAGTATCATTTAGCAGAAATCTTCAAGCGCATCTGTACTCCGAGATATTGAACTGCGAAGTTTAATTGCCGTTCGCATGATTACGTATGCAAGACAGTGAGGACCGGCACAAAGCCCCACCTGCCTATCCCACACACTTTTTTCACGTGCCTGCCGTGAATGGTTTTTTGGTTGACTACGGGGTGGAGGCATAGACAAAAGTGATAACTGGCGCCCTTGGCGTCTTGGCTGGCGTTATCGCAATCTGCAGTACTCGGAATCGCTATCGAAACACAGAACAAAGGCGCGGAGCTCTGCGCCGGTCATCGTGGTCTAGCATGCGTAATCATGCGAAGGGCAATTAAAATTCGCAGTTCGGATGCGGTAGAAGAATTCTGCCGAATGAAACTGCCCAGAAACACGATTGCGTCTAACTTTGCATTAGAAACGTGCCTGCTTACTGCAGCCATTAAAAATTATTTAAACAATGTTAGTTAATTAAGCCAAATATAAAAGCACTTAATTCTATGTCCCCCAGGGCGCACAACTTCACTGTAGAGGTGGTCTTCCCGCAAATCCACGCGCCTTATTTAAAACAAGAACACCTGTTGGCTTAATTTCGATCACCCTGTATTTATCTGAGCAAACACTCTGCAATAAATTAATGCGCAAGCAGAAATTGCGGGACACATCATGTGTGCTGCAATTTCTGCTTCCGCACTACTGCCATTGTTTAATAGTATGCCACATGTTTGTTTCATAGTATTAAACAAACACGTGATCTCGCGCAGTCGTTCGACTACTTACCACCGCAACTACGAGTGAAAACATTTGCATATCTGCGTGAACAATTGCGTAAACAGGTGGATCGGCACCATACTGCACAAATAGTCGGAAAGTGCACACTTATAACGCTGTAGTACTCGTTAGACACAAAACGAACTAAGCCCAAGGTTATCCCCGGCGTCTTCTTCGCGCGATTAGCGCAGCCGAATGCGACGCACGAGCACAGCATTTCCGATTTCTACAGCTTTGTAGCGTCAGAAGGATATTCACGACAAACTAAACCATAAATGCACTCATGCGAGCGTGTAACACCGCAAGGCTTTCAGCAGGGAGCCGGCAGTAAGCGACCGATGCGGTGCGGCTGCTGCGACGGAGTGAGTTTTTTGCCCAAGGCAAGATGGCAACCGTCGGCGTCAGTTCTCCAGAGCCGTCTCCACTCCAGAAGTTCTTGCAACCTCCTTGAGCGGAACACCTCAATGTTACCATGCCTCTTGGAGGAGTAACTTGCATCTTAGAGAACAAGTTTTTAAAGCAACGCTTTACTACTTTCGTCCAGCAATTTCGTGGAGGATGCGCAAGGTCACCTTTTGTCGCAAGGTCACACAAGGTCACACATGCGCAAGGTCACACACCCCCGGCGACACACCCCTCGAAGCGCATCGTGTGATTCGCCGGGCCCGCTGTTGGCGCCCGCGGGGGCCAACAGCGGTCACTACCGCCGCTGCGGCCGAGGAAGCCGAACAGGCCCGCAGCCTCGAATGCATGGGGTGCTGGATCGTTTCAGTCAACGTGACTCGCCTCCCGCCCGGCGAAAAGGAACGGTGCGTTCGCCATGAATAAACGCCGCGCTCGCCCCGCGAATGCCGTGTTCTCCAGGCCTCCTTCTGGTAGCGTTGCACGGAACCGAACGGCTTTGAGACGTGGTCGGCAATACAGCAAAATGAAAGCTTACCCAAGCGAAATCAAGACGCAACCAGATTAATCCAAGGTTTTGCTTTGCACATCCAAGGTGAGCTGAGCGTATCCGTAGCCATTTTTTTCTCTCCCGTTTTCTTAAAAAGGTCGTGCGTTTTCCCTTTTGATCTCGCGGTGAGCGAAACTAACATGGAATCGCTGACTGCCCGAACAAGGCTCCTGCGGGCTGGCGTCCGATGCTAGGTGTGTGACGCGTTCGCCTCAGGTGGAAGACGAGGGTTGGCTCCGGCGAGTCCCGAATTAGTTGTCACTAGGGACGACACAGCTCGGTGTGCGATTAGAAGTCTTCTCAGCTTTGTCCACAGTGAAGTGACTTGCCGCCGAACCCAGCAAATCGCGTGAAGTCAGTGTGATGTTTACGACGATGTGGCGACGAACTATCGCGTTTTACTTTTGTGCTTCCGACCCACAGAGCAAGCAGGTGCGTTTTCACGTCGAATTTCTTCGAAAAATAATTTTGGGGTGGTTTTGAGCCGAATAAAATGTATCGCGGTTCCTCGCATTCTGTTCACACCCCAAACAAAAAGTAACCTCGGTGATTTAATGCTTCCAATAAAGAGCGTGCTTATGTAGGAGAATAATTCTATGATGTTGTGCACGTTTTGAATTCAATAGTAGTCGTGCGAAATTCCAGGTGCTCGTTCAACCGGTTGAGCGCTGCTTAGCCTGCGGTTCAACAGATGGCGCCATCAGGGTTCGTGTGCCGCAAAGCAAAACCGGCGAAACAATGTGCCGAAACACTCTGCGCGGGGCCAGAGTTGCGTGCCGCAAAAAATTAACCTTTAGCACCCGCAACGGCAGAGAGCGCTGCGCTAAAACTCTCTATTTGCGTACCATGCACATGTGCTTGTTTTTCTTTCGGGTAATAATATATAATTCCCCTCCACCTTTGTCTGCCTCCGAATGGGGTGCCTGTGGAACAAGTGGATATCAGCTGATGACGAGATATCGGGAATGTGTTCTGGCACCAAAATTTAACCCGAAAAAATTGTTGTATGTGTTACTTACACGTCGAGGGTTGACCTGAGCCCGTATTTGTTTCTTGCCTTCTTGAACTAATCTTCCTGGTGCGGGTAATAAGATCATATAAATTATATTTTGGAGCAGCTAAAAATATGTTGGAATAATCTCTTTAACTGCACGAAGGTGGAAAGAGAAAGCTGTATTGGGCCGTGCTTTCTTCCGGAGGGGTTCGTAAACTAGTTGAGACATTTCCTTCAAGTGAAAAGAAAAGGACATTCGATCTCTTTCCGCTGTTAGAAAGCAGATTTGCTGAGCCCGAGGTCGTGGGTGAGATTCTCGGCCGCGGCGGCGGATTTTCTAATGGAGGCGAAAAGCAGAAACGTTCGTGTGTACGAGATTTCTCCGCACGTTAAAGATCCCCAGGCGGTCAAAATTAATCCGGAGCCCTCCACTACGCGCGCCTCATCGTCTGCGTTGCGTCGGCGCGTTAAGACCCTACACGGTGCTCTTTATGGCTCCGTTGTCTATGGCAGACTGCAAGGAGTGCAGAAAAGCATGTTTGTGTCCAACTTGCGAATGAGCATATTCTGTTTTGGTTAGTTGATTAAAACTTTGAAGCCCTAGATGTTTATTCGGAGGGACTGAAAGGGTGCTGTCCATTTCCTTGCCCAAGTCGCCCGTGAATTGAGAGAAGACGTGAAATCTACAATATCTACAACTTCAGTGTGTCATATTTACATATGAAATGAGCATGACATATAAGATATGTTAGAATCACCTCGGCGGCTAATTTCACATTATTTATATAGGGACTTTTCCGATAAAGTAACACAAGGCTTACATCTAATCCCTAGCCGTACTTTCCCGCAAATTGCCTTGTATTTAGAGTAGCCAAAATACAGTAACCTTCGCAATCTCTCTGTGAGCTAATGATGACAAGTAAATAAAACTTGGTGTATTAATACAGTCGTCATACCACCCAATTAACCTTATTTCTAACTGTGCAACGAATGGCTCATGACATTAAACTTTACTAAGGGCGAGGTAATGTGCTTCAGCCGTAAACATGTAAATTCGAAACTTCGTTATCACTTAAAGGAGCCATGAAGAGAAAACACAAGTTTGGTTCATTAAAAAGATTGACTCGTTAGAATCATACTGACACCACTTTTAATGTAAACTTCGCTTAACTAAGCTACATAAATAGGAAAAAAGGGAATGGCCATGCGACCCACTCGCTCATTTCCCGCAACAGAACCTATGATGTCTCATGAGACAGCGCTGCGATTGGCGGAGGGCGGCAAAAGCAAACGCAAATTAGGCAGAGTTTATAAGCTTGCTGAACAAAGCTATTTGCGCTTAAATTTAGGGCACATTCTTTTTAAAGCCGTAAGAATGGTGGGAAAAACAGTGTAAGTTACGAAAGCACATGTAAACATAGAAGTACCGATGTGTACTGATGTTGGTACTGCGCGCACTATGCTTGTTTAGCTGCACAGAACTGCGGAGCTTTGGGGTCGTCTCAGACGGTACTGGCCGATTGATTGACGCTTGCTACGGTGTCTTACGTGACCATATATTTCGAGCGAGCAGAATGTTTCAGGAAACTATTTTCTCCCAGAACAAAAACAAGTCAGGTTAAAGAAGGTCAAAAACAAACCAAAGGCAGAAAACGGCATGCCACGGTATGGTGGCGCGATCTAGGTTTAACGTAAACAAACGCGTGAACACCTCGATGCCACCGCTGCCGTACAGGGTGGAGACACCCTTTGAACGGTCCCGTGACGCTGCAATTGGTCAACGTGCTCAACGAGTCGTTCTTTTCGTTTCCCACGCGATCCAGCAACGCGAAACAGATAAGATGATTCAAACTTCGCCAGTTAACCGCGTTGCGGCGATAATTGTAGCGCGGTTTTGATACAATGACTTGCTTCGGCGGCGAGCGAGCGACCCAAAATGGCGGCGCCAGCGTATACGTGTCTCCACCCTGTACGGCCGACACGTGAATCAAGGGATCCTAGGCTGCAGGGCGGTCTGTGATGTCATTGCGGGCCACAACAACACACGATTTAGCGGGAAAATCAAACTTCTAACTTAAATTGATTATTTTTTCTCAGTGAAAAAAGCGTCGTTTGCATTCGGACAAGCGCTGGGGGCACTATAAAACACGAAATCTTTCGAATAACACAAACTTGTATTTTGTCTTCATGGCTCCTTTAAATAACACTGTGCTTTCCCATACTTCTCCGTACAAGTACCATGGTGTTCTCTTTACAGCCGATCTTTCATGGGTCCCACTTATCACGTCTTTATGCGCCAAAGCATCACGTTGGCTGGGTTATCTCCGTCGCTACTTGCAAAATTCACGAACTTACATTCGTAAACTCGCCTTTCAAGCATTCATCATGCCACAATTAGAATTCGACTCGTCAGTTGGGTCCCCTCACCAGAATTACGTAATAAATATTATAGAAATGATGCAGAATATAGCAGCCCGGTTCATATCACGGAACTACAATACCAATTCCAGCATAGCACAGATAAATCTAGACCTGCAACTGCCACCATTAGACAGCCGGCGTAATATTGCTGTTTGTGCCTTTTCCACAAATATTTTTTCACCCTTAAACGAACCCGGCTACCACATCAAATAGCTCCTTCATTGTAACGCTGATTGTATAATCAGTCCAGTTTCATGAGCATATACGGTAAAACCAATGCATTAATTTCATCCGCACTGCGTCGTGTCATTTGCTTTGGAATGAGCTGTCTGATAACATTGCCACCACATCTATCCCCGAAACATTTCGCCATCAGCAACTCGCACTTTATGCTAATATTGCTGTTAAAAAATTATAACGCCTCTTACGAGGATTTGCGTCTATGCCGTTTTTTCTTCTCACAAATTGTATGCTTTTTCGCTCCGTTAACGGTCACAAGTGGTCATTTACGGCCAAAAAGTGATCACTTTGTACTTTGAAGTGGGTATTACGTTCATATTTTGTTGTTAGGATGTTCCTGTCTTAAATTTAAGCATTGTATTGGTTTACGTTTTTAAATGCCCCCCTTACTGTATGCCCTCCAATGGGCATAGAGTATTTATTCATAGGGTTTCTATTATTACATAAATAAATTTCAGTATATTGTTTAAGCAAAACAATGAATTAAACTGACGGAATCATTAAATTGAAGGAAACAGCGCCTTCATCAGAAAGTTGTTTTTTTTTTTGTCAAATTTTGCGATGAGAGGTTCTTTCACCTCACGCAGTTTTCGTCAGATAATAGCCAAAAATAACTGTAGTGCTCAAATGCAGTGATATTTTGTCATCTCCAGGTAAAGCACCGAATAAGCTGTGGTTTTTACTTCGTATTTTTGTTTCTACAGTCAATCAAAGAAGGAAGCTGGCCACGTTTGAACGACATCGCCATCATTACACTCCAGGACAGAGTGAACTTCTCGAGCGCAATATCCCCAGTGTGTCTTCCCAGTCATCATGAAGCACTCCCAATAGGTTCTGCATACTACGTGACAGGATGGGGATCTACGACATGTAAGCAGAGACACCATGAAGCTTCGGTGCCCAGGAGAAGCAATCGGCAAGAACTTCTTAAATTTGTCTCATTGTTCTAGCATAGACGAAAAACAGCAAACGGGTCACACACGAGATGCCTCCCCCTCTCTCAATTTGGTGCCAACGCATGCACATAGAGATCCGCCACCGCGATTAATACTTACTGGCAACTCCACTAACCCACGGCCCGACGACATTCAAAGGACACTTAGACAAAAGTTTAGGGGTCGCAAATGCGAAAGCAAAAATATGCCGTTGGACAGCGTAGACACTTTGCGTCACAGCAACGTTCTCTAACAGCTTTCTCCTCTTGAAGGTTGACACCATTCGCTTCGCTGGACCTGCATCAGAAAAATTTAATTCGCTTCCAGGTGTTGCTTAGCTCGTGGACCACGGCTACTTCTTTTTGGATACGAAAAAATTTAAGCCCTTTTTGTGGACTGGTTCGTGTTAAGCATCGCTTCTTGTTTTGAAGACGCGTGGGGCCTCGGCAGTGCTAATGTTAGACATTTAGGAATGTATAAAATCCTAAGTGATAGCGTAATGTAAGCTAGGCGGCTAGTGCTGCCAAATTTAAGATTCGCGTGTTAAACCACCAATACACTCCAGAACACAACTATAAAGTCGAAAGTTTTCTGAAAAAAAAAAAAACTCGCTGCGCTGCCTTAGGGGCGAAGAGTCATGGTGCTGGGCCTATATAGACGGGTTTGTCCCCCGAATGACTGTTTTGCAGATGAAGGTGAAAAACAAAAACGCCGGTGTGTTGAATTTTCGGCGCGCGAGAAGAACGTCAACACTGAAAAATAATCCGGGACCATCAAGAAAGGCGGGCCAATTACTCCACTTTCTGCTTCGGCCCGTAAAACACCACAGTTTTTAATGAACAAAAGGAAAATCACTGTTTTCAATTTCATTTCTAAACATAGCAAGCATATTTGCACGTATTTGTAGATTACTGCTAGAAATGGTGATACATAAGAAGGAAGAAAAAATTCCCTGCATTTCCCCGAGGGGAAGAATGTGAAAGTGCGAATGCACGAGTTGAATTTGCGCGGTTCGGTAATGTTCGCGAAAGAGAGATCACACACACACACCCAACTACAAAGAAAGAAAGATGCATTCATTCACAGACACCTATTTGTGATGTCGTTGTACTTGATTGCTAGAGCGGATCTCAGCTTTGAAATTTCGTGTCAGTACTCTTTTAAGCGGGTGCATTAGCCCTTCTCACGCCCGATTCTTGGCCAATCCCCCACGTGGGTATGTGCTATGTCAGCGGCCAGGCAGCGCGCGCCCATCTCCCCCCGTTGCCAAGGAAGACGAGGAGCGCGCGCACCCGCAGCTGTTGCTATGCGGACTGCGGCGGACGCTTCAGGCTCGCTTAAGAAGTGCATTCGCACTTAAAACAACTGACTGAGATTATGAGCTGTATGTTTGCTACTTACGACTGGGTGAGCCACTGAGCAGTAATTGTCTATGCGGCTGAAGACCGTTCGAGTAACTGAATAACTTGTACAGTCAAACCCGAATATAACGAACCAGCATAGAGCGAATTATGCTATATATCGAACAAAAATAAATCAGTTACGAAAATACACGCGAAACACATTCCTTATAACGAACTTCACATCTGATATATCGAACTCAGCATGCCTAGAATGGCCGCCAAAATGCATGGTCTCGGAGCGGCGATTGAGATTTTGAACGGTCGCGACTTTTGAGCAAAGGCCGCGACTGAGACATTGCCCCTCGTATGGAGTGACATGACGCCCGAGCCTTTCCGTAACTGTTTCCGACGCGCGGAACTCATGACGGAACCCGCCCAGTGAGTGAGTCCGGACCAAGGCGGCAGCTCGCCAACTTTCCCGATGCTGTGACGAAAGGAGTGTCCTTCGAAGATTTCCTGAGTGTCGACGACGACGCTGCCGTCACTGTAAGCCCCTCAGCAGCACCGTCGTAATGGTGATGAAAAGCACCGAGAAGGCAGAGGATGTCGCAAGTGAAAGCCGTCCGACGCTTAATGAAGTGCTTTCGGCAGTCGATGTCCTCCGCCAATATTTTTTCGACATTGAAGGGCACGGACTCGAACTGGTGCAAGCAATGTCTCGTGTAAGGAATGCTATGCTAGTTGATGCCTGCCAAAACGAAAGGGAAAACAAAAATCACCGCTTTTTGGAAGTAGGCAGTTAAGGCGTTAAGGCGGAAAGTAGCTTTATTATTTGCAATAAATTGATTGTTTTGTGTATGGTAATGACATACTTTATTTTCTTCGTTTCTGCATTTGGGGATGGTAAGGGGATTCCCGTGTATTGCGAACTCGCAACAATAAATTTGTTATAGGCGGGTTCGGCTATATCGAACTATTGGATATATCGAACTAATCATGGCGCATATTGCGGTTCGCTATAACCGGGTTTGACTGTATATACGACCCAGATCACTGAGCTTTCAAGTCTATAAGTAAAAAGTGGACTCTCACAGACTAAGAACTTACAATTTATATCTCTCCAGCTATGGAAAGTTTGAATTAGGTTAAAGAAAAACGCCGCTAGTCCACGTAGGCATTCCGCAACATTCGGATATTTTTATAATATAATAATCAGCGGATTTTCTGTTTGACTAGAGCTATTTTTGAATATTCAATATGGACTCTTTGAGCAGAAGTCGGTATAGTACAATGTAATCACCGTGGCAGCTAGAAACGTCCATCTGTCGAATGTGTCTACCTTTGAGAGCGCCGCCCACAGTTGCAGTACCTGGCGCAAATAACGAAAAACTTGCGTTTGCTCTTGAGACAAGAGACTTTGTGATTCAAAATTTCGCATTATACCTTGTCTTTTACTCTCATTTTACTGGTAGAGTGACAAGAAACAGATGGTCTTACTTTCTATGTGACCGTCACATATGCCGTACCGCTCAGGAATTTCCTTTTCTTTCAGCCACTGCCGAGCAGATAGACTCTGCTGAACTAAAACAAGCCTTGGTACAGGAGATGCCATGTACTAACTACCCACTTCTAGCAGAAGGCCTCATATGTCTCCGAGGTGTTACAGGATTTCATAGGCGAGTAAGTGCAACTTTATTCCTTTTCCTTACTGCAGCTTGCTTACTCACGTATGCACAAAATGCACGAACTACTTTCTCAACTACACGAGAAAGAATTAATTTAGGTAAGCTCGGGTCCAATTTGCAATGTTAGTGTGAAGCGGAAGACAATGATCACAAATAAAGGCTGGGCTAACTGCAGCAAACGCAGAGTAGGATACGAGCGCATCTGATGTTGACGTCGATGACGGAAACCTGTTTGCTTACGTGCGTAGGAACACGCGCGCATATAATGCTGTAATACACATCATCCTGTCACAGCAGCTCAAATGCAATTTTACTTCTACTGATCCAAAGTACTTTAAAGGGACACTGAAGTGATTTGTAAACAATGCGGGATTACGAGCGCAAATTGTAGTCCGGAGTCCCTAGGCCCTGTTTCGACCACTCTGAGCGCGTTTACGCGAATGTATTTAGTAGAAAAATCAATTCGAACATGCTGTCCTCCTCTATTTACGGTCGCCCATTTTCTGTGCGTTTTCGTGTGATGTCAGCAGGAGAGGAGCTGGCAAATGGCTGCGCTACTGCACGGCTCGCCGACCTTCCGCGACCGAGTCAGTCGGCCCAGCGTTTAGTCCGCCGGCCGCCGACGGGTCGTCGCAATTCGCTCGATCAGTTGAAACTAAGCTACACCACGTTTGGGAATGGACGAATGTGCCTTTCTTTACTTCGTTAGTTTGTACACTGTATCAAGCTCCAAGTCAAGGTCGCTTCACGCAAGCGCTGCACAAGCGCACATGCGACGCTTCGCTGTCTGATAAGCCAGTAGGAAAATATAAGGCCTCTTGAAGGGGGAGAAGAGTCAGCGAAGTCAATATAGGTACTAAGGAAATAAAATCAACTGATATTTTTTATCGTACAGCGTAAAACTAGGGTGCGGGAAGCACTTTTTTTGCGCTGGGCGAACAAGCACAGCGGTCAGCAGCACGACTACGTATCTGCGAACGCTTTTCCGTCTACGAAATGCAATTGCTAGACGTGGGCTATTGTGGAAACTCGGGGGACGCTTACTGCACGAGCGCAATACAGCAAATAGTCACCTAAGCTGCTTGAAATACGAAAACTAACTAAAAGTGTAAACTGGTTATACATTATATAGCTTATATTTCCATTGTAGGCGGCCGATGAGGCGGTGCGGCCGAGCCCACGTTTATTGTGGTTGCGTTGGCTGTGCCATGAACACGACGAGGCGCGTAGAACACCGGTGCCGTTCCCGAGGTGTGTCGGGTGCCGAGTGTGTTCCGTGCCAGCTAGCCAATCTGCTGATGATGATGGTGGCGCTTCAGAGAATGATGATGGTGGCGCTACACCATCATCGGCGTCGTCCCGCCCCCCGTAGTCTAGTGGTCTGGAGCACTGGGTATGTCACCCGAATTGTTTAGCCAGTCACAAGTTCGAATCCCCGCGGGTACATGCTTTTTTTTTCTTTTATAAGTTCACTTTTTCGTTTTTCGCCGATGTTTTCTATACTGGGTTCACCTTTTTTGGGGCCGCAACGTTCATTGCTCCACGAACTAGTCCACAGAACTCGCGCAGGCTGGCACTGGCGCGCTAGCGAGTTCTCATTGGCGTGCTGTTGCCATATGCACCGAGCTGCAGGCAGGCAGTGGGCCAAGGCCAGAATCAACAGACCCTTGGACTGGTGCGAACACGCTTTTTACGATACAGGCATGAGTGAGGCAAGCTCCAAATATGGGGGAAAAGCGCATGCATTTGAGCGTCTGCGGGGACGCGGAGGGCGTACATGCACTGCGTAGGGCTCAGCCAATGAATGCTACGATTCCAAGCCATCCTGGGAGCCTTATCTTATGCATTTTACAGTCGACAACATGGCAGAAGCGCGGTACTACGATTACTGTGATATTGAGAATGCCCATCCAACGATGCCATCGGATGTCAAACATGTTGTTTTACAGAACCGAAACCGAAACCGAAACTTGTTTGATTGCTAACCTTGGGCATCGTCCAATCACGGTGCCCCCTCCTCCCAACGTCACAGCTTAGTTGGTGCGGCCGCCGCAAACCACGCATGGTAGTTTTTCTTCTTTCGCGCTTTGTAAAATAATTATCGATTAGTCAACCGGATAAACGATGAAAAGTGTGCTAATTTGAGCCAGTCTACGCAGTGCAAGCAAAAACGGGAGCTTGAAAAATTCACTTCAGTGTCCCTTTAATATAACCCACCATAAGCGCATTGTTCGGCTTTAATGTGGCACTTCCTCATAATGTATGAATATTTTAAGGTGTACTACGTTTGTCGCATATCATAGATAAACGTACAGCTAAACCCTAGTAGCCGAAATCAAGTAATGCAGCAAATCTCAGCCAAATGCGTTTTGCAGATTTAATTGTGACCTCTCTATAATCATTTTTTGTGTTCAACCCAGTAATATATCACCACCTAAGCCATTTACCCAGCCAATGTTCAGTTAAAACAAAGTTTCTTTTTCTCTGTTGAAGGGCGACAGCGGCGGACCTATGGTTTATCACAAGAATGGAACATGGACGTTATATGGACTTGTTCACACGTGTCGGAACATATTCGATAATATTGACGAATCTTCAGGGACTGCAACGAGGGTTTCGTATTTTACCAACAATTTTATTCAGCCTTACCTGGCCACAGGAAGTTCATGGCTCAATCCATGGAGCCCCCGGCGCTTTACGTGTTTTGAGTAGGTTTTGCAATGACTTTTTTGTCAATGCCGCGATTAGAAAACGGAATATACATCAGAAACACAGTTGGCAGCATTTGGTGGACGGTACTATAACCGAATAAAGCGATGCTTTGAAGTCTTCATTTTGCTACATATAAAAATCATGGTTCGCTTTGGGTACTTCCTCTGAAAAAGGCATAACGGTATTCCTACTTAGGTGCTTTACGTTCAATAAAATACAACGAAAGCTTTGCTGGCTTCTACTTACAGGTTTCTCTGCAGAATGTAACGGCACAGACATGGTATTAAACATCAAACAAAAAACTAGCACTGTATTTGTGTCAGTACATTTTCGACTCTGTTTTGGGAATCTCAATAAGAAGCTAGCGCCCAGCGTATTGTTCTTTCATGGGAACCTTTCAACACAGCTGGCCGAAAATGCTTCTTTATTTGAAGCTTAAGTACCGTGAAATCATAGCCGCTATTTAACTTTCGAACAAAAATCAATAAAGTAAGTCCACACGATTAGAATTTGGTGAGCGTGGCGCTAGCGTTACAGTACATGGAGTGTGACGACACTACCTCCCCCACAGGAAATTGTTAAGGGTTGCTTGACAATCTGAAGTTACAATTTTTGGTGAAGCTTTGAGTGATGGGCAAGGCAAAGACGATCTGTTGGTGTTCGCGGAAGTAGCGAGCCGAAACTTTCGCGCATGTGGTAAGAATAAATAGAGGTTTCCAAACTGTGCTTATGAGGTAAAACCTGGATATTAAGAAGTTGACAAAAGTTCGAAGTTTTTTGTTACACGCTTGTTTTTGTTGCACGCAGGTTTCGAGTAAATGAAGAAGAAACGAAACCGAAATTCTAGACATCAGTGACGGGGAACTCACCATTCAAGGATCCATTAAAAGCTAACAAAATGCGTTATTCGTGCCTGGTGCTTCCGAACGAGTGTAGGCACTACATGATGCTCTGAAAAACAGCAAACGTACCCCCTTTTTACCAACGTAGGTACCACTTTTGCGTTTTGGAACTTATCGGCGCGTTAACGCTTTTCAAGAACAAACCTTATGCTGAAAGACCACCTTTTCGCAAACTTTATGCTCTTTTTCTCCCTAAAAAATGTTGAGAGGGTGCTAGCTTGGATACTGAACCGAGCTGTGACATTCTGTTTTCCCGCCTACGGAGACGGCATTTAAAATTGCGAGCTTGTCATAGGAAATACAAAACGTTTCATTTTGTGTCTGCAGAACTCATCACTGGCGAACCGACATCACAGATAGTAGTTGAGACGCTTGACTATAAGGCGACAGGTATGCATCGCACGTTAAACTTTGTCGCCAACAGAAACCATACTCACACGTGGAAACGCAAGGTAGTTTGCTGTGTGAGCGATAAAAAAATGAAGTGTAGTTACTCTTTCTTCCTGGTGTCATGCGACACAAGCTACAGCTGAAGGGGCTGCTACATTAGCCACGGGATGGCGCTAGCAGCTTCGACCATCGTCACTCCCTTATGAAGGTGGTTTCTAAGCACTTCTAGACGTTTTTGTAGTGGTCTGCTCCTTATAGTAGTTCTAATATTCGCTAAATTCGTACAATTTTTCGGCCAATTTTTCAGTAAAATGACAAATAACATGGGTCATCAGCTCGGCTTTACATCAAGGGTAACCGCCGCAAGCCCTTCATTACTTAGAGGTCGCAAACACATGGGCTTTACGGGGGCTGGCAATGCGCAATTGAATTTTTTTTGATAAATCAACAAATTTGTTATGTAGACGTTCATTACATCCGGTTTAACTGTACTACAAACGTGGTAAACTACTTCCATGTCGAAAACATCAAATCAAGCGTAGTACGTTAACAGGTAAGCTTGACGGCGTACGGTTCCTCCGTAGGGATGATGGTCTGGGCGTATCTTGTTTGGAAGACGTCGAAGTAAAATACGTTTTCCCCAGTCGGCTGCGTGAGTGGCGATGTTTGCTTGCTCGCTTATGCCAGTGATGATTCGTGGGAGAAAGCGTTCTCCTTCGATGCGTGCGGCAAAGAGTTAATTTCGCCGTGTGCATTCAATACCAGTTGCCCCATTAGAAAAACTCGGCAGTCAACATACCGACAACTAATCTGAGAACTTGTTTACAGCCTTTAAGTATGAGCCACCTTTGCAACTTACTTTTCTTTTTGTAGCATGCATGGTTATTGCCGGGCAAGAAGGAATCGGCTATCCATCCAGTAATATGCTGGCTGCCGGGACGTTTTTTACGGCCGACCTGACTATGATGAGTTCGGAGGTCTCAGGAGCCCATTTTAATCTATATCTTACGATCAGTTTCCAAAGGTCATTCATAGTATCTTGTAACAGATATAATTTCAATTGTAACGTTCTGCTTTTGGTCCAGATTGTAATGCCATAAGCGCAATTGCCGCCTCCTCCGCCGTGGCAGGGAAAGGGGTGCGAACTGTAAGGGAGCGTAATGGGGGGTCGTCCGGCCGATTCATGATGGCCAGAGCATAAGCATCGTGGTGACAGTATTCTTCCGCGTCTACGTGTAAAATATCTGGTCTTACAGGTAGGCGTCGCTGCAGAGCCTGCGCTCATTGCATTCTGTGACCCGCATGATACAAAGGGTGCATGTTGCGTGGTACAGGACGGACGGCAAGCCGACCTCCAACCGGCAGCCACTACGCTTCCCTAACCCCTGTCACTCAATAAAAGTTTCTCTCTCACTCTCTCTCTCTCCATTCTCTCAGCGATATTTATTATTGTTAGCTAGAATGTAAGAAGCGAGAACGAGCGAGCGAAGCAACTTTGTTAAGAAATCTCCCCATCTTCCCGTAGGGAACAATGAATAGTATGCGAAGCAGCCATGGGGTCGGCTCAAGTTGACTGCGTTTAGGTTGTCCGCAGATATCATGCTCACCTCGTCTATGATCACGCATTTCACGTTGCTGAAGGCCACGCGGAATGTGTTCAACTCACTGGCACTGAGGCCTCCCTCCTCGTTGGGGCCGCTGGTCTTCCGAGAGAGCTCGAAAGCCGCGTGCACCGTGGTTCCTCCTACTGCCACAGCCGCCTTTCCGGTGGTTGCGCAGATGACGAACGCAATGTAGGTGGTGGTGTTGCCGGGGTGGCTGTACCGGTTGTAGAGGTCCATGGCAAGCCGGAGGAGGAGCGTTTTGCCGCTGCCGGCCGGATCGGTGAGCAAAAACAGTAACGGAGGTGCTGACGGCGTCGTCTGCTGGTGGATCATCGCACGCAGTAGCTCATGTTGTTCCGCGGTTGTCATCCTCATCAAGTTGTAGTATTTGTCATGGTCCATTATGCCCTGACACTTGCGCATGGCCGCACACGGACTCGCGTGTTTGATCAGCGCACCAAGTCTTGGCTCGTAATGAGGTCGGCGTCTTCGTGTTCAGGGTGGACGATAACGGCAGAAGGAGGTGCTGCTCCTTCTTCTTCGTGTTCTTGTTGTGCCCTCTTCTCTGCGATGCTGTTTGCGGCGCTGACACTGGCGTTGACGCAGGCGTTGCAGGTGGTGTTACCGGCTGCGTTGCCCGTGGCACTCATCGCTGCGTTGCGGGAGGAGGTTCCCTTACAGAAGATGACGACGGTGGTTGAACGCGAAGCTCTCTCGTCACGGATTCTTTGGTTGGCCAATCTGTAGGGGCATCCTGCCACAATCATCATCAGCGTTACCTTACCAGGCATGCGCAGCGGGGGTGTGGACGCCGCACAACGGCGCCAGCACAATGGCGGAAGTACAAGGCGCAACCATAAGCTGCTTCGCATCTTAAATGCTTCAGAACGATCAGCCGTCCTATGTAAGGGAGGCGTCACGGTTACGCGGCGATGACGCCTTCCAGGATTTATGCACCTGTACTCCGGCCGCGGCCTCACTACTCCCTTAGGTTGACTGAGCCTGCCACTGTTTTGGGGTGGCAGCCTCCCGCCGGTTTCACTACATCGTTGCCTTTCAAGGGTCACCAAGGTCTGCTGGACGGCCTAGGCTTGGACCTCTTTATCGTAGCAACGCGTTGCAGCCTTGAGACGCATCGACATTGTTGTCATTGCTGTAACTTCGTGCGGGTTCTTGACACAGTCCGAATGGATGTGAACCGCAGTGGCTATCTCCTTTTGGCACAAACAACACAGGTTACTCACATAAACACTCCGATATATGTGCTTCATCAGCACTAGAATGAGTTACGACCCTGTGTGTATTTATCGAAATATCACCCCTTCCTCTCGTGCCAAGCCCGGATAAGGTGGCGTTATAGTCCTTCTCTTATGTCTGTACCGCTTCGCGATTTCGTTGAGGTCATTCTGTCCTTGGTTTCCCACCACCACGTCTAAACTACCGCAGTAGCAGCGGCATGTTTGGTTAGTCCACGCCACGCCGCGTTCGCCGTCTCGTTGTGGTTTGCGTTGCCGCAATGCGACACATCACTGCCCATGTGCGCCGGAAACCGCTTGATCACAACACACCGACTTTTATTCGCGAGATCGACCGCACGCAACACACTTGCAGCTTCACCACACAATCGTCCTCTGGCGTAGTTTTTCAATGCCGTCCTAGAATAACAGAGCGCAGCCACCTCCTCCGCTCGAGCGCCACTCGAGTCCGCACACTCGCCGGCGTCTGTGTTGCACAGGTCGATACCCCTACGACTGCTGCGGCGAATGCCTTTCTACCATCTAGGTACTCTGCCGCGTCCACAAACACAGAACCACTGTCTTTGGCATGGAGATCGATGCGCGCCTTCGATCTCGCCACCCGCCGCTCCTTGGTGAACTTGGGGTTCACATTTCTGGGCACCGGATATACCCGTAACTGTCTCCTAATTGCTTCAAGTACAGGCACGTCTGTATTTTCGGTGCCTCTTCCTATGGCCCCGGGACTATGTCACGCCGCACTTGTCTGCCCGTTCTTGCTTCCGATAGCCGCACGAGCTGGGCGGTCCTCAGCGCCTCCGCTATCCCTTCCAAGGTATTATGCCCTCCCAGGGCGATGAACGTTTCGGTGCTTCTGCAGCCGACAAGTCCGAGCGCAGCCTTCTCCGGTTTGCGTATAAGCGCGTTGATCTTATTACGTTCGCACTGCCTCCAGTTGTGGAGAGTAGCAACGGATGTAATCTGGCTTAGAGCGAAGAATTGCACTAGCCGGGTGAGGCTCTCTGCCTCCATGCCGGCTTTTATGTTTGAGACCCTCTTCATGAGGCGTACTGCCGTGGTGACTTTGGCAGCTATATGGTCGACCGCCTCGCCGTTCCCTCGTTTGCGCTCAATTAGCATACCCTGCACTCGGATCTTCCCTACCTCCGGGATCACCGCTCGTCTTCATCTTGATTTTCTCTTGCTCTCTCGCAGAATCCTTGCCTTTAATCTTCCTTGCTACTCCCTTCGGTGGAATCACCAACAGCTCTGACTTGCTTGGAGAGCATATGAACCCGCACCCGCCCCGCCGCTCCTCCATAGCATCAAGCGCCTCTTGCAATCTACCCTTGATGTGTCTCTCCCTTCCGCCTGGGACCAATAGCGTTATGTGATCGGCATAGATGGTTTGTCGGACCCCCGAGACTCGAGAGACCCGCTCAGCCACCCCTACCATTACAAGGATGAAAATTCATCATGAGGTGACCGAGCCCTGGGTGCTACCGACACTGCCGAGCTTCATGTCTTTGAGCCGCAGGTCACCGGCGTTGATCTCGGTGGTCCGCCCCGTTAAAACATCCTTGATGCACGCATATGTTCTCTTGCCCATGTTTAGCCGTGGCACCTTGGCCAGGGTTGCAGAGTGGCTCCCTTCGTCAAAAGAGCTCTGCAGGTCCAAACCCAATAAGGCTCGGTTGTCTTTCGTGTTAGTAGTGTCATCGAGGATTTCATTTTTCAGTTGTATCATCGCATCGCGAATTCCGAACTTGTTTTGAAACCCGATGACGGTTGATTGCCAATACCTAATAATAACGATTGATTGACAATAAACAGGGACAGAGAAAAAGGGAGGGAAAGAAAAGGAAAGGAGCGCATGAGGCTCGCCGGCAGGCTTTGCGCTGCATTTATCCGCAACGTGATGCCTTTGATGAGGTTGGTATTCTCGAGGAAGGCCAAGACAAGTGGGAAGGCTTCCCTCCCGGCGGATGGGGTTGGGGCCTGCCGGCAAAACCAAGCCACTCAGGGTGTGACTAGGCAGCCCTATACGCTCGAGTGCGGCCCAAAGCTCTGCTCTAGGGTCGTCATGCTGGCGACAGGAGCAGAGCAGGTGCTGCAGGTTGTCGGGCTCTGGGCAGTCAGCTCATGTGGGCGACGACCGGCGGCCTCGCCGGTGCAACCGGGCTCCAACATTGCAGCAATCGAGCCGCATGCGTATGAGTATAGAGCGGGCGTCCCTGCTGACGCGGCCATGCGGGATGTGCGGAGCTTGGGCGCTGATGACTCTGGGGTCAAGGTGCATCGTCTCCACCTCACGAGTCGGAATGAGTTGTGCGGCGTCGAATGGCCTCAGGTCACGGAAGGCAGGGACCTCCTGCCTCCCGTGGCGGGAGACAGGGGTCCGTACCTTTCGTCACCAGCAACGAGGAGCCACCTTGTTGCCGGTGATGCCGACATCAGATGGCAACCAGTGGAGCCGCCGGTCACACCCCCGCGACTCCACCAGGTGAAGCTTCGCCGCCAGCGACCGCACCACGTTGCCGCTAGAGCTCGATGGGTGGTTTGCCGCTTGCAGTCACAAGAGAGCGGGTCGGAAGTCGGTGAGCATGACGGCCACCTGAATCCGGTTGCCCTTCTCTTGGAGAAGGTCTGCTGCAAGGTGCATCCCGGCCAGCTCTGCACGGCTGGAGGAGGCGAAGCAGGGCAAGAAGCGCACTCGACTGGTGCCAAGCTTCATAGCCATGTAGGCGGCCCCAGCACTGCCCATAGACGATTGCACGGAGCCGTCTGCGTAGACCTGCAGAAGGCCGACCGTCTTGTCCTCCAGAAGGGCAGCAACATCCTGATGGATAGCCCGAGTTGGTGATGACCGCTTGCTACGAACCTCGGACAGCACTAGCAGTTCGAGATAGGTGGCGAGGCAGTGGAAGTGGTAAGCGAATATATCTACTTAGGCCAAGTTCTTACCCCAGATCCCCAAGCCATGAGGCAGAGATAATTAGAAGGATCAGAATGGGGTGGGGTGCATATGGCAGACATTCTCAGATAATGAATAGCAGCCTACCATTGTCGCTGAAGAAGAAGTGTATGACAGCTGCATCTTATCAGTACTCACCTACGGGGCAGAAACTTGGAGGCTCACTAAGAGGGTTCAACTTAAATTGAGAACGACTCAGCGGGCAATGGAGCGGAAATGATAGGTGTAACATTAAGGGACAAGAAGAGAGCGGAGTGGGTCAGAGAGCAAACTGGTGTTAAGGACATATTAGTAGAAATTAAGAAGAAGAAATGGACGTGGGCAGGGCATGTAATGCGAAGGCAAGATAACCGCTGGTCATTAAGCGTAACAGAGTGGATAACTAGAGAAGGCAAGCGTTGCAGGAGGCGCGGCAGAAAGTTAGATGGGCAGATGAGGTCAAGAAGTTTGCGGGAATAAATTGGTCACAGTTGGCACAGGACCGAGGTAATTGGAGAATAATGGGAGAGGACTTTGCCCTGCAGTGGGCGTAGATAGGCTGGTGATGATGTATGTATGTATGTATGTATGTATGTATGTATGTATGTATGTATGTATGTATGTATGTATGTATGTATGCATGTGTGTATGTGTGTTGTATGTATGTATGTATGTATGTATGTATGTATGTATGTATGTATGTATGTATGTATGTATGTATGTATGTATGTATGTATGTTATGTATGTATGAATCTAGGTGGCTTTAGGGCGTGGCGCACCCTTCAGTGCGTTCTCTCGCTCCACCTTTATACAAGTTGCTACTGTTAGGAAGCAAATCCAATTACCTTATTTTATTGCACTTTACGTTATTAATCTATATTTTACTATAAAATTCCTAATTTTTTTATTTCAAGGTGTTCATATGAGCTTTTTCTTTGAACTTTCTCGTCCTACTAAAAACTTTTGTGCCATGGTGGCAGAAATGCAATCACGTGACTAACGCCGACCGGCAAGAAAACAAATCTTGTGATAAATGCGCGCCATATTCAAAACAGCAGCTGCTGGTATTACGTTATCAAAACCCCCGAATTTTCGATACAAATTTTGTCGTGGCACTCTGCGTACGTACTTGTAAGGCGAAAGGCTGGCGATAAGTATTAACAACTCCTGTACAGGTACAGTCGTTATAAGTGTTAACAGCAACAAAACCCGAGGTGCCGTCATATGCACGGACTGGCAGCTTACCAAGTGTTCGGGCTAGTGAGCGATTTTGTGCGCATGCATTGCAACAGCATAGAAGGTCGGCCTATTGAGTGCTGATTATCGGTCGCTGAAGGTGCTCCAGGGGCTATCGGAAGCAGCCGCTGTGGGTATATGCTAGCACCCACTTCTTTGCTGTGTATAACACTTTTGACGACTGTACATTATATCCGCCTTTTTCCTTCGTTTCGTCGTTTCTTTGTCTTTTTCAAACATTAGTTCTACCGGCTTCTTTTCTGCTATAACGTGCTTGCGTCAGTTTCTTCTCGTTTATTTCATAAATAATCAGGTCAGCAGGCAGAGTGAAACACGCCACAGTCTCCCTAAAAACTGTGTTTTACGAGGCCGGTATGCACCTGTTCTACTCCTGTAACATCACGTTCAGGCATCACGTGGCAGGGACTATTCTGCAAATTTTACTTTTCAAATTCACAGTGTTATGAATTTTGCAAACCGGGCACATTAGTTCATCAAGGCTCCAAATGTAGAGCCAATACCCCAAGTTGGCATGTGCAATAAAGGAAGGAATATTTACTGTTCAGATTTCTTTGATTTATTTCCTTTTGCCCTTTATCGCTCTTGATAGACGAAGCTATCTACAGTGCCTTTTTATATTTAATCTAATCCCTTCACTTCGCTCCTTCTTTCACCCACTTCCCACTCCCGCTTTCCTTCCCTCTGGCGTCACGCGCTCACTTTATTCTCCGCTCTCCCCTTACTCTCTTTTTATGCTTTGCTTCCTGCCATATGATTGTGACGGTGAAGAACACCCATTGAAATATGTAAAGATCGCCTCTGGCAATAGACACACGCAGTTGATTGCATTCACATACGTATGAGATAACCTGCCAGTAACGTTTTCACAAGAAATGTGTGTCTCGCAATGCTTCAAGGGAAGCCCAGATCGCCGACGGGAAAAAGGACCATCGTACGCTAGACGGCATACCTCAGACGTCCGTGGTTGCGGCCTCAGACGCTAAGCTCAGTCGACATAACCGTGGTGGCTGCGCATCATCAGGTCAGCAGTGCTTTTTGCGTGCAACGTACTCCCAGTGAGCCTTACGCCTTTCTGTCAACCGACTAAAACGCACGTGCTCTGAGCAGGTTCGATGCCGGTAATTACTCTCTTTGAATAGAATAGAGGCACACCCCCTTGTTTCACGAAGGAAACTGGTTGAAACATACGTCTAAAACAAGAATCGTTCCTGACCATTAGTGGAGTAACCAGCAGCTCCACTGCACCTGTTACCAGCTTTACGGCCGTCAAAAACCACATAGAAGAGAGAAGATTCTCGCATCGTTTCATGTGTAACACTCCATTCGCTTAAGGAATATCGAAGTGTAGCACCCTGCTTGTTCCAGTGCTAGTTTCGAGTTGGTGGTCTGGTGGATCCGGTAAACCAGTTCGGGATGATTTGTGACGGAGGACAATGTCGGAACCAAATCCTAACAGTAGGTAGATTGAGAGGTATAATCTGTGGGCTTTATTCAGAGCAAACCCACTAGCATTGGTTTAGGAACAAGAAACACTACAGAAAGCTGCGTCGTTGCTTAGTGTCGGCTTGAGCTGGTTGTCACTGGACTGCATGGTTGAATATAATACTCGCGTACATCGAGTTTTTAGCTTTGCTGCCAAATGGATATAGGTTTCCCAAAAACGAGATATAAGTTAAACTCATTTCATCACATTACCACCAATTATACAGCGCTGATTTTAGCTTCTGCAGCCACGCCCGATGGCGGGTAACGTTTCGGGTTCAATAATGGCTGGAGCACGTCTTGCTTAGACAAAGATTTGTTGTAAAGAAATATGCGTGTCCGTAATACAGCCTAAATCAAATTTTTGTGGTGACGCCCTTTACTAGAAAGAAGGAAACTTAAAAAAACACTTCTAGTGTAAGTACTGACCTTTCTCAAAATGAAGTACAATTATTGTTCCGCTTTGGTGTTTTTGGTTGAGCTCTTCAGGTATTTCGAATATAAAAGTATTTCTGAATGGTCAACATTAAATTTTAGTTCGCTATGTTGGCTTTTTATCGGGTCATATAGGATACACTGCAGGTAGAGTCTGAATAGCATTCCAAGAACGCTTAGAAGGCTTTTCCAACATCGATCAGAGAGCGTTTTTCAGCATAAATTTGATATGACAAAGCTCGAGTTAGGTTTACAGTTAATTACCAATATAAACTTTACTTATTGAAGGCGTGAGAGCAACAGCATACCATAGACGTATTGATGTACTCGAAGTGGATAGTGGATGAAAACACATCTTTGCATAGCTAGCGAAGGCTCGAAAACCTACAGGCGTTACTGCAAATTCAACACAATAGGCAATATTGTTCTCTAATCTGCTAGTTTCTTTTGCAACTTCATTGGCAGATGCCGCCACGCAACACAAGAAATGTAGTGCTTATTAAAATTTACACAAAACTGCAGAATTCCTTGCTTTCCATGGGCTATTCTAGCTTTGGTTTGTAACACGTCACGCCGAATGCATTGCAAATAGCATGGAATTACGAGGAACCTGTAGAATTACGTCAGTTTTTACTGTGATGGAAGCTTAATATTGCATAAGAAGACCCAAGCGGAATAAAGCGCTATTCTTGATATACTACCCCCCGCGTTCGGTCACGCGACAGCGATCCTGCAGCTTGAATGTATAATATAACGTGATCACTGGGAAAACCTCGCAATATGCAACCTTTAGGGAGTATGGAAGTCTCGTATATGTCGTAAAGTGTGTACTCTATGCAATTTCGCAAGTTCTTCTTGCTGTCGCTGTTTTATTTGTCGCTCTCCTTCGGGAACTATAGTTGCTAAATATGTGTATGTGCTCTAGTGTATTGTGCTCTAGTGTAATTTGTGCTCTACTAATTAGTGCTCTTGTAATTTGTAAATATGTGCTCTAGTGTAATATGGGTAGCTGTCCAATTATCACAATTACATTGAAAGGATATTATCACAAATATTTCAAGCGCAGGTGCTCTTTACAGCACCAGAAATACAATGTCCAGTTGGTTTCAAATACGATACCATTAAGCACGCGAGTATTTATGTTTAAGCTGGGACTACAGACAGGCCCTGCCAACCGACATCTAGAAACGCGGAAACCTTGCGTGTTGTTTTTTCTGGTTCCTAAACCTATACTGGTAGATTTTTTTTCGAATAACGCCGGTACGTTCTAACTGTTAGCCCTTTACTCTTGGCATTTGGCGCCGACGATGTCGTCACCACCATACTTTTGGAACTAGTTTATCGATTTAGGCACAATACCGAATGGAAGGCAGTACATGAAGAAGCGGTGTAGTCCACCCTCCACTATTGCACGTCAATCACCCTTTTAAGAAAACGATTTTCATAGAGCAGGCCGTTTACGGAGGTAAAGAACTTCAGACAGTAGTGATGTGTCACCGCGACGCTCGCCAGATTATAGACCAAGTATTCCATTGATAGTTTAGCTCGGATGAAAACAATGCAGCCTGTATTACAAATTTATCAAACACCAATAACTCAGGAACATGTCCTACTAAACTAAGCATGCTGAAAAAACCTGAACTGTTTTTATGACACTTTGTAAAGAAAAAAGCTGGCAGTCGTTCAGCCTTCCGTATCAAGAAATTGCTTTGGCGTAATATATGTTCTTGGTGGTAGCCGCACCCAGTATGGAAACAGGCTTGCTGCTCCGTCCCTAAGTTCAATAGTGCGGTTCAGTGTAGACAAACAACGTCAGCGACGGGAATTTCTAAGGAAGATTTCGAGCAGTTACAAACTATTCGGCGAAATTGTTGTATTTACAGTTTCATTAGGAACCAACCTTGTCTAGAATTTTGGCCGCGCACCAGGGTGTGCCGAAAATGTTTGTTCTGGTATTAGGCGGACATTTGTCGGGAACGCGATATTGAAAGGTTTTAGGGGCCTTGTATTTTTTTCATAAACCTTCCCTAGTAGTTTTCTTAGAAATATAGAAAACAATTTTTAGCCTGAATTTTTCTGGCTATTCATTGTAGTTAGGCGTCACAGCACCGAACAATTTTGCCGAGTTGGCTTTTATCTTTGGGCCACCAACATGCTTACCTACCGATAATTTCATAAACTATAGGACTAAGAGTTGACGCGACGACTTTTTCACTCACCAACTGTTATATTAACACGATACCATCATTCGTGCAAAGTTAAGCGAGTAAATTCCTATTCGTTAATATTAGCACTCATTCATTCCGCCCACCTTCATAAGATCGAAATACCTACCACATGGCATTGCAACTGAATCAGACATAAGAAATTTCAAGATCTGAATAAATGAAAGGACCTAATTTTTTAGCCTCTGTAATATTTTGGCTTCTAGTTTTTGCTTCCTTTGCCGCTGCTTTTTATCATCATTGAGAGCAGTGTTTTAGGCTTCAGTGTTATCAAAAACGGCTAATATCATAAAAACGCTCTGGGTAAAACACAACTTCAGATATGAACTTCAGTTCCTTGAAGGTGAAAGGCACAATATACCATTGTTCTAATGATGTGGTGGGAATTGTCTGTTGATAAAATCACGGTATTGTACAGCTCGCCAAGGCTCACAACCTATGTGCACTGGACAGACTTTCACAATAAGCATTGTATTTCTAGATTGTTCTACACTACAACAATGGGTTGTTATGAGCCTTGCCCTGTTAAACTAAAAGATGGGAGCAGATGCTTGGTAAAAAGATATGACGCAGGAGCGATTTCCTCTGTCATAGGTTTTCTGTGCGTCCTGAACGTATCCCGGGACAGGTATTGCAGCCCATCCAGTATAGTAATCAGAGACACTTAAAGGAATGTTTTGTCTACCCCCACTGGTATACCTTCATGTGTATCAGTGACCCGCCGCGGTGGCTCAGTGGCTAAGGCGTTGCGCAGCTGAGCACGAGGTAGCGGGTTCGATTCCCGGCCGCGGCGGCCGCTTTTCTGATGGAGGCGAAAAGCAAAAACGCCCGTGTGTATGAGATTTCGGCACACGTTAAAGATCCCCAGGTGGTCAAAATTAATCCGGAGCCCTCCACTACGGCGGCCCTCATCGCCCGCGTTGCGTCGGCGCGTTAAACCCTACAATCAATCAATCAATGTGTATCAGTGAAGACAGGACAAGTGAAGCTGCATTGCTCGAATTGTTAGTACTCACGTTCACACCAACCGGCATCTCTCCTTATGCTCGCGTGTAACACAGCAGCAAGCCTTTCTGCGTTTCCTTCAAATGACCAGCCTTACTCTCTCCACCGGTCTCACACGTGCCCTGTCCTTCTTTGATAGTTGTCTATGGGCGCTAAACTGGTGGCACTGCAAATAATGTCAGTCGTCGACCATCTATTTATCCCGATATAATTGCACATCTTGGTGGGACGACTGAAACTAAAGCAAGACAATTCTGCGTAACGTTCAGATTAAGTTTCGTGATTTTGGGTTGCATGCCAGGATTTTCCGATTTTGAAGTAAGATCTAGGAGCCCGAAAAACAATATTCGCTTTATCATGGAAGCAGCTGAAATCTTGGGTGGACGGAGCAAAACGGCGTAATTATTTTTTTGGGTCATATCACGGAGGCAAACCGTTCTGCGTTGAACCAGGAAGCAAGGGCTGTTTTACAGTTCACAACTGCTGGGAAGGGGGTGTTGTTCTGGATTTTGTGTCGTAGTACTCAGATGGAATCTTCAGGAAACATCAAGTGAGTTGTTCGCAATCTTGAGAAATATTGTCCCCCTTTCTGGCAAGTAGCCTTTGAGATTCCGTTCCTTATAACGAGCCCATTGCAAGCAGAAATGAACCGTTTGAAGGCACTTTCTTAACTGTGTCTCTTTATATTTTTAACCGCCTATTTTACCCTTAACAAAGCACCTCTTTTTTGATGATGCCTGGTTTACCTTAATAATAAATTCGTTCCTTGTAGTTTCCTTATTGTCTTATATGTCAAGATTCATCATTTGGCATTATGAATAATTTTTTCTTGGTTTCCAGTTAGGCCTTTTAAAAATTTACCACTGAAAAGGAGAGGAGGGTGCAACCGGCAGTATTCTGAACTCATGCCAGGACGCTTGTGCTGGTATCCATTTGGCTACGTCCTTCCTTAGAGAAGTGTTCAATTGACAAAAAAAAAACGGTTGTAGTGCGGCATAACTCTTCAAGTATGAAACCACATGAAATCAGATAAAAACAAACATTAACGGCAACAATTGTTAGTTTTGATGATAGGTTTCCGTTTATTTTTTTTTCACATTAGGCCGCCTGTCATGGCGCATACTGTTCGACTCGAAAACAGTTTCCCGTGCATTTAGGTGCTCCGCACGCAATCTCGTCGCAAGGCAAGGCACGCCACTCATAGATAAGGTCAGTTATCACTATTTATGTAGGCATTCCGGAGTGCCTTAGCGTACTTCCGTGTAAAGTCGACATGATAAGACATAGTATATATAATCGCTCCAAGTTCAGAAGCTTAAGCAGTACTTTCTGCATTGTTGGAGTAAGAGAAAACGACGTAGGAGAAAAATGGAAACTACAATTTTGCTGTGCTTACTGCTTTTTGGTGCTACTTTGACAAATGGAAAAGGTGAGACATTTCTTATGTTGGCCGTAGAGGTAAGAATGTGACTACAACCACAATATTTCCTTGGCTGAAAAGCTTACATGATAGAGTACGAATTAGCAGCCAGTATTATGACCATGGTAATACATGCGCTCTAGGCTAAGCTCATGCCCAAAGCCTAGACACTGCTTCACCTCGAAACTTCGGACTTTATAAGGACCGATGTACAAAATAGCACTCATGTCTTTGGTGGGTGGCCTGCTAATAGCTGAACGTTATGTATACGGTAGCATAAAACTCTAGCTTGAAGCTTTCCTTACCGTTTTCTGTGGGCAGAGAACTGCGGGCGTCCTGCAATCCAGCCCTTGCTGGAGGCCGGGGACCGAATTTTCGGCGGCAGGGCCGCCTTTCCTCATAGCTGGCCTTGGACGGCTCGCTTGCACGGTAGCGCCGGTGGGGGCTTCTGCGGGGGCGTTTTGATCAGCCACCACCATGTGCTTACGGCTGCGCACTGCATCTGGTAAGTTGTGCTGTTTTGTAACCAGGTACATTGTGACACCTTGAGAGAAAGCATAGTTTTCATCCACTGGCTTTCATGAGTGCCTATTCTGAAGCAGCAACTAGTAGGCATTCGTGGGCCCACTTTTTGCTGCAAAATTGCTCAAGTATAGTTAACAGTGCCTTTATAGAGCCATATAGAGCCATTTGCTTGCCTAAAAACTTTAGAACACTGTATTGTCAAATGTAGCGCGCGTGGAAAGAAGAAGAACCTTCACACAACACTAGTTTTCCTTCCTGAGTTGTGTTCTCCCTCAAAAGCCTGTCAGATGAGGAACTTCACTTATTCGCAACACAAGAACAGTGGTGCACAGAACTCTCGTGTGCCATGGCGATTTTACCAGGATGGGAAGGTAAGTACTAGAATAAATGTATCCCTCGAGCAACGGCATACTGTGCTGCGGCTGAAATAAAGTGGCCTTACAGAAACGCACATGATTCAAAGTCACGGTATTTGATTCTGAGAAAAAAGTGCTTTTATTTACCAGAATGACTGTTTTCAAGTGGGATTATTGGTTCGTCACAAAAGGGCCTTTAGTAAAGGCTGATTAAAAAAAGACTTGTATGCTTAAGAAGCGGCATCTCAAAAATGTGGAACGTCGGTAACAATTGCATTAAATGCCAAGCCTAGACTTTTACTATATACAACACGGCATGTATGACATCTTTATGCTACTGCAGCATTGTTTTTTTTTTCAAATTGCTTCTATAATTCCTTCGATGATTCCACCTGCGGCCATTTACAGCCTAAGCTAGGTTTTATACAGCCATATGCCAGACAGTGTACACCGTGCAATACCGAGCAATAGTTTGCGCACTTAACATCTTCAAGAAAAACAAAAAAAAATGATTTTTGAGAACTGAGAATTACCCCACTTCTATCGCAAGAGCAAAGTGCAGGGAATCAGATTGAAACGGTTCATCGTAAGAACAACGTGAAACGTTCTCCGTATGGGTACGTTGCAATTTTTACCAGTGACATAGTAAAACTGCACCCGGTTTGGTTTTTCCAGTCCAACTACAGGTACCCAGTTCACTGTGCATCTGGGGTCTCACAAACGCGCCATCAGAGACCGAACTGAAGTTGTACACAAGGTGAAAAAATTCTGCGTTCCTTCTCAATACCCATGCCACCTGGTAAGTGTCTCCGTTTCATTTCTTTACCCTATAGAGCCTTGAGATAACAGGAGTTCTAAAAAGAACGAGGCGAAATTAAAGCAAGCTTCAAGGAAGCGAACCCTACAAATATTTCTGGACGTATTGCTTGCGCACATGTCGCTTGCACTAATCGATAGTACACTATCGTGGAATTTTGCTAAAACAAGCGTCTTTACAGGTCTTAATAAAACTATTTTAGGCAAACGACGCACTGTTTCAATTCCAACTGATCCCTCCGTCTGATGCACCCTGCACCTTCCTCATTCACGCCATCTGCAGCGAACATTTCGGCACAGCGCCAATTATTCTTAAAACCTGATTTGTTTATTCAGCGTTTCTGGTGAGTACGTGCCTAGGAAAACGCAATTCTCTTTTGCGTCATATTTACGAGGAAAGCTTCCCCACGGCTTGAGGATATCTTGCCAGCGACTGACCCTCTCTAGTTCGTGCAAAGCGTTGCCAGTCCTCTCTGATTCCGACAGGGATAGGCTACTCCACAATAGAAGAGAATGGCCAGGCTTGATTGTTACCGGTCTTAGAGAGACTAGCATATGGAAACCAAACTGGAGTGTTAAGTGTGCACTGTGACAGGGAACTTGTAAACGAAACTTCGCAAAGGCAACATAACATAATCAGGTATTTGATTTTCGCATCTTCGCAGTGTTTACGGAATGGCTTGTGAGCTACTTGTCGTATATAGTCCGATCATGAAGTCGTCAATCCTGCCGCTATTACAACGCTTTAGTATATTGTGCGGAAGCCTACGTAAAACGATAGCGAACGTTATTTCCTAACGTCACTGCACTGAGGATGCGCAGTACGCTACTTAACGTTTCTGCACCTAGCGGACGTTTATAACACGTACGCTATTTCAGGAAAATAACGACCGCACGTTGACGTGATTGCCTGTCTGTGTGGTTACAACATGGGGGCAGGTAAAGCGGAACACCTCAACGTTACCATTCCTCGGCGAAGAGTAACTGGCATCTGAGAGAACAAGTTTTCAAAGCAAAGCTTTACTACTTTCATCCAGCGATTTCGTGGAGGACGCGCAAGGTCACCTTTTGTCGGGAGACACACCCACGGTGACACACCCCTCGAAGCACATCGTGTGATTCGCTGGGTACGCTATTGGCGCCTGCGGGCGCGCCGCTGCGGTCGAGGCAGCTGAACACGCCCGCAGCCTGCATGGGGGCGCTGGATCGTTTCAGGCAACGTGACTTGCCTCCCGCTCGGTGAAAAGGAACGGTGCGTTCGCCATGAATAAACGCCGTGTTTGCCCCGTGAATCTGTGTTCTCCCGGCCTCCTTCTGGGAGCGTTGCTCGGACCAGAACCGCTTTGCAGCGTGGTCGGGAATACAGTAAATGAAAAGTTACCCAGACGAAATCAAGATGCAATCAGATTAAGCCTAGCATTTGCTTTGCATACCCAAGGATTAGCTGAGCTTAGCTGTAGCCAGTTTTTTCTCCTGCCGTCGTCTCACAAAGGTCAAGCGTTTTCCATTTTGACCTCGCGGTGAACAAAACTAACATGAAATTGCCGACTGCCCCAACAACGCTCCTGCGGGCTGGCGTCCGATGCCAGGTTTGTGACGCTTTCACCTGAGGTGGAAGACGAGGGTGGGCTACGGCGAGTCCGGAATTAGTTATCACTAGTGAATATGCAACTCGGTGTGCGGTTAAAAGTTTTCTCAGCTTTCGCCACAGTTAAGTGACTTGCCGCTGAACCCAGCAAATCACGTTAAAGGAGCCATGAAGAGAAAATACAACTTCGTTTAATTTGAAAGAACTAGGATTCAGTACCTCACTCAGCTCCATTACAGTCACAAAAGATGTTTTTTTTAACAAAAATAAGCGGGAAGTATTTAAAAATTTTAAAATTTTCGCCACAGTGACGTGTTATGAGCAAGAATGACGTCACACGGGCCAACAATAAAACATAATTTTCAGTGCGTTAACTGCACGTTAGCACTCAGGTGTTGCGGTCAAATGGAACTAGAGGCCCCATTACAGACGTCCAGTCATGTGTCGTAGCGACAGGTCAGTTAGGCGGCCGCCAATCGCACAAACAAGGTTCTGTGACGTCATAGAAAAGTTGCGGGAAATTAGCTAGGGGGTCGCGACTGCTTCACACGTTTTCTTTAATATCTCCGTTATTTGTTCATAGATTGCGATGATATTGGTATCATTGTTATGGCGACTAAGCAATCTTTATAATAAACCCAACTTGTATTTTGTCTTCATGGCTCGTTTAAGTGACTGTGATGCTTACGACTAGGTGGCGCAAACTATCGCGTATACTTTTGTACTTCCTGACCCACAGAGCAAGCAGGTGCGTTGTCACGTCACGTTTGCTTGAAACATATTTTTGGGTTGGATTCGAGCCGAACAAAGTGTATACCCGGTTCTGCGCGTTGTGTTCAAACGCCAAACAAAAAGTAACCTCGGTGCTTTAATGTATCCGCTATAGAGCATGCTTATGTAGGAGAATAATTCTATGATGTTGTGCACGTTTCGCATTCAATAGTAGTCGTGCGAAATTCCAGGTGCTCGTTCAACCGGTTGAGTGTTGCTTAGCCTGCGGTTCAACAGATGGCGCCATAAGGTTAGTGTGCCGCAAAGCAACACCGGCGAAACAATGTGCTGAAACTGTCTGCACGGCGCCAGAATTGCGTGCCGCAAAAAATTAACCTTTATCACCCGCAACGGCAGAGAGCGCTACACTAAAACTCTCTGTTTGTGTACCATGCGCATGGGCGTGTTTTCCCTTGAGGTAATAATGTATAATTCCCCTCTACCTTTGTCCGCTTCCGAATGGGGTGCCTGCAGAGCAAGTGGAAATCAGCTGATGACGAGATATCGGGAATGTGTTCTGGCCCCGACAATTAACCCGACAAAATTGTTGTATCTCTTACTTACACTATAAGGTTTGACCTGAACACGTATTTGCTTCTTGCCTTCTGGAACTAATCTTCCTGGTGCTGGTAGTAAGATCATTTTTATTGCATTTTGAACAAGCGAAAATATGCTGAATTATTCTCTGGAACTGCACTACGACAAAGTTTCATTGGGCCGCGCCTCCTTAGGGAGGGTTCTTCAACTACTTGAGATATTTCCTTCAAGTGAAAAGAAAAGCAACATTCTGTCTCGTTCCGCTATGGGAAAGATTTGCTGGGCCCGAGGTCTTGGGTTCGATTCGCGGCCGCGGCGGCCGCTTTTCTGATGGAGGCGAAAAGCAAAAACGCCCGCGTTGTAGGAAATTTCGGCACACGTTAAAGATCCCCACGTGGTAAAATTAATCTGAAGCCCTCCACTACGGCGCGCCTCATCACCTGCGTTGCATCGGCGCGTTAAGACCCTACAATCAATGCAAAGCAGATTACTAGCGGTGCTCTTTATGGCTCCGTTCACCATTGCAGACTGCAAGGGGTGCTGAGAAAGCATGTTTGTGTCCAACTTGCGAATGAGCATATTTCCTTTTTGATAAGTGGAATAAAACATTTGAAGCCCGAGACGTTCATATGGAGGGGCCGAAAGGGTGCTGTCAATTTCCTTGCCCTAGTAGCCAATGAATCGACAGAAGACGTGACATCTACAATATCTACAACTTCAGTGTAACATATTTACATATGAAATGATCCTGACATATTAGATATGTTAGAATCGTCTCAGCGGCTAAGTTCACATAGTTATTTCGGGACTTTTCCGATAAAGCAAGAGAAGAGTTACCTCTAATTCCCGTACCGTACTTTTCCGCAAATGGCCCTGTATTTTGGGTAGCAAAAATACAGTTACGTTCACAATTTCTCTCTAAGCTAATGATGACAAGTAAATGAAACTTGGTGTCATAATACAGTCGTCATACCGCCTAATTAACCTCCTTTCTATTTGTGCGACAAATAGCTCTTGACATTAAAGTTTACTAAGTGCCAGGTAATGTGCTTGAGCCGTAGAGAGGTAAATTCGAAATTTTGTTATCACTTCAATGACACTGTGCTTTCCATTACTTCTTCGTACAAGTACCAAGGTGTTCTTTTTACAGCCGATCTTTCATGGGTCCCGCATATCACGTTTGTATGCGCCAAAGAGTCACGTTGGCTGGGTTATCTACGTCGCAACTTGCAAAATTCACCTACTAACAGTTGTGAACTCATCTTTCAGACATTCATCCTGCCACAATCAGAATTCCCCGCGTCAGTTTGATCTTCTCACCATTATTACGTTATAAACATTATAGAAATGATACCGATTAGAGCAGACCGGTTCATATCACGTAACTACAATACCAACTCCAGCAGAGCAGAAATAAAACTATACCTGCAACTGCCGCCATTAGACAGCTGCCGTAATATTGCTGCTTTGTGGCTTTTCCACAAATATATTTTCACCCATAAACAATCCCGGCTACTACTTGAAATACCTAGTCTTCTTAACGCATATTGCATAATCAGTTCAGTTTCATGAGCATATAAGTTAAAACCAAAGCATTTATTTCATCCGCACTGCCGCGTGTATTCGCTTTGGAATGAGCTGCCTGATAACATTGCCACCATATCTAACCCCACAACATTTCGCCGTCAGCTACTCACACTTTATAGTATTTATTGCTGTTGAAAAAATTATGACGCCTGTTACCAGGATTTGCGTCTGTGCAGTTTCTATCAAAAATTGTTTGCTTTTTCGCACTGTTAACGGCCACAGTTCATGTACGGTCAAAAAGTGATCACTTTGTACTTTGAAGTGGGTATTCCGTTCATATTTTGTTGTTACGATGTTCCTGTCCTAAATTTATGCTTTTTATTGGTTTACGTTTTCAATGCCTCCCTTACTCTTCGCCCTCCAACGGGCATAGAGTATTTATTTATATGGTTTTTTTAATAAATAAATAAATTTCAGTACATTGTTTAGGTAAAACAATGAATTAAATTGAAGGAAACATTAAATCGAAGGAAACAGCGCCTTCATCAGAAAGTTGTTTTTTTGTCAAATTTTTCGAAGAGAGGGTCTTTCACCTCACGCAGTTTTCGTCAGATAATAGCCAAAAACAACTGTAGTGCTCAAATGCAGTGCTATTTTGTGGTCTCCAGGTAAAGCACTGAATAAGCTCTGGTTTCGTTTCTACAGTCAATCAAAGAAGGAAGCTGGCCACGTTTGAACGACATCGCCATAATTACACTCCATGACAGAGTGAACTTCTCCAGCGCAATATCCCCAGTGTGTCTTCCCAGCCATCATGAAGTACTCCCAGTAGGTTCTACATACTACGTGACAGGATGGGGATCTATCACATGTAAGCAGTACTTAAGACACCATGAAGCTTCGGTGCCCACGAGTAGTAATCGGCAAGGACTTCTCCAATTTTGTCTTATTCTTCTAGGATAGACTAAAAAGAGCAAGCGGTGTCAGTTCAGCCTCGCGAATGGGCATCACCAGCAGAGCTGTATAGTCACCTTCACTTTGTAACGGCGGTCGCAGTAAATTTTTTTGTTCTCTTAATATCCGGTGATGGGCTTACCTGACAGTGAGACACATGCTTAGTGTGAAATCAAAGCACGTAGGCAGCTGGGTTTTCGATTAGGACGGATGACCATAGCATCGCATGCAAAACGGGTGCTACACGAAATGCCTCCCGCTATCGCAATTTGGTGCCAACGCATGCACATAGAGATCCGCGACGGCGATTAAGATTTGCTGTCCACTCCACTAATCCACGGCCCGACGACATTCGAAGGACACTTAGACAGGGGTCGCAAATGCGAAAGCAAAAATGTACCGTTGGACAGCGTAGACGCTTTGCGTCACAGCAACTTTCTCTAACACCTTTCTCCACTTGAAGCTTGACACAATTTGCTTCGGGGGACGTGCATCTGAAAAATTTTAAATTGCTTCCAGGCGTTCCTTAGCTCATGCACCGCGGCTACTTCATTTTGGCTAGGACTAAATTGAAGCACTTTTTGTGGACTGGTTCGTGTTATGCATCGCCTCATGCTTTGAAGACACGTAGGGCCTCGGCAGTGTTGATGTTAGACATTTAGAAATGTATAGCATTCTAAGTGATAGCGTATTATCAGCTAGGCGGACGTGGTGTGCTGCCAAAATCAAGATTCGTGTGTTAAACCACCACTACACTTCAGAACACAACTATAAAGGCGATAGTTTTCTGAAAAAAAAAAAAACTGCTGCGCTGCCTTAGGGGCGAAGGGTCATGCTGCTGGGCCTATAAAAACGGCTTTGTCCCCTAAACGACTGTTTTGCAGATGAAGGCGAAAAACAAAAACGCCCGTGTGTCGATAATTCGGCGTGCCTGAAGGACGTCCACACTGAATATAATCCGGGACCCCCAAGAAAGGCGGGCCAATTACTCCAGTTCTCGCTTCGGCTCGTAAAACACTAAAATTTTTAATGAACAAAAGGATAATCCTTAGTTATAATTTCATTTCTAAACATAGCAAGCATATTTTCCTGTATTTGTAGATTACTGCTAATAGTCGTGATTCATAAGAAGTAAGAAAACTATTGACTGAGATTTTGAGCTGTATGTTTGTTACGACTGGGTGAGCCACTGAGCAGTAATTTTCTATACGGCTGAACGACCGCTCGACTAACTGAATAACTCCCACACCACTGAGCTTTCCACTATATAAGTAAAAAGTGGGCTCTCACAAACTCAGAACTTACAATTTATAACTCTCCAGCTCTGGAAAGTTTGAATTAAGTGGAAGAAAACCGCCGCTAGGCCGCGTAGGCTTTCCACAACCTTTGGATATTTTTATATTAATTACCGGGTTTTCTATATGACTAGGGCTATTTTTGAATGTTCAATATTGTCCTCTTGAACATAAGTCATTATACTACAATGTAGTCATCGTGGCAGCTGGAAACTTCCATCTTTCGCATGTGTCTACATCTGAAAGCGCAGCTCACAGTTGTAGTACCTGGCGTAAATAAAAAAAAACTTGTATTTGCTGTTGAGACAAGAGACTTTATGATTCGAAATATTGCATTATGCCTTGTCTGTTACTCCCATTTCACTGGTAGAGTGACAAGAAACAGACGGTCTTACTTTCTATGCGACCGTCACATATGCCGTACCGCTCAAGAATTTTCTTTTGTCTCAGCCACTACGGAGCAGATAGGCCCTCCTGAACTAAAACAAGCCTTGGTACAGGAGATTCCCTGTACTGACTACCCACTTCTAGCAGAAGGCCTCATATGTCTCCGAGGTGTTACAGGATTTTCTAGGAAAGTAAGTGCAAATTTAATCCTTTTCCTTACTGCAGTTTGCTTACTAACGTATGCACAAAATGCACGAACTGCACGAGAAAGAATTCATTCAGGTAAGCTCGGGTCGCATTTGCAATGTTATTGTGAAGCGCAAGACAATGATCACAAATAAAGCCTGTGCTAACTGCAAGCAAAGGCAGAGTAGGATGCGAGAGCATCTGATGTTGACGTCGATGACGGAAACCTGTTTGCTTACGTGCATAGGAACACGCGCGCATATAATGATGTAATGCACATCAACCTGTCACAGCAGCTCAAATGCAATTTTTATTGTACTGATCCAAAGTACTTTAATATAACCCACCATAAGCGTATTGTTCGGCTTTATTGTGGCACTTCATAATAATGTAATATTATTATAAGGAGAACCAGCTTTGTCAGATAATATAAAAAACCTACAGTAAAAACCTAATAGCCGCAATCGAGTAATGGAGCAAATCTGAGCCAAATGCTCTTTGCAAATTTATTTGTGACCTCGCTAGTCTCGTTTTTTGTGTTCAAACCAGTAATATATCACCACCTATGCCATTTACCCAGCCAAGTTTCAGCTCAAATAACGTTTTTTTTTCTCTGTTGGAGGGCGACAGTGGCGGACCTGTGGTTCATCACAAGAATGGAACATGGACATTATATGGACTTGTTCACACGTCTCGGATAATATTCAATAATATTGACGAATCCTCAGGGACTGCAACGAGGGTTTCCTATTTTACCAACAATTTTATTCATTCTTACATGGCCACAGGAAGTTCATGGCTGAATCCATGGAGCCCCCGGCATTTTACGTGTTTTGGGTAGGTTTTTCAAGGACTTTTTTTTCAATGCCGCGATTGAAGAACTGAATATACATCAGACACACAATTGGCACCATTTGGCTAACAGTACTAGAACCGAATAAAGCGATGCTTCGACATCTTCATTTTACTAACTATTAAAATCATGACTGGTTTTGGATACTTCCTCTGAAAACGGCATAACGTTATTCCTACTTAGGGATGCTTTACGTTCAATAAATACAACCATAGCTTTGCTGGCTTCTACTTACAGGTTTCTCTGCAGAATGTAACGGCACAAACATGGTATTAAACATCAAACATAAAGCTAACACTGTATTCGTGTCAGTACATTTTCAAACTCTGGTTTGGGAATGGTAATCAGAAGCTAGCGGCCAGCGTATTGTTCTTTCAAGAGAGCCTTCCTACGTGGTGCCTTTGAACACACCTTGCCGAAAAATGCTTTTTCATTTGAAGCCTAAATCCCGTGATATCATGACCGCTATATAACTTTCGCACTAAAATCAATGAAGTAAATCCACACGATTAGAATTTGGTTATCGTGGCGCTAGCGTTACAGTAAATGGAGAGTGACGACACTTCCTCCCCTATATGAAATTGTGACGGGTTGCTTGACTCCCTAAGAGTACAATTGTTGGTACAGGTTTGAGTGGTGGGCAAGGCAAAGACGATCTGTTGTAGTTCGCGGAAGTAGTGCGCCGAAACGTTCGCGCATGTGATAATAAATAATATAGGTTTCCAAACTGTGCTTGTTCAGTAAAACCTGGATATAAAGAAGTTGACAAAAGTTCGCAGTTTTTCGTTACATGCATGTTTTTGTTTCATACAGGTTTCGGAGTAACCAAACCAAAATTCTAGACATCAGTAAAGGGGAACTCACCATTCAAGGATGTATTTCACGCTGAAAAAATGCGTGATTTGTGCCTGGTGCTTCTGAACGAGCATAGCCACTACACCATGCTCCAAAGAAACAGCAAACTTACCCCCTATTCACGAAGCTTTAAGTATCACTTTTGCCTTTTGGAACTTTTCGGCGCATTAACGCTTTTCAAGAAAAAACGTTATGCTGAAAGACCACCTTTTCGCAAACTTCATGATCTTTTTCGCTCTCAAAAGTGTTGAGAGGGTGCTAGCTGGGATACTGAACGCCGAGCTGCGACATTCTGTTTTCCCGCCTGCGGAGACGGCATTTAAAATAAATTGGAAGCTTGTCATAGAAAGACAACACATTTCATTTTGTGGCTGCAGAACTCATCACTGGCGAACCGACATCACAGATAGCAGTGGAGACTCTCGACTATAAGCCGACGGGCAGGCCTTGCACGTTACAATTTCTCGCGAACAGAAAGCACACTCGCAAGTGGAAACGCATGGTAGTTTGCTGTGTGAGCAATAAAAAGTGAAGAGTAGTTACTCTTGCTTCCTGGTGTCATGCGACACAAGCTACATCTGAAGTGACGGCAACGTTAGCCACGGGATGGCGCTAACCGCTTAGATTATCGTCATCCTCCTTACGAAGTTCGTTTCTAAGCGCTTCTCGACGTTTTTGTAGCGGTCGGCTTCTTATAGTAGTTCTAATATTCGCTAAATTGCGTATAATTTTTCGGCCGATTTTTCAGCAAAATGACAAATAACATGGGTCATCAGCTCGGCTTTACATCAAGGGTAACCGCCCCAACCCCTTCTTTACATAGAGGTCGAAAACACATGGGCTTTACGGGGGCTGGCAATAAGCAATTGAAATTTTTTGATAAATCTAGAAATTTGTTATATAGAGGTTCATTACATCCGGTTTAACTGTGCTACAAACGTGGTAAACCTATCTCCATGATCGAAAACATCAAATCAAGCGTAGCTATGTTAACAGGTAAGCTTGACGGCGTACGGTTCCTCTCTAGGGATGGTGTTCTGGCGTATCTTGTTTGGAAGACGTCGAAGTAAAAAAATACATTTCCCCACTCGTTTGCGTGAGGGGCGATGTTTGTTTGCTCGCTTATGCCAGTAATGATTCGAGGGAAAAAGCGTTCTCCTTCGATGCGTGCGGCAAAGAGTTACTTTCGCCGTGTGCATTCAATGCCTGCGGCCCCATTAAAAAAACCCGTCAGTCAACGTACCCACAACGAATCTGAGAACTTGTTTACAGGCTTTGAGTATGAGCCAGCTTTGCAACTTACTTTTCTTTTTGTAGCATGCATGGTTATAGCGGGGCAAGAAGGGATTGGCTATCCATTCCAGTAATATGCTGGCTGCCGGACGTTTTTTACGGTCGACCTGACTATGATGAGTTCGGAGGTATCAGGAGCCCATTTCAATCTATTGCTTACGATCAGTTCCTAAAGGTCATTGATAGTATCTTGTAACAGATATAACTTCAATTGTAACGTTCTGCTTTTGGTTCAGATTGTAATGCCACGAGCGCAATTGCCGCCTCCTCCACCGTGGCAGGGCAAGGGGTGCGAACTGTAAGGAAGCATAATGGGGGGTCGTCCGGCCGATTCATGATGGCCAGAGCATAAGCATCGTGGTGACAGTATTCTTCCGCGTCCACGTGTAAAATATCTGGTCTTACAGGTAGGCGTCGCTGCAGAGCCTGCGCTCGTTGCATTCTGTGACCCGCATGATACAAAGGGTGCATGTTGCGTGGTACCAGGACGGACGACAAGCGGACCTTCCAAGCCGGCAGCCACCCACGCTTCCCTAACCCCATGTCACTCATAAAAGTT